>CM035095.1:54745949-55073034 GCA_020205505.1 Panax japonicus | reverse complement strand
TGAAATGGCTCGGAATAAATCCTTCCTCCTTGCGGTGTTGTCCATTCTTTGAGAATATCCCAGTCAAGATCCTTGTTAAGGTGAAATGGCTCAGAATAGAGGCCTCCTCCTTGCAGTGTTGCTTTCTCTTTGAGAATATCCGAGCCAAGATCCTGTTAAGGTGAAATGGCCCGGAAAAGAAAAAACTACAATCACCTGAAAAGAAAAATCGATGAAACAATTAAGAAAAAATTAAACAAATACATCAACCATCAAACAAACAATCAATCGACAAAATAAAATAATTGTACAAAAAAGTTTCGAAATTCCAACTTAAATAAAAGAATTATGAAAATAAAGAAATACTCTTTCAGCCACAATAAAACGTGGATTGTCAGCAATATATCCAATTTATAATCCAAAAAGAGCATACTTATAACAATTGCCAAGAATGAGAACAAGCAGTGGTTATCAACTGAAAAAAAAATGGGTTACAAAAATTGGACTTCCTCATTTTATTATATGAAGCAACTGGAGTATTTCACATTTGCCCAAAGTTATCAGATATTAATGTATGTAGAAAAAAGAAACAAAAGTGTATAAATATAATTTGTTAGTCAAAAAAAAATTGGTTACCTCAAAATCTGCTATGTCCACTATTGCTACAAAGTTATTGCTACCCATTATTTTTTTTTGAGGAACTTACTAGCTATCAATCTAGGCCACATAGTTTCTCCTTGCTTTTTTCGGCATGGTGAGATTGAAGATCGCCGGAGGAGAAAAAGATGAAAGAAGAAGGGTTCGACGTGAAAAGAAAGAATACCTTATTTTGTGTTCCTAGCACTTGACGTGTATGTTATGTCATCATTGCCTGCTCCCTTCCTTTTCCGCTCATTCAGAGATGCGTCCAAATAAAGGCAAATAAAGTTGGAAATATGTGAAGACTTTTCTCATACAAGAGGTGTCTAAATTATCAAAGTTATAGTCATCCTTTCCCAAAGAATTACCAAGGCTTCAGTTTGGATGCAAGACGTGCTCATCGATTACTCCAAGGACGAAATAAGATAAGTAAATGTTTTATTTTATTTTCTTAAAAAAGATTTTATTCTATTTTCAAAATAAAAATAAAAATAAAAAATAATAATAATAATAATAAATAAAAATATTATAACAAGTGTTGCTAAAGTCACTAAAAATATGCAATAATGTAGATAAGTACAACAATAGCCGAATACACATCACTTATGCATTCATGTGTAAATATATATATATATATATATATATATATATATATATATATATATATATATATATAATATATATATAATATGTAGCTGATGCACATAACCATAGTGTCAGCAAAAAGTATGCACGAAATCACCACTAAAGCAATTTTATTGCAGATTTACAGTTTGCACACCTTTGAAGCCTTACTACCCCCAAAAATATTGGGCAATTAAATGTGGCAGACTTTGGCGTAGCAGACTTTGGCGTAAATTGAAAGGGACTGTGGCTAGCATGATTCATGCAGAAACATATGATTTTATGGTTTGATTTGATTTATAAAAAAAATCTCTTTCAAGAAAATAAAGATTTGATTTGATTTTTTTTCAAAATAAAGAAAGATTTTTATTTCCAATTTCAGAATAAAATCAAATTTTATAAAATTAAGATTTGATTTTATTTTGGAAATAAAAATCAAGATTTGATTTTATTTTGAAATAAAAATTAATGTTTTGATTTTATTCCCAAAATCTTTGAAAGGATTTGATTTTCAAAAAATAAAATAGATTTTATTTATTAATTAATTTATCTTGATTTTATTTATTATATATTAATAAATAAAATCTTATTTGAACTTTTAGGTGTAGGCATGTGCTGTACAGGACTACGGCCAGGACCACAAGTTCTTCCCCGGCCTTGAGTTCTCTACTAGCAAGCAGTGCATGCAAAGGTTGATCTTAGTGAAAAGGATTTAATTTTGGTCGTTCAAATAATAGGAAATAAATATTGGGCAAGATACAAAAAAATTTCAGAAGATTTTTTTAAGATGTCCAAGGAAGAGCCTCGCTAGGTCTTGCCTTCCTAGGGTTTAACTCTAAGGGTTTGGCTCCCTAGGAGTTCCCTCTTCTAGGACTATTGTCTTCAAGACCTGTAGAGTGAAGTCCCGCAAAATCGTTCAAAGACTTGTAATTTTTTTGCACGATCGTCTATTTGGAAATGCGACTCTCGCGCAGGGGGCAAATGTGGGCCCAAGTGTAAAATTAGGGTTTACATGACCTAATTGAATTGAATGCGCAATTAGGGTTCCACGGCTTCATTAAAGGTGCAAATTAGGGTTCGCATAACCTAATGAAATAAAGATGGAAAAGTCAGAAATAAATGTGCGAGACCTGCGAAAAGCCTCCACGTGTCCCGAGGCAGAAGACTCGTGGAGGCGGTTCGTTTTGGGAATTGATTGAGTGATTAGATTGGTGGCTAGAAGGACAGGGAAATATGGGCATTACTCTAAGGACTAAAGGGTATTTCTGGAATTTCCTGAAGGCATGTGCCTTGCACATGACTACTTTCCAGAAAACCCTATAAATACCCCTTCCACTCTATTTGGAAAGGGGACTTCTTTTTAGACTCAAGACTTAGACTCTCAGAAGATCAAAAAAAGGACCCCTTTTGGTGACTTAAAGGCTCGGAGATTCTACCTAAAAGCACTAGAAAGGGGTTCGAACATTCTCTCAACTCAAAGGACTCAAGAAGACTCTTGGAATCCCTGTTACCCTAACACGGTTCCCGGATTCTAGGGGTTCTGCCACGCGTCGTTAGAGTAATCGCCCATCTGTCGTTCTCACCTCTTCAATCAACCAATCAATTCTGTGCTCTTCGTGGATTTCTCTCCTCCTCAGCCAACACGAAATCCTAACCCTAGCAAGATACGATTTCCTTTCCCACAGAAGCAAAACAGCTTTATAAATACTTGAAACACTACAACATGAAACATAAGCAACTGCTAGTTACTTAATTAATCACTGAAAATATCATGTCTACAAAAAGATAAATAATTAGAGAAAGAAACAGCATACATATCTTAGTAAGACATGCAAAAGTTGGGGAATTCACCTTCACGATGATTATGGCGATCACGCCACATACAATTAGAAAAAGAAACAGCATGATGCATTTATGTGTTGCCACCTGGAAACATCGATCTGCATTCTAGCTCGTAGCAAACTAATTAAATACATAAAACATAGATCAGATCTATTGGAGAAAAACTTATAGCACATTTATTATACTCAAGCATTACTATTCAACCGGTACAATCGTTTTGGTACGGTACGTACCGAATTTTTAAAATATTTTTTCGAACCCGATATCGAATAACCGTTATATATCGGTTACTTATACTAATATCAAACCGGTTTTGTTTCGTTTCAAATTAGCCGATTCGAATTGGTTCGGTTAACCCAAAAATCGGAAAAAAAATGCCTACCCCTAGAGATACGTAAGTTGTTAAAATATATTGTTGTATTTTGTGTTGAAACTTACTCTCATTTTGATTTTTTTTTATTATGAGTTGCTAAAATTTTAATTATAATAAGTTTAAAATTTATATAGTTAGAAATATTTTTCCTAAATTTAAGTTGATATCATCGGTCATATTCGTTATTATTATCTATAATTAGAGTAATAATGAACTATTGGTTGAGTTAAATGGTTCGAGTTGCTGAGTCACATTACTAAGTTAAATGGATAGAGTTTTATACATCAAATAGCTAACTAATTTTTATTTTTTTTAGAGTAAAATACATTGACACCTCTCGTAGATAATCATAGTAACACTCACCATCCCTCTAGTTTTTCAGTTAACAATCAATACCCCTCTAGTCTACAATATGTAACATTCACTAATTCTAATATGGTTGACCAACTAATATCCACAAATATTTTTAATATAATGTTCAATACACACTTCAATTATATTGTTTAATATATTCACTAAATATAAATATGTATATTATCATTTCCACTTAACTTGATCTAATTAATTAAATTATGAATTTGTGTAATAAATAACATAAATGTCAAAAAATAACAAATACTCCCACCGTGCCTTAATATAAGTCGTTTTAGAGTTGTGCACAAGTATTAAAAATTTGTGTAATAAATAACACATTCAAACATATTTTTTTTGTAATTAAAAAGTAAAATTTCAATACCCATAAAAAGTTCAAATTAACACATAAAAAATATAATTATTTTTTCCAAATATTAAAATTTAAGTAAAACAAATTTAGACAAAACTTGTTACAGAACGAATCTTATAATTCATATAAAAAAGTATTAAAAATTATATTAATTATTTTTCTCAAATATTAAACTAAACATAAGTCACACTTAAACATAATTATTTACAGTAAAAATGTAAGACCCCACATTTTATGGAATAAAATTTAATTTTTCTCCTTATACTTATTTGGCTAAACAGTGAGGTGTTAAATTGATGAACTGATATAGTTAAGGTATATATGTGCAAACTATAAAGTATGTCGGGGAATATTCGTCTTGTTAGAGAATATTCCTTTTGTCGGATAATATTTTTTTTGTCGGATAATATTTTTTTTGTCGGAAAATATTTGGTAAAGTACGACGGCGCCGAAATAACCAATCATTGGTGGTCCCCACAATGACGTAATTGTCGGATATAGAAAATGACAGTAATAACCTTTTTAATAAAAATTGTCAACGGTACCTATCAGTCTAAGGCTGTAAATGAGCCAACACAGTTCGGGCTCGATTCGAACTCGACTCGAAAAAATATGAGCGAGACTTGGATTCGTTAATAATATGATTCAAATCTGAGCATTAAAAATAATTCGAATAAAAATATGAGTAGAATCTGAGCAAGATTATACTCGACTCGTTTAATATTCAAACTACTCTATTTTTTTATTGTGATTCGATACATACTCGGTTAATACATATTCGATTAGATGTTCGATATATTCTATTATAATATATACAAATTTAAATCAAATTAGGATAATTAGTTATTATTTTGTTTTGTTTTTAATTTTAATTATGATTTTATATTAGTAAAATGTAATAATAAATATATTTTCTCATTTTTAAGTAAAATAACAAATTCAATTTATAATTATATTTATTATAAAACTAGTTATTATGTGGAGACTTGAATTCGAACTTGAATTTGAAGCTCGCGAGTAGTTTGAATAAATATTCTAGTCGAGTCGGATCGAATTCGAGTAATAAATATTCGAGTCGAGTCGAGTCGAATCTGAGTAGGATTTTTCAAATATAATTCGAATATGAGCCAAATTCGAGTACGAATTTATTATTTCGAGTCGAATTCGAGTAGCTCTCTGTTCGCTCCGGTTCGACTCGTTTACACCCTTACCTATCACTTTCAACTGTTTAAATACCCGGTAATAAAAGTACAGAAGAACATGCGCAATACTCTATAGTAGCACACGGTATTACACAGTAACACACGGTACTCCATAGTAGCTCACGGTATTGCACAATATGTCATCAATAATTGTCATGACATAGTAACTCACATTATGTGATATTAGCATTATTGACAATGTCTAGAAGTTCTGTCATTGAAAGAGGTTATTTAATTGCACGCCGTTTATACGGAAGACCCCTTCTTTCCTGAGAATGATCTGGTTGTCACAATAATTGTCATAGCATTTCATACTATTTGGCATCTTAGTAAGGTTAATAATGGAAAATTATATAATTAAAAATCACGGGTATTAAACTGTTAGACATACTCATTATTTGAAGAACACTGATATTTGTACATTAAGTCAATAATAATTGATGAAAGGTACAAATTAAATTAATAATGATAATGGAATAACCATTATGAAATAATCTTTTGAATAAATATTATTAATGGATTATTTTTTTTATAATGGATTTATTTTATAAATAGTGATAATGGATTTATCTTTTGAAATTAATATTGATAATGGATTTATCTTTTTATTAATAATGATAATGGATTTATCTTTTTGAATAAATTTTGATAAAGAGTAATCATTATTTTTAAAGTATAGATAATGGATGATAATGGGTAATCATTATTTTTAAAGTATAGATAATGAATGAAAATGGATAATCATTATTTTTTAAAATAATGATAATGGGTGAATAATATATTTATTAAATGTGAGAGTTTTTTGGCTATAAATAAGAAGGCTTAACATAAGAAAAATTCATAACTTCCTTGCATACTTCTTTCACTCTCTAAAAATTCTTAAGTTCTCTCTAAGTGAGTTAGGCTATTTTGGGTACTTGTGAAGATCAGTAAGAATTCAAGTATTGTTCAAGTTGATAAACTTCATAGAAAGCAACATCCAATCACCTGATAATTAAGGTAAGGGATGTCACTTTTCCTTCATGCTCCCTATTTTGGTAAAGGATATCATTTTCTTTCATACTCCATATTATGGTAAGAAACTAATATTCGTTTCTATAGTCTTATCATAAATTGTGAAAATTCTTTAAAGGATTAGAATATCCTTAATGGTTTACGCTTCATCTAATATCATTTCACTTGAACTTTTATTTGCATGAACCTTCTTATTTTATTCGTTATCTTTGTAATATGAAATTTGAATATCATTCATAAATTTCACTCCACACTTCTGTCATTATGTTGATAATTTGGACATTATTGAATTTGGACAAATTAAATGTCAAATCTCAAATCTTTATTCATTTATCTTATTATTCTTACAACTTCTGTTAATTTTTTATATCATTGATCTTTGTACTAATCATCAAGACTAAGCGGTTGTGAGTGTATTTGGTCTTTGTGGCAAGAACAAGTGGTGAAAGATCTTTTTAGCCTTTTCAGCAAGTATTTGTGGTGCAAGTATATGTTTTTTAATAATCATGTGCTTAAGATGAAAAACAATGATGTGTGATTTATTTGATCAATAGAGGGGTAATAATATGGTGAGATACATACTCTACCTGGAGTTGGAGCCGTTTTTTTATGGTTTATGAGCAAAAGAGTTGAACTTAGCAGTATTGACGTTTATTTATAAATTGTAAAGAGAAGAGAGAATATCAAAAGTGGCTTATGATGGTATTAATTAATGGATTCTCTGTAGTGAGTACAATGATGTATTTATACTAATTCTAGGACCCAAAAAAATTAAAAGACCAACCTATTATTGATAACATTTATTGACTGTCGTTGACAGTCACGACTCCCGGAAAGCTACACAGGACTGACAACAAAAACTAATAAGCCGCCCGGCTGTGTTTATATATTCAGACCCAAATGGAAGACTAAAGCTGTCCTGGATACACTTAGCAAACCGAGCTACTTTATATGTTAAGTATTACTCTTGGGTATATTACTTTCCTGACTTCAGAAGGCAGCATAAGTTTTTCTTGATCAAAATATTCAAAAGGGAGAGTATTCCCAATTAAATAGTGAACATATTCCATTAATTAAACTTGTGGTTTTTTTATAAATTTTTTTATGAAATGCATACAAAAAATTGTATTTTCAAGAGATTTTTTAAATCTTCGCATACCCTTTTCTTCTCTTTTGTTATGGATTGTAAAAAGGTAAGTTGAGGCAACCCTTTTTTTGCGGTAAACAAAATACAAAAGTAGTAAATGAGAGGGAAAATAAATCAGTTGGCTACACTTTGGTCAAAAAAAACTAAAAAAAATATATAAAAAGGGAAGAGTAGAAAAAATGATTTGTCCACAAGTTGAGGTCACTTACTTTGCTACTATCTTAAAAGCAATAGTCACATACTTAGAGTGTAATGCACAAACCGGTAAACTCTCATCAGTACCCCCTATAATGTATATTCATTTGTTTTTCTGTGTAAAATTTGATCATCGCACAATAACATACTATCTTCTTATTATATTTTAATTTATTAATTATACGTACGCATTTATTATTAAAAATTTAAATAATCCCACCGTAACGCGCGGGTTTGTATCTAGTTGTTATTTAAAAAACTAGAAGAGAGGTGAATACTATTATAATTGTCTAGAATGGGTGTTACTGTATTTTACTTTTTTTTTATTATATCGAATTTGATTAGTTTGTAATTACTTTAATTCATTTTTGATTTTTATTTTGTCACTATCCAAATAATTTAACAAGTTAGATTTTATATGGAAATCTAATAGATTAACATTAGCCTAACATAATAGCATTCCACTTTAATACGTAAAAGTAGACATTATATATTATAAAAACCTTAACCCCTCACAATTATTTTCAATTAATTTTATTCTCTCCATTAGTCTTTCTGTAGGTTGGTTCTCTCTACTACATTGTTTTTTTAATATATCTTATTAGGATATTTTGTTTCATTTGCTATGCTAAATTTAAGAAATTGTTTAATTTTAGCCTTCATTTACACGAGATTTTATACTAAGAAGGTACGATCTCTCTTCAACATATAAGATGAATATATATTTTTAGAAACTTAATATGAACTCATATATATTTTTGATATAATTATGAATATTATAAATTTTCTAAAAAAAGGTAATAATAGTTATAAATTTATTGTTTTGAAACTTAAATGAATAATATCAATTTTAAAATAACTCTATCAATAAATATTTTATTTTTTATTTTTTTGCTAATTGATAGTAGTTTATTAATTAGTAGAATTGATAGTTTCTTATTATATATTACTACAAAATTATTTTTCAATAAAAATAAATGACAATATTTAATTTGTTAATAATAAGCCCGTGCCTCACACGGGCAATCGGACTAGTTCGTTATTTATTGTAAATTTGCAATTTTTATAATAGAGTTATCATTACAAAATTGAGTCTTCAAAAATCAAAAATTTAGGAATGATTTCTTTTCTTCCTGCATTAGTTTATTCGGTCATTTTTATATTAATTTTCCAATTAAATTTGTGTTTTAAAGCAACTAAAAAAATTATTTATTCTACACTATTTAGTGCGTGATTTGAATTGATTTAGAGAAAAAATTGCAGTTAAGTTTACCATCCCATTAATTTCAAAGTAAGTGAATCAAGGTTGATTTTTTCAGATATAAATTTTAATTTAAAATCAATGTAACTTATTTAATTTTTCAAATTAATAATTCTTACAAGTAGTAGCACTCCTTTGATAATTTGTAATTTTCATAATTTTATTATTTAAAATTATATTAATTTATAGTGATTTTAAATTTAAAAATATCTTAAAATTAATTTTATATGTTAGAATTGAGTCGGTTTTCACATTAGCATTTGAAAATTTCAAATTCTCTTTATCAATGGAGTTTTAAATTTAAAATAATGTGACGCCCCCAAAATAGA
The DNA here is from genome assembly GCA_020205505.1 of Panax japonicus. NCBI lineage: Eukaryota > Viridiplantae > Streptophyta > Magnoliopsida > Apiales > Araliaceae > Panax > Panax japonicus. The sequence continues at coordinate 55,063,705 of CM035095.1, read as the reverse complement.
TATACATCACTCATCTTGAGTCGCCAAATACATGGTACTAAATTCAAATACAACTTGATTATACAACAATCGTGTAAAATACGACAAAATACATGCTGTGAGTTTTAATACAAATATTGTCATCTAGACAATATCCATACTCAATTTAGTCCTTATTATATTTATTATTACACTATTTAACAGAATAGTGAGGACTACTAAGACACCATCTCGGACCATCGCTCCGTTCCCCGATTAGTCACGGCTACGTTCTCATTTCCTGAAGAGAACAGTGAAAGAAAGGGTGAGCTCAACTAGCCCAGTAAGAAATATTATGACTAAGATAATGCAGAATAAATTATCATTAGTCCTCAACAGTGTTAAACTGATAAAATACAATAGACATCAAGTTTAACTACAGCGGAACATGCAATCCATTAAAAGAGTCAAGTAGAGAATAAAATCTACTATCTTTTATGATTTAAAAGGTTTTCATCACTTTTATCGCTGAGACACAGCTTAATAAATAATCCACATCATCCCTGCATATGGCCAAAGATATTCATTAGGGTCACGACCATAAATTATCCATGCATTACGGGCCAAGGATATTTGTAAGACCCCAAATTATTAATAAATGAAATTTAAATTCCTCTATTTATTATTTTGAAATAGTAAGGGTTGATGTGATTAATATGATTAGTTATGGGTAAAATGCGCAAATATCTTAAATAAGCAGGTGGTTATAAAATATTCATATTTTGTCGGGGAATATTCGTTTGATCGTGGAATATTCTTGCTGTCGGGGAATATTCGTACGACGGCACAGCCTTATGTGAACCCCATAACGGAAAGCGATTGGATGAAGAAAACGACAAGTATAAGTTGTTTATAAATAACGGCGTAGTTGTTACTGTTAATATTGTTAAAATACTCGGTGGTTAAAACACAGTAGCACATGATATTGCACCAATTATTGATTCTTACGTAAGAAGGCACTACTCTATAATTGTTACAGTAATTACTGTTCAGTAGTTTATTTTAATTGATTCAATAATTGCTGCGTTTATATTTTATATTCTTGTTATTTCAATAATTGTCATTACACAGTATTTCCATTATCGGATCAATAATTTATATTATTTGAATAATATTATTAGATAACATTATTGGTAATGTCTAAAAAATTCTGTCTAAGGAGATGTTTGGTCACCTAATTGCGCGCCAGTAAGGAGAAATCCTTATTGGAAAGCCCCCTCTATCCTGGGAACTGCCTGGTTGTCAGTATTGTGATTCTGTAATATTATTCGTGAATAATTAATTATTGATTTATATAATAAGAAAAATATTGATTTTATGTGGATATAGATGGAGAAAATTTTTAATGTGACAATTGTTGAAAATTAAAATTTTATCTTTTTCTGATAAAATAATTTAATTAAATATATTATTATATTTTAATAATATAATAATGGTGATATTTTTATAATGAATGTGAGATATATGATTATACTAGGAGAAAGAGTATTTTTGTTGCAATAAATGTTTAAAACATGTTAAACATGTCGGTGGACCCCATTATTTACTGAAATTTGAATATAGCTTGTAAAATCGTCCGTTTGTGAATTTTGGCCAATTTCTGTTTGGAATTTGGAAAAATTTCTTCTGCAAAGTTGTAGATAATGGAATTTCCTATGGAAAGTCGCGAGTTTTGAATTTTTCTGACAATGGGCTATTTATTATGAATTATTGAACTTCCGAAGCTCCGAAATAATTAATTTTTGGAAGTTTAAAATATTTTAAATAACAAAAACGTTTTTTTCATTATGGTGTGCTACATATGTGTGTTGAATGAGCTGAATTCAGTTCTTGGAAGGTTGGCGTAGGAAAATTTAATTTATATATTAATATTATATTAAATTTCTGCTTTGGTGTTCTAAGCATTTTCCTATAAATAGGGTGCTTAGGTTAGAATTAAAATTACACCAGAAACTGAAGTTTTCTCTATATTTCTCTCTCTATATATTGAGCGTATTCTTGTGAGGATTTTGATACTTTGAGTATTGTTATACGGTGCAAGTTTCCTTCAGCACTATACCCAGTATTCTAGCTAGAAGTACTAATCTTTCGAGGTAAGGGATATTATTTTTTTTAAAATGATATTATTTCTTCCAATATCATTATGCCGAAGTTTTGATCTAAAATTTTAATCAAATTTGGAACTTTTTGTGTCGGGATACTATTCACGTATACAACACTATTCACGTATACGGCACTATTCACGAATACGGTACTATTCATCAAAAATAAATTTTTTCTTTTCATCCAAATATCTATTATGGATACTAGCTTTGATTGTATCCATATTTTTATCATTCTTGAATTTTACATCACTATGATTATTTATGAGGTATTTTTGGACATGAAATAGCTGAAATACGAATCCTTAATGTTTATTTTTTTGTTTCACTAGATTCGATTCTTTTAAAATATTTTTCATCATCCTTAGTCCTAAATGATGATATAATTGAATATCTTTGGCCTATAGTGCAAAGATGGTTGATTTTATTATGAATATCTTTGGCCCGTAGTGCAAAGATGTACAGGTGTTGAGATGAACATGACCAACTGATGAATATCTTTGGCCTGTAGTGCAAAGATATTAGTAGATTTCATCCTCTACGTAACTCTTCTATGAATTATTATTTCCGCTGCGAATATTGATATAAAACTTGTTGTTTATTATATTCTCTCAAATTTTTCCCTGTTGAAGACTAACGATAATTTGTTGTATATTATCTTAGTCATAATATTCTTTACCGGGCTAGTTGAGCTCACCCTTTTCCTTTTTGTTCCATTATTCTTCTCAGGAGGCGAGAATGTAGCGAGTACTTATCGGGGTATGGAATGAAGGTTCTAGAGAGAGTTGTTTAGTAGTCCTAACCATTTTTGTAAAATAATGTATCAATAAATGTGATGAGGATTTATTTGGGTATAGATATTGTCTAGAAGATAATATTTGTATTTAAACTCACAGTTTTATGGTTGTATTAATAAAGTTGTAGTTGTTTCTGTACCATAAATTGACAACTCAGAATGGGTGATGTATACCTATTTTGGGGGTGTCGCAGTTGGTATCAGAGCTTAGGGATATGATCTCTGGCGGAGATCGGGGAATAGAACTAGGAGGGGAGAGACGAGTAAATCCTTCTCTAGTGTGTCCTACCTAAGCTTATTTGTTAGTTGGTCAGTATATAGGGATATTATGTGATATATTGATTTCCATAATTAACCCTTGTTTTATGACAGTATTTAAGAATGGCAACCGAGAATGTTAACAGTGGAGTAAATGAGACCGTGGAGATGCATGTACTTACCAACGAGGAGAACGTGCAACAGGCTGGCAATTTTCCTCCTGTGAACAACACCACGGAGCAGATGATGAACGACGGGATGTTTAGAAGTTTTTTGCAGTTCATGCAAAATCAGACGAGGGAGACTCGTGTTCAAAATACAGGAGGAAATGATAGCAATTCATGGGTTGCCACAGCCAAGCAGTTCAAAGAGTTGGGACCACCAGAATTCTGGGAAAAGCCGGATCCGATTAAGGCGGAGACGTGGGTCAAACAAATCACCAAGATATTCGATGTATTGGGATGCACGGAGGAGCAGAAGGTGCCATTCTCCACCTTTATGATCCATAATGAGGCAGATTACTGGTGGGAATCTGTGAAACGTACCCACCCATCCACGCTCAACATGTCTTGGGAGACATTTCAAAAACTATTTAATGACAAATACTTTCCTGAAAGTGTTCTTCATATGAAGGAGGTAGAGTTTATTAGACTGGAGCAGAATAACATGACGGTGTCTCAGTACGAGGCAAAGTTTGCAGAGTTATCCAAGTTTGCACCTCATTTGGTGGAGAATGAGGAACGTATGACGCGGATGTTTCTGAGAGGTTTGAAACCCGGCATACGTCAGTATCTCATTTCTCATAAATTTTCTCTCTATTCAGATGTTGTAAACAGGGCTCAATTGTTAGAGCGAGATAACGAGTACGTTCAACCGAGGGACCACAACCAGGATCACACTGGAGATAGTAGTCAATAGAACAACGATAACCAGCGGAGAAAGAAAAAGACGGACAAAAACGGTAACCACTCTGGTGGTAATCATGGCCATGAAAATAGAAGAAGCGAGTCGGGAGGAGATTTGAAAATGCGAAGACGTCAGCACCAGCAGCAACTGATTCCAAGGGAGGAGAAAGACCATCGGTCATACGCTACAAATGCGGGAAAGAGGGACATATCAGCCCAAACTGCTCACAACAGTTCAAGGTATGTTATAATTATGGAAAGGAAGGACATATCGCTCGAGATTGTACGGTAGCGAAACCAAGTTCAGCGGGGACGGTGACTCAAAAGGCTTGTCCCAGAAAAGTCAAAGCCAACAGTTCCTAGAAGAGCGTTTGTCGTGACTGATCAAAATACGAAGAACCCAAACGAGGTGATCACGGGTAAACTAATCGTAAATTCTTGCGAAGTTTATACGTTACTTGATACCGGTGCTACCCATTCATTTATCTCTCCTGCTTGTGCTCAACGTTTAAACTTGACTTCGGAGAAATTAGACTTTGACCTATCTGTGGAAACTCCGTTAGGAGAAACTTTCATCACATCCACTATTTATAAATCTTGTCTAATCCAAGTTGGCACCATCACATTACCTATTGACCTTATCTCTTTAAAGATACTTGCTTTTGATGTGATTATAGGGATTGATTGGTTAACTACTCATCATGCCAAAATTGAATGTTTTCGTAAGATTGTTAGTTTTTCATATTCCTAACCAACCTGTTGTACGAATTCAAGCAACTAAACCATTAAAATCAATCACTGTCATATCTAATCATAAAGCTATTCGTTTATTGAAAAATGGATGTCAAGCTTTCTTAGCCCATGTTATGGATTTGAATAAAGACACGTCAAAATTGAATAATATTCCTGTTGTTATTGACTTTCCTGACGTATTTCCTGAAGAACTTCCCGGTCTACCCCCGGATCGTGAAGTTGAATTCTTTATTGATCTTGAACCTGGTACAAAGCCCATTTTTAAAACCCCATATCGAATGGCTCCTATTGAACTTCAGGAGTTAAAGGTCCAACTACAGGAATTGTTGGACATCGGTTTCATTCGTCCTAGTACATCTCCTTGGGGTGCTCCTGTTTTATTTGTAAAAAAGAAAGACGGGAGTATACGACTTTGTATTGACTATCGGAAATTGAAACATGTCACCATCAAGAATAGGTATCCACTACCTCGTATTGATGACTTGTTTGACCAGTTGCAAGGAGCACAATTCTTTTCAAAAATCGATCTTCGTTCTGGATATCATCAGCTGAAGATTAGAACTGAGGATATTCCAAAGACTGCCTTCAGAACTCGGTATGGGCATTATGAATTCTTAGTTATATCTTTCGGATTGACTAATGCTCCTGCGGCTTTTATGGATATGATGAATCGAGTATTCAAGGAATATTTGGATCAGTTCGTTGTTGTCTTCATTGATGACATCCTCATATATTCCAAAAGCCGTGAAGATCATGAGCACCATTTGAAGCTGGTACTCCAAAGGCTTCGTGAAAAAAAGTTATATGCCAAGTTAAAGAAATGTGAGTTCTAGCTTGAGGAAGTAGCATTCCTTGGGCACGTGTGTCGAACCATGGAGTATCTGTTGATCCAGCGAAGATTGAAGCAATATAAAGTTGGGAGCAACCGAAGTCGGTGACTGAAGTCGTAGCTTTCTGGACTTAGCTGGTAATTATCGGAGATTCGTGGAAGGGTTTTCTAGAATCGTTACTCCATTAACTCAGCTAACTCGGAAGGATACAAAATTCATTTGGAGCGAGGAATGCGAGAAGAGTTTCCAAGAGCTTAAGAGGAGACTTATTTCGGCACCTATTCTAACAATACCATTTGGTACGAATGGATTTGTTATCTACAGCGATGCTTCAGGTAAAGGGTTAGGATGTATTCTCATGCAACGTGGGAAAGTCATAGCCTATGCCTCGCGATAACTTAAAGAATATGAGAGGAATTATCCTACTCATGATCTAGAGTTGGCAGCAGTCGTTTTCGCGCTAAAGATCTGGAGGCACTATCTATACGGGGAGAAAGTGGAGATATATTCAGACCATAAAAGCGTTAAATATTTCTTCACTCAAAAAGAACTCAACATGCGAAAGCGACGTTGGCTCGAGCTATTGAAAGACTACGATCACACTATTCAATACCATCTTGGAAAAGCGAACGTGGTAGCTGACGCGTTGAGTAGAAGATCATATACAGGAATGAGTGCGATGATGTCAAGTATACGCATAGAGCCAACTTTAATAGAAAAAGTTAAGGTTGCTCAAGCCACCGACCCGAAGCTGATGCATATGAAGAAGAAAGTACAAGAAGGTGTTATTCCGGAAGCGAGAATCGATGAAGAAGGAATACTTCGAGTCCACTCAAGACTTTGTATTCCTAACGACTCTAATTTGAAGTACAAGATTATGATGGAGGCACACAATACACCATTTGCGATTCATCCTGAAAGTACCAAGATGTATCGTGATCTTCGACATAAATTTTGGTGGAACAATATGAAGAGACAGATTGCAAAGTTTATCTCGATGTGTTTAACTTGTCAATGTGTAAAGGCGGACAATCAAGTGCCTAAGGGTCCATTACAACCACTTGAGATTCTGAAATGGAAGTGGGAACATATTACCATGGATTTCGTTACGGGTCTTCCTACGGTTTCTCAAGGCATAAATGTTATTTGGGTTATAGTATAGGGGATCATGTATTGTTGCGAGTTGCTCCATGGAAGGGAGTTACAAGATTTGGGAAGAGACGAAAGCTCAATCCACGATTTATTGGTCCATTTCAAATTCTTGACCGAGTAGAAAATGTAGCTTATAGACTCGCGTTACCTCCGAGTATGTCTCGTGTTCACAATGTGTTTCATATATTTGTACTTCGTAAATATGTGAAAGACCCGAACCACGTTATTAAGTTAGAACCGGACGAGATAGCCGAAGACTTAACATACGAAGAGGTACCTGTCAAGATCTTGGATAGGAAAGAACATGTCCTACGCACGAAGGTCATACCACAAGTTAAAGTTTTGTGGAGAAACCATGATATAGAGGAAATGACCTGGGAATTGAAAACGAAAATGAAAGCGAGGTATCCTCACCTTTTCGAAATACTAGGTACGTACGTAAATTTCGAGGACGAAATTTCATAAGGAGTGGAGGTTGTAAGACCCCAAATTATTAATAAATGAAATTTAAATTCCTCTATTTATTATTTTGAAATAGTAAGAGTTGATGTGATTAATATGATTAGTTATGGGTAAAATGCGCAAATATCTTAAATAAGCAGGTGGTTATAAAATATTCATATTTTATCGGAGAATATTCGTTTGATCGTGGAATATTCTTGCTGTCAGGGAATATTCGTACGACTGCGCAGCCTTGTGTGGGCCCCATAACGAAAAGCGATTGGATGAAGAAAATGATAAGTATAAGTTGTTTATAAATAACGGCGTAGTTGTTACTGTTAATATTGTTAAAATACTCGGTGATTAACACACAGTAGCACATGATATTGCACCAATTATTGATTCTTACATAAGAAGGAACTACTCTATAATTTTTACAGTAATTACTGTTCAGTAGTTTATTTTAATTGATTCAATAATTGCTGCATTGATATTTTATATTCTTGTTGTTTCAATAATTGTCATTACACAGTATTTCCATTATCGGATCAATAATTTATATTATTTGAATAATATTATTAGATAACATTATTGGCAATGTCTAGAAAGTTCTGTCTAAGGAGAGGTTTTGTCACCTAATTGCGCGCCAGTAAGGAGAAATCCTTATTGGAAAGCCCCCTCTATCTTGGGAACTGCCTGGTTGTCAGTATTGTGATTCTATAATATTATTCGTGAATAATTAATTATTGATTTATATGATAAGGAAAATATTGATTTTATGTGGATATAGATGGAGAAAATCTTTAATGTGACAATTGTTAAAAATTAAAATTTTATCTTTTTCTAATAAAATAATTCATTTAAATATATTATTATATTTTAATAATATAATAATGGTAATATTTTTACAATGAATGTGAGATATATGAGTATACGAGGAGAAAGAGTATTTTTGTTGCAATAAATATTTAAAACATGTTAAACATGTTGGTGGACCCCATTTATTGACTGAAATTTGATTATAGCTTGTAAAATCGCCCGTTTGTGAATTTCGGTCAATTTCTGTTTAGAATTTGAAAAAACTTTCTTCTGCAAAGTTGTAGATAATGGAAAGTCGCGAGTTTTAAATTTTCCTGACAAAGGGCTATTTATTATGAATTATTGAAGTTCCGAAGCTCCGAAATAATTAATTTTTGGAAGTTTAAAATATTTTAAATAACAAAAACGTTTTTTTCATTATGGTGTGTTATATATGTGTGTTGAATGAGCTGAATTCAGTTCTTGGAAGGTTGGCGTAGGAAAATTTAATTTATATATTAATATTATATTAAATTTTCTGCTTTGGTGTTCTAAGCATTTTCCTATAAATAGGGTGCTTAGGTTAGAATTAAAAATTACACCAGAAATTGAAGTTTTCTCTATATTTCTCTCTCTATATATTGAGCGTATTCTTGTGAGAATTTTGATACTTTGAGTATTGTTATACGGTGCAAGTTCCCTTCAGCACTATACCCAGTATTCCAGCTAGAAGTACTAATCTTTCAAGGTAAGGGATATCATTTTTTTTAAAATGATATTATTTCTTTCAATATCATTATGCCGAAGTATTGATCTGAAATTTTAATCAAATTTGGAACTTTTTGTGTCGGGGTTACTATTCACGTATACGACACTATTCACGTATACGGCACTATTCACGAATACGACACTATTCATCGAAAAATAAAATTTTTTCTTTTCGTCCAAAATATCTATTATGGATACTAGCTTTGATTGTATCCATGTTTTGATCATTCTTGAATTTTACACCACTATGATTATTTATGAGGTATTTTTGGACATGAAATAGCTGAAATACGAATTCTTAATGTTTATTCTTATGTTTCACTGGATTCGATTCTTTTAAAATATTTTTCATCATCTTCGGTCCTAAATGATGATATACTTGAATATCTTTGGCCTATAGTGCAAAGATGGTTGATTTTATTACGAATATCTTTGGCCCGTAGTGCAAAGATGTACAGGTGTTGAGATGAACATGACCAACTGATGAATATCTTTGGCCTGTAGTTCAAAGATGAACATTTGACTCAAGATGTGTATTGATTGATGTTACAGGAATAAAATAATGATGATGGACTGTTAAATTCATAGATATTAGTAGATTTCATCCTCTACGTAACTCTTCTATGAATTATTATTTCCGCTGCGAATATTGATATAAAACTTGTTGTTTATTATATTCTCTCAAATTTTTCCCTGTTGAAGACTAACGATAATTTGTTGTATATTATCTTAGTCATAATATTTTTTACTGGGCTAGTTGAGCTCACCCTTTTCCTTTTTATTCCATTTTTCTTCTCAGGAGGCGAGAATGTAGCGAGTACTTGTCGGGGTATGGAATGAAGGTTCTAGAGAGAGTTATTTAGTAGTCCTCACCATTTTTATAAAATAATGTATCAATAAATGTGATGAAAATTTATTTGGGTATAGATATTGTCTAGAAGATAATATTTGTATTTAAACTCACAGTTTTATGGTTGTATTAATAAAGTTGTAGTTGTTTCTGTACCATGTATTGACAACTCAGAATGGGTGATGTATACCTATTTTGGGGGTGTCACAATATTTGTATATTCATCGATGGTCATGATCATGCCAACAACTATCCATCAATGCACTTCGGGCCAATGAGAACTTTTATCACATCATTTGTAACATTACGGTCATGATTACACCGAATAATTCCTGGTCGTAATCATACCAAGTCCATCTATGCACTACAGGCCACACATGACTTTCAAAAATAATATAAACATGAGGATGATGACAATGATATAAGAATTCAATAAAACAAGTTCAAGAATTAATTTATTCAGGAACTAATAACGTCCAAATTGTCAAAATGATACTTCTTTGTAAAGTAAAATTCAAGAATGCTCAGAAGAATATTTCCATGAAAAGATACTGGATGAAGCGCAAATATCAAGAATATTCCACTAATTTCATGGAGTGTAGAAGTCAAAACTTTAACCAACTGAGTATAATAAAGATTAAAATAACAAAAAAAATTACCATACATGCGGTACTTCGCATAGACAGGTTATTCTATCAGAATAATAAATAACGGAACCAGGTCAGGCGTAATACGCACCGACAGGATATTCCAACAGAATAATAAAGAATGGAATACAACAAAAATCACCATGCATGCGATACTTTGCATAGACAGGTTATTCCAACAGAATACTAAATGACGGAACCAGGTCAGGTGAAATTCACACCAACAGGATGTTCTAACAGAATAATAAAGACGGAACCAGATCAGGCGTAAAGCACAGACATGATATTCCAACAGAATAATAAAGACGGAACCAGGTCCGGCGTAAAGTACAGACATGATATTCCAACAGAATAATAATGAATGGAATACAAAAGAATTTCACCAAGTATAGGGTAGCCCGCATATACATGTTATTCCAACAGAATAATAAAGATGGAATAATAGAAGTTCTCTTCATGAATACAAAAGAAATAATACCCCTTACCGTAAAAGAAACTTGATATCAGAGTAGTGAAGTAGCAGAATACATTTCTTCTTTCTCTCTATAGTTTCTCTCTCTAGAGTTTCAGTGAATTCGTAAGAAATAATGAAGGAATGAGCTTCTATTTATAGAAGAATGGAATGAATAGTAACTAATCCATGAACGGTCCAGATTGATTTACTTTAATTGGACGGTCCATATTTAAAGCAAAATCTTTTAAATAAAATATAATATATTCTATTTATAATCTAATAAAACGAATAACTTTTAAAAAGATTTTACTATACAAACACTATGCAAGCATTATGCAAACACTATGCATAATAAAATATAATATATTCTAATTATTGTCTAATAAAACAGATAACTTTATAAAAATATTTTGTTTTATATAAAATTTTTTTACTATTAGCCTAATAAAACGAATAACTTTATAAAAATATTCTGTTTTATATAAAAAGTTTTTCTGTTTTATTACGTTAATAATACGAATAAAATAAAACGTCATCATCATTATTATTATTCACACTATTAATCGACCAGGTCGTTCCCAAGAAAGAGGAGGCTTTCCAATAAGGATTTCTCCCTATTGGCGCGCAATTAGGTGACCAAACCTCTCCTTGACAGAACTTCTAGACATCGTTAATAATGCAAATAATAATATTAACAACTTCGTCATCTCAATTATTGATTTAATAACATATAAAATATCGACAATAATTGAATCAAACTGAGTGACTTCTCACATAAGCATTAATAATCAATACCGCATGCTACTATGCAACCACGCGTATTACTATACTTTTACTACTGAGTAGTTCAACAGTATCAAAGGTAAAACTTCCGCCATTATTTTCATAAAAATATTTTTGTCATTTTCTCAATCCGACAATAATTTTGTTGTGGGGTCCACTAATGATTGTGTCGTCCTACGAATATTCTCTGACCAATTGAATATTATATAACAACTTGCGTACTTTTTAAAATTTATAAATATTACCCACAACTATAACATTATATCAAATTTATTCTATAATATTCAAAAATGATATTTATAGAAAATTTATTTATGTAAGAGAAAATATTGGGAACAAAGGCGAGAATGCCGATGTAAATGGAACTATTTAAGATTAAATTAATTTATATTTAATCTAAATTTAAAAATATCTTAAATGAATATTAAAAAGTAAATATTAATTTATCAATGGAGTTTTTTGAATTTAAAATAACGTGTACAACAAAAATTGATGTACTCTACTGAGTTATGAGGCGGGACCCATCTGAGAAGGTTGAAAGATTACAAAGGTGGGAAGGAACCCTCCTTAATAAACACGGTTACTGGTAAAAAGTAAAAACTGTCTTAATAGACCATTTGGTAGCTAAGGAACAAAATATTATCCAAAAACGTGGACAGATCTAACAAATTCTTTTATACATAAAATATGTTAAATTAATAAAATCTAAAAAATTGAATTTTTTTTATTGAAAATATAACAATATTAAATATGGTGATAAAAATAATGATATTAAAAATTGTTTCTTCAAAAAAAGAGTAATGGTTGAATATTTATTATAAGGACATAAAAGTAAAATAATGAACCAACTAAATTTTATAAATAGTAAATATCCTATATATTGGGACATCTCAAAATAGAAAATCAGCCTATAACTATGGGATGGAGAGAGTATTTATTTATGTTTATCAACTTCACACATTTCCTTTCACTTTTGTCCATATAAGTTTGTTTTATTACAATTTCATCCCTTTAACTTTTTTAAAAAAATATACAAAGCCTGAAAAATATACAAGTCTAAGTATACGTTAAAAATATAGATACGTGACAAATATACCTCAAACAATTTTTTAAAGTCCAAAGGTAGTCTCTACCATACAATATTAGTCATTTTAATTTTACGCACATAAGTTAAGAAAGTTGTTTACTATTGTCACTTAATGAGTGAAAATTGGATAAAATTTTATTAGTGTTCCTACATGAGAATTTGGAAATTGACAATAGAATAATGAAATTTATTTTAAAAAAAATGAGAAAATTTAAGAGTAATATAGATGAATTTGTGACATGGTTTCAACATAAATTAGAAGATCCAAAAAAATTAATTTTAAAAGAATAATATTGTAATATAATATAATTATCCATATAAGAATAACAAAGGAAAGAAATTTGTGACATAGTTTTATCATTTATATCTACTTATATATGCTATTAAGCAAGAGAAAAAGTTGTAACCTTTTCTCTTGGATTACTGTGTCACTATTTAACTTATCACAAACTGATTTAATTCTCTCTTTTCCCATGCTTATATTATAAAAAATAATTATCCAAATATTTTCTCTTTCAATCTCTAATTTTTTTTTATTAACTACATACATATAATATATGCCATGAACATTACTAAAATTAGAGAATACATAATAAGTAGTTAATTAGACAGAATAAAATAATTAGGAGTAATATAATCAACTAGTAAGTAAATTAATTTGTTCCACAAGTTTATTATAAAATTTAGAAATAAAATTATAATATATCTAAACTTGCAGGGGTAAAAACATAAAAATAAAATAAAATTTGGATATAAGTATGCATATAGAGTACTCTGTCTTTCTTGGATTAAAATTCATTTGTGCCTTCACCCGAAATTCAGTTTAGGATGCATTTAATCGAAAAAATAATTTAGGGTGTAAATCGATTTTTAGAAAAAAGTTTGGGGTCAAATTGAATTTTAGTCTTTGTTTGCTTTGTTTGCCTGTCTTCCTCAGTCCTTCCCCTCTGAAACAAACCAGTGCCAGTTTCCATTTACATGTATAACGCGCAGTACTTTCTTTCTCTCTTTTCTATTTTTTCCCTCTATGGAATTGTTTTCTCTCATCAGTCTGACTTTTGTTGTTGATTGGTTCGTTCATCACAACTTTCTGCCGGTACGAAACATGCATCTAACGGGTAGGGCAACTGGCAAAATTAGATCCACGGCTGGCAAAATTGATGGACGGCTTGCGCACACATATACACAAATCCGCCCTCCTGAAACCTAACCTGAATCCGCTCTCAAACCCGGTTCCTTGTATAATTTTTTTTCTGCCATTTCCAACTCTATCTCACATTTCCAAAACCTGAGTCAAATAATGGCGCCTTCCAGAGCCAAACAACATATACTGAAATACCGCGCAGCGGAGGCAGCGGAGGCTGCGGAGGCTGCGGCGGCGGCTCAACAAGTGGGGGCGGCGGCAGTGACCCAACCTACGCAAGCGGCGGCAGCGCTTGTACAACCACAACAAGCTTTTGGACCGGCCCACAGAATCATTCTTGCTGAATGTTGGCTGTCAGTATACGACAACCGTTTGAAAGGATCGAAGTTCAAGCGTTTACTTAAAGATAGGAAAAAGAAAGGAATAAAAACCATGATTCACGGTTATTTTTTTAATGATGTCCGTGGTCATCAAATAAATGGTCCCCTCTCATTCTATAGTTCGAATGATTTGAATGCCAAGACGGAAGCTATTGAAGGGATTAAGGTTTGATTCCTTATATTTTACTATTTAACTTTTTGTTGTTTTATTTTGAACACAAATTATTGATGTTTGGCACATATATTTTTAAAATACAATTTGGTATATTTGAGTAACTTACTTGGAGCTTAGTTGTTCTTTTGAACCTTGTTTTTTCTTGTGCTGCGTTTTTCTCGTGTTTGATTTCGAAATTAGTGAATTGTTTGGATTGCTTGCTAGTTGCTACTAAGGGTTAGATTGCTCATTAGAGTTTAACAATTCTAATGGAATTAGAGATTATTGGTTTCACTATCGGTGAATGGTTTATCTCTATTGAATGTTTATCTTGCACCATGTTACCCCCAATTGAATAAAAGGTGCCTATTGTATTTTGGTAATTTTAGTTCTAGGCTGTAGGTTTTGGGTGGGTAGGGGTGAGGGCTATAGGTCAGACTCTATGGGTTATCTATGTATATACATGTTATTGTTATGGATAATAAATGTGATTGTCCACTGCCATGAGGCCCATGACTGAAGTTCATACTTTGTATCCAGTACACAAATATGTTGGTAATAATCCTTGGTTTCTTACACGTGTTTGAATACGCAACACTATTGGTAAAAAAAAACATGAAACTTGAGATAGAATTCCATCGAATACAGTAGAAAGCTCCATAAAAAGTACTTATAAAACAAAAAAAAAGGTTCAATTAAAAGTAGCTCTATGGCTTAGGTTTTGTTACAAGAGATAGCTACAAGTGGTGTAAATTTAGTTTAACTGTAACAATCAAGTTAATGAGCTGAACCAACTCTAATAGGCGAGTTTGCCCTTGTTTAAACTAAGCTCATGTAGTAAAATGTCCTTGAAATTTAGCATTAATTCTGCTTGCTTACTTGAATCCTGAACTAGCCGATATTTTGCGTTATCTGCACTTCTTTCCTTAAGAATTAGTGTATTATATAATGGTATATTATGTATCAAAGTTTTTGTTCTTCTAGTATTGTAGGTGGACACCAAGTCTCATACTTGGTACACTTACTAGCCGTTTTTAATTTTTCAGCACTCATTAAAATTTTGTTTATGTAGATAATAATCAGCATAACTTGCATTTGTAAGATCCATCTGGTCTAAATGTTTTTTAGTCCATGTTTAAAAGCTGATTTGTTAGATGCTTGAGTTTTTAAGGGCATATCTGGTCTTGACTATACTCTTAGAGAAGTCTCATGTGATGTTGATAAACATCGTGTAATGCAGTACAACTATCTATGGTAAATGTTTGATGTGATCATGTGAAATTGCCAATCTTTAGTTTTAGTTTTATCTTGAGGCTGAGACACTAAATTAGAGAGTAGAAAGTGTATATTTTGCCCGGTCTTAATTTTTTTTGATAGGTAAGTTTGGCCATGTCTGCATCTGTTTTTTTTAATAACAAAAAACTTGGGATTGATATGTTGCAACTGGTATAATATATTAATATTACTCTTTCTCTGTATATAACTATATGTCTTATGTTTTCTCTCACCAAATGTGTTTGATGATGGTAGTGAGTACATGTACCACATGATCGGTGTATTATTCTTATTATGACACATGGTTAAGTAGCCTATACTTGGACACATGCTTATAATTTGATTGCACGGTTTGTCCAGTGATCCTCTCCCAGTGCCACCCAAAATGATATAGGCTAGTATTCACTTGTAGCTGCAATTAGTTAGGATGCAAATTAATGAAGGATGATTGCAAAGAAGAACAAGAGTTTTACCATCTTTTCAATGATGTTAATTTTATACTTTCTCTAGGATGCTTAAATTTTGATTTTTATGATCAATGGTGTATGATGATGTGTTTGACATTTTCCTCCCCTTTATGATTAGGATGTTTAATTAATATATATAGTTTAAACTTTAAATTGTGATTGGTGATGAGTAATTATTCAATTTCTTTTTCTTTATTTTTTGTAAATAATTTGAATGAATTTTATATTAGGTGACTGATAAACAAATTCGGATACCAGAATATTCAAATAATCTAATCCGTATTCGGATATTATTTTAAATACTGGACACGGACACGGATAACATTTTTAAAATTCGCCGAATACCAGATACAAATACGGATGGTGAATTGATTTTTCGGGATACGAATACCACTGTATCTGGATCCATATGTATCTGTTTACACCCCTGGTCACCAGCCTTGTTATTATGATGTATTCTTACATTTTTTTTAATTTAAAAATTTGTTAGATAATGGAGATATGACTATTCTTTTATGTTAGTGTTGAATTAAGTTTTACTATGTCCGTATGTGTCTGTTTACACTTTATTTTTTTATGTCCATATAAAACATAATGGTTTTGAGCAAAAAATTAATTATTTAAT
The DNA here is from genome assembly GCA_020205505.1 of Panax japonicus. Lineage (NCBI taxonomy): Eukaryota > Viridiplantae > Streptophyta > Magnoliopsida > Apiales > Araliaceae > Panax > Panax japonicus. The sequence goes on along the minus strand of CM035095.1, from coordinate 55,047,018 downwards.
ATCTTTTGAATTTCAGGAGTTCCTGCGTGCTCATCCTAATAATGGAAAGGTTCTTGATAATTATTGGGCTGACATCAAAACATGGGAACGTGAGTTTACTTGGGATGGGAGTGACATGACTTCGTTCAAGGTTGAGTATGCTTTTCAATTTGTGATAGATGAGTACTTGAAACATGCCAGGATTTTGGGTATGACGAGCATCCAATATATTGAGTTGACCCTTAGACTATTTCTAAAGGTTCCTGCTGGAGATTATATCACGCAGAGCAGCCTTTATGTTCGCGCACTACCTCCTGATGGTTTTGCTGATTTTCGTATGGTGACTAAATGTAAGGCACATCAGATACGTACTGCCATCATTAATAACCGTCAGGCTGGGATTGCTTATCAACACCTGCAAGTGAAAACACCGTTCATACATTTCGACTATGTTCGCAGTGATGAACATTATTATGGGAACAATTGTCTGTTAAGTGAATTAAGATTTGTGTTTGATATGAGTGAGAGAATACAAAATCATGGAAGACCTTTTTTCTGCGGTGGGTATAATGTGGGACACAATGTTGTAAATGAAAATCATGAAGGAGTGGTTTTTACCCTTGATGACCGCCTGGGTGTTTGCTAGAGAAGGTATGCTAATATCCCATTGCTTTTACATTTTTTAATTCTTTGTAATTGCATCAAAGTGGCTGAATAACAATTCCCTTACTACCATTTACTGCTTTTACGATTTGATAATTATTATAATTTCTGATTTGATGTTCAATACTTGATACACCATATAATGGTAGTAATTATCAGGAATCAAAGAGTAGTGTTTCTAAAACTCCACGTTGTTGCAATTTGTTATGCTACAACCAACTCTTGGAATTTGTACTTTTGGAAGTATTAAATGTTCTACGAAAATGTTTGTTTTACTCATGACCAAGTCTCTTGAAGAAGCTCTTGTATAAAAAAAACACGGATAATTTTGGTTACATAAAAACCTCAATTGAATATACAGGCTCATAAACTCTAACGTAAATCTGCCCATCTCTGTTATAAATTAATATTGCTTCCCTTCAATGTTTAATAGACTCCAGTTCTGGTTATGGGGTTTACTGGATCTTTGGCCAGTATATATGCCCAAAGCTTTGGGACCACAAATTTTAGTCTATTATGGATGATATTATGTGAAAATGCATCTGAATTTTGTTTGTATGTTTAATCTTAATCACTGCAAGTGTTATTTTTCTGACCATAATCTATTCTACTATGTTGAGATGTTAGCTTCAATACCTGAAATTATTTCACAGTTAGGTTTATATTTTGACTTGTTCTGTGAGTTATTGTTGCAGAGGCATGCAGGAAGATGGAGCTTGCAATGGAGGGATGTGTATATGACTGTACTTAGTAGTATAGATAGAGATAGAAGTCTGGATAGCTTTTGTTTTGGGTTTAATCAGTGCCTTTTTGGGTATAGCATGCTTAGACAGTGTAGTTGTGCAATTCGATCTGTTAGTTGTTACTTCTAGGTCTACATAGTCTGTTATTATGTTTTCTTTTGGAAAAATTTCCTTCTACATAATTGGATTTGCTTGCCTTTTGTCCTTATTATTCCGAGGGCAATTATGGTAAAAAGAAGTTTATTCAAAATTTGGTGTATTGACTACGCTCCACATGAATGTCAAATATATCTGTTTACACCCCTGGTCACCAGCCTTGTTATTACGAATACCATTGTATCTGGATCCATATGTATCTGTTTACACCCCTGGTCACCAGCCTTGTTATTATGATGTATTCTTACATTTTTTTTAATTTAAAAATTTGTTAGATAATGGAGATATGACTATTCTTTTATGTTAGTGTTGAATTAAGTTTTACTATGTCCGTATGTGTCTGTTTACACTTTATTTTTTTATGTCCATATAAAACATAACGGTTTTGAGTAAAAAATTAATTATTTAATATCTTTTGAATTTCAGGAGTTCCTGCGTGCTCATCCTAATAATGGAAAGGTTCTTGATAATTATTGGGCTGACATCAAAACATGGGAACATGAGTTTACTTGGGATGGGAGTGACATGACTTCGTTCAAGGTTGAGTATGCTTTTCAATTTGTGATAGATGAGTACTTGAAATATGCTAGGATGTTGGGTATGACGAGCAGCCAATATATTGAGTTGACCCTTAGACTATTTCTAAAGGTTCCTGCTGGAGATTATATCACGCAGAGCAGCCTTTATGTTCGCGCACTACCTCCTGATGGTTTTGCATATTTTCGTATGGTGACTAAATGTAAGGCACATCATATACGTACTGCTATCATTAATAACCGTCAGGCTGGGATTGCTTATCAACAGCTGCAAGTGAAAACACCGTTCATACATTTCGACTATGTTCGCAGTGATAAAGATTATTATGGGAACAATTGTCTGTTAAGTGAATTAAGATTTGTGTTTGATATGAGTGAGAGGATACAAAATCATGGAAGACCTTTTTTCTGCGGTGGGTATAATGTGGGACACAATGTTGTAAATGGAAATCATGAAGGAGTGGTTTTTACCCTTGATGACCGCCTGGGTGTTTGCTAGAGAAGGTATGCTAATATCCCATTGCTTTTACATTTTTTAATTCTTTGTAATTGCATCAAAGTGGCTGAATAACAATTCCCTTACTACCATTTACTGCTTTTACGATTTGATAATTATTATAATTTCTGATTTGATGTTCAATACTTGATACACCATATAATGGTAGTAATTATCAGGAATCAAAGAGTAGTGTTTCTAAAACTCTATGTTGTTGCAATTTGTTATGCTACAACCAACTCTTGGAATTTGTACTTTTGGAAGTATTAAATGTTCTACGAAAATGTTTGTTTTACTCATGACCAAGTCTCTTGAAGAAGCTCTTGTATAAAAAAAACACGGATAATTTTGGTTACATAAAAACCTCAATTGAATATACAGGCTCATAAACTCTAACGTAAATCTGCCCATCTCTGTTATAAATTAATATTGCTTCCCTTCAATGTTTAATAGACTCGAGTTCTGGTTGTGGGGTTTACTGGATCTTTGGCCAGTATATATGCCCAAAGCTTTGGGACCACAAATTTTAGTCTATTATGGATGATATTATGTGAAAATGCATCTGAATTTTGTTTGTATGTTTAATCTTAATCACTGCAAGTGTTATTTTTCTGACCATAATCTATTATACTATGTTGAGATGTTAGCTTCAATACCTGAAATTATTTCACAGTTAGGTTTATATTTTGACTTGTTCTGTGAGTTATTGTTGCAGAGGCATGCAGGAAGATGGAGCTTGCAATGGAGGGATGTGTATATGACTGTACTTAGTAGTATAGATAGAGATAGAAGTCTGGATAGCTTTTGTTTTGGGTTTAATCAGTGTCTTTTTGGGTATAGCATGCTTAGACAGTGTAGTTGTGCAATTCGATCTGTTAGTTGTTACTTCTAGGTCAACATAGTCTGTTATTATGTTTTCTTTTGGAAAAATTTCCTTCTACATATTTGGATTTGCTTGCCTTTGGTCCTTATTATTTTGAGGGCAATTATGGTAAAAAGAAGTTTATTCAAAATTTGGTGTATTGACTAAGCTCCACATGAATGTCAAATATATCTGTTTACACACCTGGTCACCAGCCTTGTTATTACGAATACCACTGTATCTGGATCCATATGTATCTGTTTACACCCCTGGTCACCAGCCTTGTTATTATGATGTATTCTTATATTTTTTTTAATTTAAAAATTTGTTAGATAATGGAGATATGACTATTCTTTTATGTTAGTGTTGAATTAAGTTTTACTATGTCCGTATGTGTCTGTTTACACTTTATTTTTTTATGTCCATATAAAATATAACGGTTTTGAGCAAAAAATTAATTATTTAATATCTTTTGAATTTCAGGAGTTCCTGCGTGCTCATCCTAATAATGGAAAGGTTCTTGATAATTATTGGGCTGACATCAAAACATGGGAACGTGAGTTTACTTGGGATGGGAGTGACATGACTTCGTTCAAGGTTGAGTATGCTTTTCAATTTGTGATAGATGAGTACTTGAAACATGCCAGGATTTTGAGTATGACGAGCAGCCAATATATTGAGTTGACCCTTAGACTATTTCTAAAGGTTCCTGCTGGAGATTATATCTCGCAGAGCAGCCTTTATGTTCGCGCACTACCTCCTGATGGTTTTGCTGATTTTCGTATGGTGACTAAATGTAAGGCACATCAGATACGTACTGCCATCATTAATAACCGTCAGGCTGGGAATTCTTATCAACACTTGCAAGTGAAAACACCGTTCATACATTTCGACTATGTTCGCAGTGATGAAGATTATTATGGGAACAATTGTTTGTTAAGTGAATTAAGATTTGTGTTTGATATGAGTGAGAGGATACAAAAGCATGGAAGACCTTTTTTCTGCGGTAGGTATAATGTGGGACACAATGTTATAAATGGAAATCATGAAGGAGTGGTTTTTACCCTTGATGACCGCCTGGGTGTTTGCTAGAGAAGGTATGCTAATATCTCATTGCTTTTACATTTTTTAATTCTTTGTAATTGCATCAAAGTGGCTGAATAACAATTCCCTTACTACCATTTACTGCTTTTACGATTTGATAATTATTATAATTTCTGATTTGATGTTCAATACTTGATACACCATATAATGGTAGTAATTATCAGGAATCAAAGAGTAGTGTTTCTAAAACTCTATGTTGTTGCAATTTGTTATGCTACAACCAACTATTGGAATTTGTACTTTTGGAAGTATTAAATGTTCTACGAAAATGTTTGTTTTACTCATGACCAAGTCTCTTGAAGAAGCTCTTGTATAAAAAAAACACGGATAATTTTGGTTACATAAAAACCTCAATTGAATATACAGGCTCATAAACTCTAACGTAAATCTGCCCATCTCTGTTATAAATTAATATTGCTTCCCTTCAATGTTTAATAGACTCCAGTTCTGGTTGTGGGGTTTACTGGATCTTTGGCCAGTATATATGCCCAAAGCTTTGGGACCACAAATTTTAGTCTATTATGTATGATATTATGTGAAAATGCATCTGAATTTTGTTTGTATGTTTAATCTTAATCACTGCAAGTGTTATTTTTCTGACCATAATCTATTCTACTATGTTGAGATGTTAGCTTCAATACCTGAAAATATTTCACAGTTAGGTTTATATTTTGACTTGTTCTGTGAGTTATTGTTGCAGAGGCATGCAGGAAGATGGAGCTTGCAATGGAGGGATGTGTATATGACTGTACTTAGTAGTATAGATAGAGATAGAAGTCTGGATAGCTTTTGTTTTGGGTTTAATCAGTGTCTTTTTGGGTATAGCATGCTTAGACAGTGTAGTTGTGCAATTCGATCTGTTAGTTGTTACTTCTAGGTCTACATAGTCTGTTATTATGTTTTCTTTTGGAAAAATTTCCTTCTACATATTTGGATTTGCTTGCCTTTTGTCCTTATTATTCTGAGGGCAATTATGGTAAAAAGAAGTTTATTCAAAATTTGGTGTATTGACTAAGCTCCACATGAATGTCAAATATATCTATTTACACACATGGTCACCAGCCTTGTTATTACGAATACCACTGTATCTGGATCCATATGTATCTGTTTACACCCCTGGTCACCAGCCTTGTTATTATGATGTATTCTTACATTTTTTTTAATTTAAAAATTTGTTAGATAATGGAGATATGACTATTCTTTTATGTTAGTGTTGAATTAAGTTTTACTATGTCCGTATGTGTCTGTTTACACTTTATTTTTTTATGTCCATATAAAACATAACGGTTTTGAGCAAAAAATTAATTATTTAATATCTTTTGAATTTCAGGAGTTCCTGCGTGCTCATCCTAATAATGGAAAGGTTCTTGATATTTATTGGGCTGACATCAAAACATGGGAACATGAGTTTACTTGGGATGGGAGTGGCATGACTTCGTTCAAGGTTGAGTATGCTTTTAAATTTGTGATAGATGAGTACTTGAAACATGCCAGGATGTTGGGTATGACGAGCAGCCAATATATTGTGTTGACCCTTAGACTATTTCTAAAGGTTCCTGCTGGAGATTATATCACGCAGAGCAGCATTTATGTTCGCGCACTACCTCCTGATGGTTTTGCTGATTTTCGTATGGTGACTAAATGTAAGGCACATCAGATACGTACTGCCATCATTAATAACCGTCAGGCTGGGATTGCTTATCAACACCTGCAAGTGAAAACACCGTTCATACATTTCGACTATGTTCGCAGTGATGAAGATTATTATGGGAACATTGTCTGTTAAGTTAATTAAGATTTGTGTTTGATATGAGTGAGAGGATACAAAATCATGGAAGACCTTTTTTATGCGGTGGGTATAATGTGGGACACAATGTTGTAAATGGAAATCATGAAGGAGTGATTTTTACCCTTGATGACCGCCTAGGTGTTTGCTAGAGAAGGTATGCTAATATCCCATTGCTTTTACATTTTTTAATTCTTTGTAATTGCATCAAAGTGGCTGAATAACAATTCCCTTACTACCATTTACTGCTTTTACGATTTGATAATTATTATAATTTCTGATTTGATTTTCAATAATTGATACACCATATAATGGTAGTAATTATCAAGAATTAAAGAGTAGTGTTTCTAAAACTCTATGTTGTTGCAATTTGTTATGCTACAACCAACTCTTGGAATTTGTACTTTTGGAAGTATTAAATGTTCTACGAAAATGTTTGTTTTACTAATGACCAAGTCTCTTGAAGAAGCTCTTGTATAAAAAAAAAACGGATAATTTTGGTTACATAAAAACCTCAATTGAATATACAAGCTCATAAACTCTAACGTAAATCTGCCCATCTCTGTTATAAATTAATATTGCTTCCCTTCAATGTTTAATAGACTCCAGTTCTGGTTGTGGGGTTTACTGGATCTTTGGCCAGTATATATGCCCAAAGCTTTGGGACCACAAATTTTAGTCTATTATGGATGATATTATGTGAAAATGCATCTGAATTTTGTTTGTATGTTTAATCTTAATCACTGCAAGTGTTATTTTTCTGACCATAATCTATTCTACTATGTTGAGATGTTAGCTTCAATACCTGAAATTATTTCACAGTTAGGTTTATATTTTGACTTGTTCTGTGAGTTATTGTTGCAGAGGCATGCAGGAAGATGGAGCTTGCAATGGAGGGATGTGTATATGACTGTACTTAGTAGTATAGATAGAGATAGAAGTCTGGATAGCTTTTGTTTTGGGTTTAATCAGTGTCTTTTTGGGTATAGCATGCTTAGACAGTGTAGTTGTGCAATTCGATCGGTTAGTTGTTACTTCTAGGTCTACATAGTCTGTTATTATGTTTTCTTTTGGAAAAATTTCCTTCTACATATTTGGATTTGCTTTCCTTTTGTCCTTATTATTCTGAGGGCAATTATGGTAAAAAGAAGTTTATTCAAAATTTGGTGTATTGACTAAGCTCCACATGAATGTCAAATATATCTGTTTACACACCTGGTCACCAACCTTGTTATTACGAATACCACTGTATCTGGATCCATATGTATCTGTATACACCCCTGGTCACCAGCCTTGTTATTATGATGTATTCTTACATTTTTTTAATTTAAAAATTTGTTAGATAATGGAGATATGACTATTCTTTTATGTTAGTGTTGAATTAAGTTTTAGTATGTCCGTATGTGTCTGTTTACACTTTATTTTTTTATGTCCATATAAAACATAATGGTTTTGAGCAAAAAATTAATTATTTAATATCTTTTGAATTTCAGGAGTTCCTGCGTGCTCATCCTAATAATGGAAAGGTTCTTGATAATTATTGGGCTGACATCAAAACATGGGAACGTGAGTTTACTTGGGATGGGAGTGACATGACTTCGTTCAAGGTTGAGTATGCTTTTCAATTTGTGATAGATGAGTACTTGAAACATGCCAGGATTTTGAGTATGACGAGCAGCCAATATATTGAGTTGACCCTTAGACTATTTCTAAAGGTTCCTGCTGGAGATTATATCACGCAGAGCAGCCTTTATGTTCGCGCACTACCTCCTGATGGTTTTGCTGATTTTCGTATGGTGACTAAATGTAAGGCACATCAGATACGTACTGCCATCATTAATAACCGTCAGGCTGGGATTGCTTATCAACACCTGCAAGTGAAAACACCGTTCATACATTTCGACTATGTTCGCAGTGATGAAGATTATTATGGGAATAATTGTCTGTTAAGTGAATTAAGATTTGTGTTTGATATGAGTGAGAGGATGCAAAATCATTGAAGACCTTTTTTCTGCGGTGTGTATAATGTGGGACACAATGTTGTAAATGGAAATCATGAAGGAGTGGTTTTTACCCTTGATGACCGCCTGGGTGTTTGCTAGAGAAGGTATGCTAATATCCCATTGCTTTTACATTTTTTAGTTCTTTGTAATTGCATCAAAGTGGCTGAATAACAATTCACTTACTACCATTTACTGCTTTTACGATTTGATAATTATTATAATTTCTGATTTGATGTTCAATACTTGATACACCATATAATGGTAGTAATTATCAGGAATCAAAGAGTAGTGTTTCTAAAACTCTATGTTGTTGCAATTTATTATGCTACAACCAACTCTTGGAATTTGTACTTTTGGAAGTATTAAATGTTCTACGAAAATGTTTGTTTTACTCATGACCAAGTCTCTTGAAGAAGCTCTTGTATAAAAAAAACACGGATAATTTTGGTTACATAAAAACCTCAATTGAATATACAGGCTCATAAACTCTAACGTAAATCTGCCCATCTCTGTTATAAATTAATATTGCTTCCCTTCAATGTTTAATAGACTCCAGTTCTGGTTGTGGGGTTTACTGGATCTTTGGCCAGTATATATGCCCAAAGCTTTGGGACCACAAATTTTAGTCTATTATGGATGATATTATGTGAAAATGCATCTGAATTTTGTTTGTATGTTTAATCTTAATCACTGCAAGTGTTATTTTTCTGACCATAATCTATTCTACTATGTTGAGATGTTAGCTTCAATACCTGAAATTATTTCACAGTTAGGTTTATATTTTGACTTGTTCTGTGAGTTATTGTTGCAGAGGCATGCAGGAAGATGGAGCTTGCAATGGAGGGATGTGTATATGACTGTACTTAGTAGTATAGATAGAGATAGAAGTCTGTATAGCTTTTGTTTTGGGTTTAATCAGTGTCTTTTTGGGTATAGCATGCTTAGACAGTGTAGTTGTGCAATTCGATCTGTTAGTTGTTACTTCTAGGTCTACATATATGTTTTCTTTTGGAAAAATTTCCTTCTACATATTTGGATTTGCTTGCCTTTTGTCCTTATTATTCTGAGGGCAATTATGGTAAAAAGAAGTTTATTCAAAATTTGGTGTATTGACTAAGCTCCACATGAATGTCAAATATATTTTGATAAAAAAATATAGCGCGTTTAAACTTTACCTCGGATGCATTTTATTTGGAATATGAAACTATAAATGTGGTCTTCTAATGTGATCATGTCCCAACCAACCTGATCAATGAATGGAATGGGCTCTTCTAGTGTACTGTGAAGTTTTTTGTTTTTATTTAGAGTTGATTGTATCAAAATCCGAATCCTAAACTGTAAAAACTGAAAGTCCAAATTAAATAACAAAATGTTTTTGGACCAATTACTTAAGTATGATAACTAAGAATATGAAAGAAAGTTGGGGTACGGCGATTATTGTGAATACATACACATGCATGAATAGCAGGAAATTAATATGTATGCAGTTGTAGTGAGTTAGTGGCAGCATTTTGGAGGATTGGGTCCAGTCTTCCTGTAGTCATTGGGTCTCTAAATCCATCCTTCTATCAATAAATTCCTCTTTTCTTCCACTGTGTTCATCTGCAATTCAATATGTATATTAATTACTTTACATAGATATATATATTAAATTTACATATATATTGTTGGGATATGTCTATTTTAAAAAGAATTGTTGCTATTATGGAAAATCGGAGTCCTATTTTTAATAGGAAGTATTATTTTTAGAAGGATCTTATTTTAATAGAAGTTTTATTTTGGAAGAGTCCTATTTTATATAGGAAGAGGAGATTCATGGGTAGGGGTGTGCAAAAATTTCGGTTTTTTCGGTTTTTTCCCGAACCGGTTGGTACCGAAACCGGCGGTACCGGTTTTTTTCGGTACCGGTTTTTCGTTTTTTTTTTATTTTTCGGTTTCGGTAGCGGTACTGGTTTTTTACAATTCGGTAAGAACCGAATTACCGAAAAAAAAACCCGACACATTAACGTTAGTACTTTACTCTCTTTGTACTTTAGTCTTTAACAGTTAAAAACTTAAACTGTTAAAGTGTTGTAAGTGTTAGTGTGTTAGTGTGTTAGTGTTGTAAGTGTTAGAATGTATTTGAATGTCATCACAGGGACTAATTGTTTTTTTATTAATGTCCTCTTCTCTGCTGCCTTTTCAACTGAGCAGAATCATGGAATTAGGAGATTGTTAAAAATCCAAAATGTTTGACAAAATAGTATAATGTCTGAAAATCATCAATTTTAATATGTAAGAAAGAGGTGCTGGAAATAGAACCCGAGTATGGGTTCTGTATATAGATATTGCATTGTTTGATTGAAATGGAGTTCTATTTAACAGATTGAACTTGGACAATAAAGCATCACCAGCAACTCCCATTAACAAATCATCAATAACAAGCAGCCAACAGTAAACAAGTAACCAACAACAAGCCTACAGTAAACAAGGCAACAAGCCAACGCCCAACAGTACACATTACACAAGCCTTAAAACAGTTTTAATTGACATAACAAGCAGCCAAGCCAACTACAGTTTACAAGTCATATATAAATTGTTTATGATTAATGATTTCTTTTTCTTAGTTTTAAAAAAAATGTTAATATATTAACAAAATTTTATTTAATTATTATTATTTATTAATAATTACATATATCACCATGCATGCGGTATAACCGAAAACCGGTACCGAATTTATACCGAACCGGTACCGAAACCGGTAATTCGGTACCGGTTTCGGTTCTTGATTTTTCGGTAATTCCGGTTCGGTACCGGTTCGGTTTTTTCGGTACCGGTTCGGTTTTTTACCGATGAGCACCCCTATTCATGGGTACTTTATAAATAGTTTTATGTTTTGTTAAAATATAACACAACTAAAAATTATGTAGCATCCTAAGAGCTGAGAAAAGGGTGTGAGTGGATTTTGTGTGTGAAAGGATGGTTTTTGTAATTTTTATATTTCGTTCAAAAACATTGTATTTTGGATGGGAATGTTAATTTTACAGCTTTTAGTCCGGGTAAAAGTATATCGTGGAGATTAATATATTGAATAATTCATTGTATCGTGAGTAATATATTGAATAATTTAAGAGATCAAGCTTTTTGAATTTCTTTTTCTTACTCCCTAAGGTAAGTAACATCAAATTTGCATGTTTTAAGATGGTCGATAACATAAATAAATAAAATAAGCAAGTAAAAATTTGGTTTTTAGAAATAAATGTATGTTTACTCATCAAATCTTAATATTATTTACCGACTGTATTACTGTCGTCAAATCTATATATTATCTACTGACTACCGTCGTCAAATCTATATATTATCTACTGACTGTATTACGGTACAAGATAATATGATACAATGTTCTCAAATTTAATATAAAAATATTATATAATTATCAATGAAAGGACATCAATTCAAATCCTGGATTTTCGACTTTTCTTGAGTTTTCAAAAAAAATATCACATAAGATAAAAACTCTTTTCATCATCAGAAACAACCTGATTTCTAACCTCTTGCATTGCATTACCATAACGAAAGCTATGGTGGTAATTATATTGAAGCCCATAGTTGGTCTATGCTCGAAGATATGAGGCGTTTCGAATAAAAGTGTTATGGTTTGAAGTAGGGGAACTTTGCAGAACCTTTGTTTGCACCTCAATTCATCAAATTCTACCACTCTAGGACCAAATCATAGTCAAAAGAAGAGTTTGATCCTGGCTCATAAGGTATGCTTAACACATGTTCTATCGGGTAGACTTGGTAAAAGGGGCCCGACTTTTTCTAGAATTCAAGTTCGGCCACAGCTGCCTCCCTTTTTTGGGAGTCCAGTTCCTTGCCATCAAATTTAAGGGTAATTTACAGTTTATATTACATTTTAAAAAGTAATTACAACAATAGTGCCCTCATAAAATTATTACACAACTAATACACTTCTATATTTATTTACAATAATAGTTCAATTAGGTTTCCTTAATTTAGGTAATTACTATTCAATTAGAATTCCTTAATTTATGGCTTCTTCTCTCTCCTCATCTATAACAACTGCATTAGTTAGTCATCACCCTTCTTGATTCAATGTATTCTTTATATATATATATATATATATATATATATATGGGGAGCGATCCATAGCATCTATATGCTATGGGACAATTATTAGCATATAGGCTCTAAACCACACGTTTTATTGATTAACGGTTGGGATTTAATAGGGAAAAATACCGTCCGCTAGTATTACTAGCGGATGTAATTAGTACAAAATTCGGACAATTTTACCCTTAGCCATTGCGAATGAAAACAGCATCGTCCGCTAGTATTACTAGCGGATTCTGAAAACACTACGTCCGCTAGTATTACTAGCGGACTAGATTTTAACAAACCAAGCAGAACCAGATATTTACCTGAAGGACATCATCTCACAGACAGGCTTAGTTGCTGGCATGTCCATGAAAAGAGAATTCGTGAAGAATTCCAACCGACGTCTGGCCTCTAAATTTCTAGGAATATTTGCAGCAGAGTCTTTGATAGTCAATAGTGAATATAATCTTTTGACTTGCGCCCTCTACATTTTACGTTAATATCAATTTCAGCTTTTGCCCACTTGTGAAATAAAAAGACCTCAGTATAAAACCTTCAAATTATAAAACAAGAAGATACATAAAAGCGAACATACCAACTCAGCATCTCTTGGCCACTTCAACTTTGAAAACAGACGACCTTCAGTCCTTGCTTTCGACAACAAATTCCATGTCTCATAGTTCTCTCTGCACATACCATATGCATGCACAATGACAAATAAAGGGGAAATGGAATAAACAGAAATCAGAAGCAAGGTTGAACGTGCAACACACCTCATGTTAATAGAAAGGACATCATGCCGCACAACATCATACAGATCTTGAACAGCTTTAATCGAACCATTCACAAGTTCTGGAGTACAAATGTGCTATAAAACAACGTAGTGTCCAAATTAACTCCCCTTCACTAACAGATAATCAATTAACGGAAGAGATACTAACCCAAAAGATGTTCGACACTGGATTTCCTGTTCCACTATGGAGTTGGTTTGTTTAGTGATAGATTCAATAAAAAAGAGGCCCTTGGGTTTTCTTTTAAATAACAAGAGAGGACACGAGAATAAGGTAAATCTAAATCCTAGACATTGTGAGTAACACTAGAATATTAAAGGGGCTTGAAAGATGGTGTACAAAGGCCTTGGGATTAGGTAGATAAACACAAAGGATTTGCCAGTGATTGTACCGTAAGTTCTTCAGCACTCATGAAGTTGTTTAGGTATATTAGGCTACTGACTTATATCCGCTAGTATTACTAGCGGACTACAGTTTCTTGTCAGGTACGAGGGGCTTAATTGTCCGGAAATTATAATAAGTGCATCCGCTAGTAATACTAGCGGACGGTGATTTATAACTCTAGATCCCAGCCGTTAATCCATAAAACGTGTGGTTTAGAGCCTATATGCCAATAATTGTCCCATAGCATATAGATGCTATGGATCGCTCCCCTATATATATATATATATATATATATATATATATATATATATATATATAAGGTCGGTTTTAATGCTTTACGTTGATTCAATGTACTTGGCTTTGTAATGCCAATTCTGGGCTTCCGTTGCCACCTGCTTTATTCTCTCTACCAGTTCCTTGTTCTTGCGATTTATGTTCTCTATTTCGAAATCTTTCTCATGCAACTTTTTACCAACAGTTTTCTCAATAGCTGTCAGAAAAGTAGCCATGTGCCGATGCTTAATGTCCTTTAAACCTTTTACTAGATTTTCCTCCTGTTGTCAAATGATCCGTCCATTTGGGAACTTCTTTTCTTGAATTACCCGAATTTTTTAATGTCACTGCGTCACCCGAATTCAACATTTTTTCATAATACAGTTGGTAGCCAACCTTTATACCAAGGTAACCAATTCTGATTTATTAAGTTTCCAATTTATTTTGCATGTAATATAGTTGGTAGCCAAACCTTCATGCAGTTGGTTGCCAAACTTTCAGACCAAGGTAACTAATTCATAATGTAGGTGTGAAAATAGATTGATTATCTTGGTATAAAAGTTTGGTTACCTTGGTATAAAAGTTTGGTTACTAATTCAGTTTTATTAAGTTACCAATTTCGCTTGAATGTGATGGAGTTGGTAGCCAAACCATTCATACAAAGGTAACCATTTTATTATTTATGAGTAACAAAATAGTTATAAAAAAATTTTCAGAACATAATAGTTTCATTTATTTATTTTTAAACTTTTTGTAGGGTGAATCTTCTTCTTATTCTCATTGGCATTTTGAACAACGGAGATTCGCGGCGGTGTAGCGGCGGAGTATGTGAGGTGTAGCGGCGGTGTAGCGGCGGACTATTATTTCAAAGTGTATGTGAGGGAGATGAAGATTTGAATTTAAATATTTAAGTTTGATTTATTATTTTGAATTTGAATTTAACTGATAAAATAAGTGGAGTAGTTTTCTCCTTGATTTTAGGGATTTCTTTTTTTGTTGGATTAGATATACTGATGTGTATTGCATTATTTTTGGCATTATTATTCAGTAGTTTACTGTTATTAAAATAATTTAGTTGGTGCACTATTGTTGTAATTATTTTATTTTTATTGTATACTTATGTAAAGAACCCCAAATTTAATATACAGATATTATATAATCATGCCTCCCAAATGCTAATTATTATCAAGGCAATTCTGTGTTCCCCCAGTCCCCCACCTCAAGTCCCATTTATGTATTAGGATACATCAGCAAGTCAATAATTTGCAAGTAAACAATTTCAAAAGCTAATTATAAACAAACAAAGATGACAAGAATTACTAGCTATGGTTGGAGAAAGATAAACTAAATCACACACATGGTAAAGGCATTTCCTTTCCATTTATATTATTAATGAATAAATAGAAGGAAAAAAAAACGAGAAAATTACTCAATAGTACATTTTATGCCAAAACATTTTGCTACAACATATTCGTCCCTCTGTGGGATTCATAATCTAGGTAATCTCCATTGGCCTGCGGAAAAGGCGCGTTATAACCATACATATCAAAAACCCTATCATCCATACCCATATTCCCTCCTTACCGTCCTTTGAAGCCTTCCATTTGCGAAGCCCAATGATTCGGAGCTAAAATATTAGAGCCGGATGCTTCTTGGTTCATACTTGCTGCATTATGATTTTGTGGCGAATATTAAGTTGGTCTCTTGTTGGTGGAATTAGGGCTGAGCAAATAACCAAATTGAAACCGAAACCGCACCAAAAACCGCACGAACCGCACCAATGGTTCCGGCGTATGTGGCGGTTTTAGGTGGGTTGAATAACCAAATTTACGGTTCCGGTTTGGTTACTAGCCAAAACCAAACCGCATAAAACCGAAACCGCACCATGTGTGTGTATGTATGTATTATCTCTAGTAAATTCTAAAGTTACTTTTCACTTGAACACGCTCAGAGAAAACCCAAGTCTTGCATTGTCATTTTTTCACCAATTGAAAGAAGATGTTAGAGGTTATAGAGTCAAAAATTAAGCAATTGGGTTTTAGAATTTTGAATTTGTTTGATGCGTTATTGGAGGGGCTTATAGTTGAGGGGCTCGAGCACTTGATGCATTGGTTAATGTCAATGCTATAATTGTAATAGTCTAATAGATTATTTTTAGTTCTCCCTGCAATATATTTTATTCTATATTCAGTATATACTTTTAATTTTGGGGAACTAGATAAACATTCTTGTTTGTTATCGAATATATGGTCTCCGTTGTTTTATATAGCGGATATTTTAGTTTTAAAGCATGCTTGATATAATTCTCATTATCGACTTTGTCACTAAGTTAATTGCTCGATGTAAGTTTTATGTTAAATTTTATAAAAAGCTTAAACTTTTTTGTTGTTTCAATTGGTTTTGGAACCGAAACCGCACCAATTAAAACCGCACCGCACCAATTACAAGCGGTTTCGGGTGCGGTTTTGAATTTTTCAAACCGCACCTAAGCGGTTTCGGGTGCGGTTTGGACTTCAAACCGCACCAAACCGCACCATGCTCACCCCTAGGTGGAATTGGCGGTTGTCAGAGAAATAGAGTTCGATTGCTGTTGCTGCATTTGTTGCTGGTTCTTCATCGGTGACTTGGGCCGAAGAGTCTCTATATCAGGGGTTGTGACAACGAGATGACCAGCTTCTGGCGGTGGATTTCGTCCACCTCCTCCCTGCCAAACCTTCCCATCCTTGTCTGTGAAATTCCGGATATATGCCTGAAAGATCCCAACATTCTCAGGTCAGGGCTATAAAAAAGCCAATCAAGTAAAGTAAACAAATCATACATATTCGGACTAATACCATGTTTAAGTAACCATTGCACTTAAAATCATAAGCTATTAGAGGGTGGCCCAAACACACATCATGCTTTAACATTATATCTTCGGCTATGACTATCCAAATCAATGTGTGATATTACAAACTTGTACTGAGTCACTCTTTTTAATGCACTATCTAATGGGTTGTTCTAGCTTCTAGCTTCAAATGATATATGATGTTAGCACAAAGAAGGAAAAAGGGACACTGGTGTTGCTAGTAAGTAGTAACTTCCTATAGGCAGGTTTGAAGTTTGATTTCCTTGATGAAAACAAAAATTTTAAACAATCTAGTTTTTCTAATTACCAGAAATAACAGCTTTAGTTAGCAATAGGATATAGACTCCCTTCATTCCAAAATAAAGGATTTGAAGTCAATTTGATATTTTCAAATCAAAATTGATATGATTCATTTAATTATAGACAACACAATTCGGAAAACTGTTATTGCTAGTGTTTGAAGCAATATAGTATCTCTTTTCTCTCAAGTAGGATGATTGAATTAGAGGAAGCCAACAGCCTTGGACCGATTACAGCCTAACAGCAGGTTATAAGCTCTCAACTCTTATCAAGTTTCAGGTAACCGTAGGAATAGTGCGAAATCCTAATTTTTATATTTCATGTTTGCATAATGGACTAGCACAAGTGAAGCCTCATACCCAAATAAATTGGCAAGAGAGGCAGATACTCTTAAAGGTCTGGTTGATAACCATCTCCGCCTTTTGTTTCAAATTCTGTTCTTTGTTGTTTCCAGTTTTTATTTCTAAAATATGGAAAAGTACGTATACATCTGTTACCTTCCTATAAAGATAATTTATTTTCCTTTTTTCAATAACGAGAAATAAGAAAAGGGATAATTGGCTTAATCTTAAATGCATACAACTTCCAATCAAAATTATATCTTATTACCATTACGAATACCAGAATGTATTCTTACTTTCCTGAAAACAGGCAACGGATGGAAATGATGATCAAGCACATTTTCTAGAACTTTAAGAATATGAAATCAGAAAGCAGTGTGTGCTTGTGTTTGTGTCCATAACTCTATCAGGTTTTCCGTTTTCCTTATTACTAATACAACTGGATAAGGATGCTGAACATCATACCTCGGAATTAAAATTTGATGAAGAGAGGTCTTTACCAACAGTCAACCAGCCGGACCGAATATTGTGATCTTCACCAAACAGCTCAAGCCTCCTACGGCCAAGGGAGAAATGCTCAACAATCTTCAGGTTTTGCAGTAGAACCTGCGATTACATTTGGAAAAAGTTCTCAACATAATTGGGTCCCAATATTTGAAAGAACTGATACAAAGATTTAGGAACTTCGATATATTTTGTAGAATAAGCAAGATTATAAATTTCAAGGAAAAGAAGAAAACAGAAAGGTAAAAAAAGGGACCAAATATACATAGCCAATTCAAATGTGGATTATAATAAATTGATTACACGAATGATCACAAAAGCAAAAACCTAAATTATAATACTGACCATAAGGAGGCTCCTCAGCTATAATCACGTCAGTGTCGATGTTGGCATGAATTATATGACCATCAGTACTGCGACGAACAGTTCCTTTTATGCCCATCAAACAGTGTTCCTTCATGATAGTAACAAGGGCACAAAGAGTTCAGCAAAATGATTAAAGCATTCACATAGAAATCAACATAACACAGGAAAGAACAAAATCGGGAATGTGACACAAGTCAGAAGCATAAAACTGCCAACCTTAGAGCGCTGAAACAAAGTATGAGAATCATGGCGCAACCCAGGAGTTGCATTGTTTTGTTTGTCTTTACCCAACATATATCTTCACACCTGCGAAATCCCCACTACATGAAACAGGAAAAAGTGTTAATTGTTGACCATTGCAAACTACTGCCATATAAAAAATCAAGTAGAACAAAAAAGTGGCAATCATAGTCATATGGTATTGCCACAAGGAAGACTCTGCACCTTCTTCAGATATTGTCTTCCCTGCTTAAGGCCAAGACCATCACCAACCCAAAGAAAAATGAAAGAAGGTGTGTCAGCAATTGCCTGCAAACGAGAATGGGAGATTGTTTAGATATTAGTCTGAACAGTTAAACATAAAAAAATTAATGTTAGGATTGGGAGCAGAGTTAAGTCTTTGAATATAAAGCCCAAGAACTTTATTTAATAGGGTTTAAATCTTTAAAGCCCAAGAAGGATATGTTTTAAATTTAGTAGAAGAGTAACTTCATTCCAAGTCACAGAAGCCAGGTTGAATACACAAGGAATGACTAAGAAACTAATTACCTCAATCCTGAGATTCATAATTTCTTCAAATGTCCAATATTCCATATGGTCAGTGACGCCAGGAGCTCTGTGAACATATTCCTCCCAAGGAGGGTCCACAAGAATGACGACAAACTTCGTTCCAAAGAACTCTGGAGATAGCACCTGCTCACGCAGGTCACACTTATAATACATTGGAGCAGTAGCAGACTTGACAACAATCTCATCCTTCTTTTGTATAAGCTCCCGAAGCTTTGGGTAGTCCTCCACAACACTAGTGAGCTCTAGTTCCCTGATGTAATTTTGTGGACGCATACCAGTGTCAACAAAGTTTTGGGAGTAATCATTTTGCTCTCCTCTGGAAGGAGCTTTACCAAGGGGTACATTACCTCTGGGAGGAACCCAACCCCCAGTGGGTTTTTCTTGTGTCTGTCCGCGTCCCACTGGTAGCATATCATTAAAACTAGCTCCAGATAAATTTGGAGGCCCTCCTCTTCCAGGACCTGGTTGACTAAAAAACATGGCAGGATCCGGAGGAGTCCCTATATTTGGAGAAAATCTGGGTACAGATGGTCCAAGAGGAACAGGTGAGAGACCGAGTGGAACGGCTAACAGATTCATATCTACACCTAATGCTCCAGGCCATACAACAGGAGGAGAAAAGGGTGGGATAAAAACACCAGGGGAAATTGGAGGACCAGGACCAGGACCAGGAGACATGCTAGGAGTTAGTTGTTGCATTGCTCCAGGTGGCGGCATTCCAAGTGGTCCAAAAGGTGGTCCCATCATGGGCACTGGGATTGCAACCTGTTGGCTGTCTCTCCCATTAGGCCGACCCCTTCCTCCTCTCCCAATTCTATTCCCTCTAATTCCTTGTGGAACAGCTCTATTAAAGGAGCCTACCTCCTGGTTTCCATGAGGAGGTTGTGAACCACTACTTGAACTTTGGGCACCACCTTTCTGGCCTCTTGCTTTCCCAGCCTGAAAGTCAATCTCATCCCTCAATGAATTCTGATCTCGCGAATTAGGACCGTCATCCATAAATCTATCCTTTGAATCCTCACCAGATTGGCCAGACCCGTATAGATCAAAGTTTCTTGCCTTACTATCCCATGGATATGCATACTCATCATCATTTGGTAGCAATTTCGTGACAGAATTCTGGCCAGCTTCGTTACTCCTATCAAAGGTGGATTTAGGTTCCTCTCTCCCATAATTGAATGGTTTGGTTTGGATCTCTATCACATCATAATTCTCATTCGAAATTCCATACTTCGATGAGGTTTTCACAGTTTCAGTCCTGTTTCCGTCTTTTCTACCACCAGTACGACCCTGAGGCCTTTCACTGTCAACCCTCTCACGACCATGTCTCTGCAACTCCCATTCTCTGCCATAATCATAAACTGTGTCCCCGTCCTTTGTATCCTTATCGATAATGTTGAGTGGCCTTCTTTTCCAATTGTCTCTGGAAGCCTCTCGCTCCCTATTCCTGTCACTCCAGCTGTCAACTCTTCCTTTAGATCGATCATCCCTGTAGCCATCCTTTTCTAGTTCTTTCCTCCTGAACGTACTGCTTCTGTCATACTCCATCTCAAAATATTCTGATTCATGATGGCGTCTTCCACTCCTCTCAGGAGATCTTGACCTGTTAGAGAGCGGTCTGAATCTCTTCTAGTTTTGTCTCTCATCCATGTGTTACCATCGTCATCCATATTGAATGACCTCTCACCATTTCCAACGACATCACGCCCAGTGGGATTCCTCTGTAGTTTATGCTCCTCGAGTTTCTCTTTACCCGAAATATCTTCACGAATCAAAGGACTTCCCTTATTATCTTCTTCAGGTGCTTCAGACCTGACCTTACTCTTACTCTTCTCAGAATCAACTTGTCTATCTTCCTTGTCATGAGATTTTGTACCTTTGTCAAGAATTGAATCCAAACCCCTGCTTTTGCTATCATCCACTTCAGTTTTGGCAGGCAAACTTCTTTCTCTAGAAGTCTCATTCTTAGGGTCAGAAGACTTCCCAGTTCTCGCATCAGATTTCTCCACATAGTTACCATCTTCTGTGTGTCTAACAGCATCAGATTCATCCCATTTTCTCCTTTGGCTCCTACCCTGATCAGAAGATCCATAATCCTTTTCTCGTCTGCTTTCCCTTCTTTCAGATCTTGAATCTCTTTCCTGCCCCATTTCATGCTCTCCATCATGTGATCTTTCGTCTTTGCCTTTAGTTCTGCTCAAGGAACTGTCATGATCTGAGAGCTTTGAAGCCGATTTCTTTCTCTCAACTTCATCAGCTCGAGCATGTCCTCTGTTCCCAGACATTTCTCCACAATCATGCTTATTCTCTGCTTCGCCATCCTGATACCAATCACTTAATTTCTCCAGTCCACTCTCTTCTTGTTTCTTCTTCATCTGCTTAGAGCGTGACTCCTTTTTTGCTTCATATTCTTCCTCATCACTACCCATTTTGTTTAAGCTAGCTGATCTCTTTCGAGTCTCATGTCTATCCCCAGTACTTCTCTTTCTCCCACTGCTGTCTACTCTTTCAGCATCCTCTCCATTCCCAGACCTTTTTGACCTGTGCTTCCTCTTATCATCGCCTTCCCATTCTTCTTCATCTCTGCCCCTATCATTTTTCACATCTGAAGTATCCTCCGGATCACGTTTCACAGAACTCCGCATATGTTCAGGTGAACCCATTAGAGGAAAAGCCCTTAGAAAATCTTCCTCTGATGTAAAATGCAATCCAGATTTAAGCAACCATCCTAAATGACGTAAACATAATAATTATCAGCAAAAAAGATAATGAATGTAGCTTTCCATTAGAAACTAAACTCGCTAAGGGCGGAATATTGGATTAGAATATACTCCCTCCGTTCCAAATTATAATATCAATATTGGCCTTTTGAAGTCAACTTAAGACATTTTTCAAACTCAAAATTGACATGAATTCTTGTAGTTTTAGTCAATAAAATGATGAATGTTATAAACTATTTAAAAAATACTACTCATTGTAAAATTTATTGTTTCATAATTTTTTATGAATTATCTCATTTTTGAGTTTAAAATTGTCTCAAATTAACTTTCAAAAGTCAATAACGATCGGAAGTAGTATAATTTTGTGTAAAAGGATATTGGATAAGAAGAATATTGCAATCAGCATCTTAAGTCAACATAATTTGTTGCTAATTGGTACGCCATGCTAATTAAATTGGAGAAATATAATTCAACAAAAAAAGCCAAAGCCACACTAACAACAAAGTTTCCCAATCCGGAATTATATTCTATACAAATTATAATGCTTCCACTCAGTTTCCATGGGCATCCAGAGTCCCAGACATATTGTTTTATTAATTTGTCATTTGAAAGAAAAGACAGTTTTATGGATGACGAAGAGACCTACATGAAAAGAGGACAATTAATCCTCAAGGAAAAAATAAAAAAGAAAAGAGAAAATAAAGAAAGACCATAAACACGGGACTCCCAACACATTGAGGATCTGACAGAGTTAATCCTTAAATTCAGTAACAACTGAAGACCAAAGAATTGCGTAAAGAATCACCCTATCTGAAAGACAATGAGAAGGAAAACACGTATCCTAAAAACAATCTAGCATTGCATTCTCACTGAATGACCGAAATTGTTTTATTTTTTATTTATCTATTTTTATAGGTAGACATCAGATCATTGCAAACAACAGACAAGACCAGAGGATCTTACTATCTTGTCCTCTTGCAAAACCTCTAAACTCATGCTAACAAGACACTCCAAAATGGGAAGGGAAAACCCAAAAAAAATAATTGATATCAAACACCCTATTCACATAAGATACAAACAACTGAATGGTGCAAGAAATAATGCGACTCATAATGAGATAAAAAAGCACACACCAATTCAGTGAAAGGATGTCGCCTTTGCAAAATTGCAATAAGTTATTGGTTTTTATGATGTAGGACAGATTCGAATAAGTTCTCTAGGGTTGGTTCTGATGGTTTTAAGAGCTAAATGGTGCATACAGTTATCTCCTTATCGGGATATGTGACTTGTAAAAGGCTAAACACCCTATTCACATAAGATACAAACAACTGAATGGTGCAAGAAATAATGCGACTCATAATGAGATAAAAAAGCACACACTAATTCAGTGAAAGGATGTCGCATTTGCAAAATTGCAATAAGTTATTGGTTTTTATGATGTAGGACAGATTCGAATAAGTTCTCTAGGGTTGGTTCTGATGGTTTTAAGAGCTAAATGGTGCATACAGTTAACGCCTTATCGGGATATGTAAAAGGCTAAACACCCTATTCACATAAGATACAAACAACTGAATGGTGCAAGAAATAATGCGACTCATAATGAGATAAAAAAGCACACACCAATTCAGTGAAAGGATGTTGCATTTGCAAAATTGAAATAAGTTAATGGTATTTATAATGTAGGACAGATTCGAATAAAGTTCTCTAGGGTTGGTCCTGATGGTTTTAAGAGCTAAATGGTGCATACAGTTATCAGGATATGTGACTTGTAAAAACAGGCTAGGGCTGAGCTAGGTTCAGAGCTTCTTTATATAGACTTGTAGCATACTAAACCCTGACATGTAAGGCCTACTAACCCATGATAAACAATATAGAGCACATGGCACTATCCTTCTCTAGCAAATACCAAATTTAAAATAATATCCTTAACTTCTAAAGATAAAAATACAAATATACAAGGTCCCAAGTGTTCGCCATCTCGAAATCAAGGCAATTCCGAACTATGTTGTTTATTCAAAATTTGATTCTGTGGTCTTTCTATAGACTGCATCAGTTTAGTTTATTCAAAGTTGATAACCACAAAAAGACTTGGTAAGGAATTTTTGATTTTCTTGTGTTATTCACCTATCTGAGATGAGAAGACTTGAAATTTGAAGAGTTCCAGGTTGTTTCTATTCATAATTCTAGCAAAAGCAATAAATTAACCCAGCTAAACAAATAAACTGAAAAAAGGCACACTGTCAATTATTTCATTCCCTTATTGCGAAAGGATTTTATTTAGTAAGTTAAAACAGAACGTTAGGAGGAAAATTATATCATTCTTTCTCCATAATTTCTGGCATACTAATTGAAGTATGTATTGTCTCAAAATCGAAGCTTCATCATTTGTTGTTTACTAATTTAGAACAATATTTAATTCAAAAATATTAATTAAATGAATCCAAAATGAAAAGGACCCCTAGTTACTAGTTAACGGTGTCCTGCATCAAACAAATCTAGTTACTTCATAGTGTGAACATCACAAGATTGATCAGACCCAATTAGGAATTTATCCCAACTATGTGACAATTATTTTCAAACTTAGAAAACAATAATAATTTTCAAATTGAAGTTTTCTAATAAGTTCAAATTGAATATATTCGAAGATAGTAGGAATAGCACCGATTGAGAAGAAGACGAGGGAATATCATGGAGATATGGTTTGCTCATATCCAACGTTAGCCTATAGATGCACCGATTAGAAGGGAGTCTTGTAAAACGAGAAAAATAGAGGGAGGAATAGATTAAAGATTATTTGTGAAAAGGAAAATAACTGAGGACATGACCGCTGATAGAAGCGAGTGGAGGAAGTCAATGCACTCTCTCTCTCTCTTACTCCCCCTTGTTTCTATTTTGTTTTCCTTTTTTTTAACTTTATATGTATGTATATACTGTTATATATGTCGGTGGGGTTCTTAGTTTTTGTTTCCCTAACACAGAAGGGGCTCTAAAGCTAGGGAAATCTTGTGTAAAAAATCTCTTGCAAATAAATGGCTCTCCAGAGCCAAATTCTCTCTGGTATAAAGTGAATACGACTATATAAATGTGTTTTCAGTGAATCTTAAAATGGGGGCCGCACATATTATTAAAATAAAAAAGACATGTAAAATGGGATGGAGGTACTACAAGTATAAGCACCATGAACGTATCTAGGATATGACAAGCATGGCTTGCCAAAATGACATTAGCTCTTACCAAAACATTATGGAGTGAGGGATGTTGTGAAGGTCCGATATGGACACGATACATGGATACAACACTGTGACAAAGGACAAGGCTTTTTCCAATAAAAGAAAAAAGTAGGATACGATACGTTGGGGATTTGTTCAATTATTCATATACATTTTTTACAAATATAAATGTATTTCTACGATAAATAAATTTAATAGTACGATAAAACCTAAACAAAATAGTAAAAAACACAAGCACCTCAAATAATAAATGTCTCCTAGTCTACTATTTGCATCCATAAGTTCATAAATCACAACATTGGCAAATAGAAAAAACTAAAATTCATACTCGTCACATAGGCAAAACCAATTTATCTATAAGGAAATAAAATTTATAAACACACTTATAACTTCCAAGTTATAATAAATTATTTGATTATAAGCGGGGTAGAGACAATTCATACATGAGAAAACAAAGAATAAAAATTAAAATCGAAAAAAGATTGCTTTTTTAAAGGATACTAAGTATAAATTTTTATAGACCAAAAATGTGAGGGGCTGAGATGAAAGACAGAAAGAGACCCAAAAGAGAGAAAAACCGTTCCTTAATCACTTGAGAAGAAACCCCAATTTTGTAGGGCCACTGGAAAGGAAAGAGCAGAGGGCTGAGAAGTTGCCGCCGGATGAAGAGAGCAGGTCTGAGAAATCCAAATTGGAAAGAGAAGAACTGAATCATTTCAATTAATATGTAAAAGATTGGAAATTGGAAATTGGAATCAGGAGCACAACCTAAATGCCATTTAAATGAAAAATAAACAGCAAATTTATAAAAAATTAAAAAAAGAAAAAGACAATCACAATTCATCCAAGTGAAGATATATATAATACTAAAAAACAAGAGATTAATAAATTACCTCAAAGTTTGTGCCCGGTGGATGAGTTTGCACCGGCGGGGAGTGAAGTGGGGAAGTTCCGGGTTGCAGGGTGGAGAGGAGAGAGGAGAGAGAAGAAAAAGGGAGTGCAGAAATCGGGTCGGATTTATTGGGTATTTAACTCAATAATATGAACCATTGAGAAGGGCATAATTGGAAATATACTATTAAAGCTAGTGCTTTTTCGGTATTAGAATATAGTCTTATATTTTGACTTTTGTGAACACTGAACAGGCAAAAAAGAGAAGCTAATTAGAATTCATGGCGGCCAGAGAGTTGCAGCGGCGAATTGCCTCTCTCTTCTTTAGCAAGCAGCCTCATGTCTCCATCCTTAACGGTAAGTTTTTCATATATGATCCGAAATTCATATATTTATATATGTGTTTTGATTTCTTCTATTTGTTTGGTGAAAGCATAATCTCGAGTTATTTAATTACACAACGAAAAGTAGAGAAATGTGGCCTTTATTTATTGATGGAAATTTGGTATGCAATAGAGGCCAGGTCTAACAAATTGAAAATTTTAGTTGTATTTCAGTTTATATTCATAAAGTTATCTAGTAGTAGTATAGAGTGGATTTTAGTAAGTTCTTGTTGCTTCTGCTACTGTTTTAAGCAACGATTGCGGGAATTGGGTTGTGGGGTCTCTAATAAATTTGATTTCTTGTTGAGGAGTTTCACTAAAATAGAAGTACTAAAATAAAAGTACTCATCTTTTTTCATACTCAACAGAGTTTTAGTGCACGATTTCTGGAGCTACATTGGGTTTGATTCAAATAGGTTATGCTATATTAATAATATTTGGACTTTTATTTGATTAAATCCGGGTTTTTTGTCTTTTTTAAATCAAACTTGGGTGAATCATTCTAATTTCTTTAGGAATTGTGATTGATTTCATGTTTGATGTTGTTGTTGAAGAGTAATAAGATTTAGATGGTAATTTCTGAGTTGATTGGTGCCAGTTTTGAGTTGAAATTTCATATTGGGTTATCAAATAGAATTAATCAGAACGCCCCAAATTGTAATGCTAAATTTATGTGATTCTATTTTTCTTTATTTGTTTTTCCTTTAAGATATGTCAGTTTAGTCGAATGTTCGTCTTTTGCTTTTCTGTTGCTTTTCTGTTTTAGGTTGCTGCAGTCAACTAAAATTTGGGTGAACTTAGGTGCGCAATCACTTGAATGCAACTTTAGAAAAATTTGTTTGGGGAATTTTTGGGAAGGTGGATAATTCCGGGTTCTAGGGATGGAGGATTATGCGATCGAAGGAGTATTCAGTAATTATAATGTTTACCTATAAAGGCTGCAATGGCAAGCCCTAGGTTTTGGAACAACTTGAAATATGATAAAGGCGTAGTTTACATTCCCATTTAAGAGAAGTTTGAACATATTTTCCGAAAGTTAACTCTTGATGAAGCTTTTAAGAAAATTGAAGCACATCAGTAAGAACACATACATCATAAACTCAATACACAAGTAATAGTGTTGTGGCACCACCAGTACCATCCATAAAGCTTCTAGAGTTAAGCTAATGCTACATGATTCTTGTGTGAACAGGAAACACTAAAAGAAAATTATCTAACCTTTTGCTTGTATAGAATGAGTGGAGAGAATTAGGGGTCTTTTAGGGAGTTGGCTTCTTATTTACTATCTCTTTCTTATTTTAATTGCTAATTACTTTGTATTTTTTGTTCAATGAGTTGTATTCAGATTGTAAAATGTTTCTTTGGGTTTGTCGGAGCCTTTTTGTCGAGCCTTCTTTTCCAATTGAGTGGCCTGCTTTTCCAATTGTCTCTGGAAGCCTCAAACTCCCTATTCCTGTCACTCCAGCTGTCATCTCTTCCTTTAGACCGATCATCCCTGTAGCCATCCTTTTCTAGTTCTTTCCTCCTGAATGTACTGCTTCTGTCATACTCCATCTCAAAATATTCTGATTCATGATGGCGTCTTCCACTCCTCTCAGGAGATCTTGACCTGTTAGAGCGGTCTGAATCTCTTCTAGTTTTGTCTCTCATCCATGTGTTACCATTGTCATCCATATTGAATGACCTCTCGCCATTTCCAACGACATCATGCCCAGTGGGATTCCTCTGTAGTTTATGCTCCTCGAGTTTCTCTTTACCCAAAATATCTTAACGAGTTAAAGGACGTTCCTTATTGTCTTCATGAGTCAAAAGACTTCCCTTATTGTCTTCTTTAAAGGAAACACTAAAAGAAAATTATCTAACCTTTTGCTTGTATAGAATGAGTGGAGAGAATTAGGGGTCTTTTAGGGAGTTGGCTTCTTATTTACTAGCTCTTTCTTATTTTAATTGCTAATTACTTTGTATTTTTTGTTCAATGAGTTGTATTCAGATTGTAAAATGTTTCTTTGGGTTTGTCGGAGCCTTTTTGTCGAGCCTTCTTTTCCAATTGAGTGGCCTGCTTTTCCAATTGTCTCTGGAAGCCTCAAACTCCCTATTCCTGTCACTCCAGCTGTCATCTCTTCCTTTAGACCGATCATCCCTGTAGCCATCCTTTTCTAGTTCTTTCCTCCTGAATGTACTGCTTCTGTCATACTCCATCTCAAAATATTCTGATTCATGATGGCGTCTTCCACTCCTCTCAGGAGATCTTGACCTGTTAGAGCGGTCTGAATCTCTTCTAGTTTTGTCTCTCATCCATGTGTTACCATTGTCATCCATATTGAATGACCTCTCGCCATTTCCAACGACATCACGCCCAGTGGGATTCCTCTGTAGTTTATGCTCCTCGAGTTTCTCTTTACCCAAAATATCTTAACGAGTTAAAGGACTTTCCTTATTGTCTTCATGAGTCAAAGGACTTCCCTTATTGTCTTCTTTAAAGGAAACACTAAAAGAAAATTATCTAACCTTTTGCTTGTATAGAATGAGTGGAGAGAATTAGGGGTCTTTTAGGGAGTTGGCTTCTTATTTACTAGCTCTTTCTTATTTTAATTGCTAATTACTTTGTATTTTTTGTTCAATGAGTTGTATTCAGATTGTAAAATGTTTCTTTGGGTTTGTCGGAGCCTTTTTGTCGAGCCTCAATCTCAGAGTTGAACTTCCTACAGCTTTGCAGTTTTCTGCCTATCCTGTGAACCATCTTTAGACTGTCATTGTTATTAAATTATAATTGTCTTGTTCTGGATAAATTGTTGCAGAGCACTCGATGCGTTTTATTCCCTCTGCAAATTCATTCTTCAGCAGAGATGAATTTCGTAAACGAGAATTTCAAACACTTGTAGAATCAAACAAGCAGGCTATTGAAGATGTGGAAAGACATGAAACTTGTAATTTGAAGACTGGATCCAACTCAGTTAGTGCCCTCACTAGCCCAAACAGCAATGAGAACTCTTCTGTATCTTACAGTGCCATATCCAACTTAAAGATATCCCCACGACATGATCTTGCCATGATGTTTACTTGTAAGGTCTGTGAAACCAGAAATATGAAGACGATGTGTCGTGAATCATATGAAAAAGGTGTGGTGGTGGCTCGATGTGGTGGCTGTGATAATCTACACTTGATTGCTGATCACCTGGGATGGTTTGGAGAGCCAGGGAACATTGAAGAACTCTTGGCTGCTCGTGGAGAGGAGGTGAGAAAAGGTTCAGTCGATACTTTGAATCTAACACTTGAAGATTTGGCTGGAAAGAAATCTTGAAATATTGAAGTGTCGAGTATTAGGAAATATTACCAATGTGCGACTAGCCTTCATTATTATGATAAGAATACCAAAAAATTATTTAACCTTTCTATTGTAGATCGTCTCATTGTATTTTTAGAAGTTGATGGTTGTTACAGCTTAAATGATTCAAGTTTATGTACTAATATTTAAAAATTTACTGAGTAAAGTTGTTTGTTACCTTCACTATTATATATATATATATATATATATATATATATATGGGGGAAGAACGGTCATTTGTTATGAACACTATTTGTTATGAACACTATTTCATCTTATGATCTCTTAGCGTTTGGCGTTTATAGCAAAGATCTATAGCTCAAAAAAAAAATTTAAAATTTACATTTTAGATCTCTAAGGTTCGGAAGTTTAAATTTGAAAATTCCTTTCTGGGCGTATTAGTACTGGAAGGTAACCAGGGATTTTTTTTTAAAAAAAAGATTACTTCCCTCTTCTTCCCCCTATTTTCGCAGCTGCGATGATGGCGAAATTGTTTTGCAAGGGTGGTTGGCCATCCAAATATAAGGGGGATGTGTATTTGGTGTTGGGCACGATAGCAAAAATAATGGGGCAAACCCATTTCTAATTCTGCTACCAGAAGAGAGAAATAACAAAGAAAGAAGGGAGAAAGAAGATGAGTGAATTAAAATAAAAGGCCTAATTATGGATTAATACCCTGAATTTTTATTTTTTTTCCACTTTGAGAATTGTCTTCTCAATTTTTTTAATTAGAGGATTGAACTTTTAATTTTGTTTCCACTTTGGAGATTGTCTTCTCAATTTTTTTAATTAGGAAATTAAACTTTTAATTTTTTCTGATTACATCTAATTGATAGTGTCACGTTAGAAAATTGATGACGTGACTAAAAAATACTTATGTGTAATATTGAGTCTCATTTTAACATTTATTCAATTAATGACCATTATTAATTTTTTAAAGTAAATTTAATGACAATTTTACTCTTTTTGGTATAAAAAATTAATTATATTGATTATTGATGATTATGAAATAAACTTAAAGTTCAGGGTATTAATCTATATTTAGGCCTTAATATTTTATACCAAAAAAGATAAATTTGTCATTATATTGATTATTGATGATTATGAAATAACAAGATTTTAATTAGTAGTACATTTATACATTTTAAAATATCTATCATTATATTGATTATTGATGATTTTTTTTAAGTTGAGTGTGTAATGTATTAAATTTACTTTAAATAATTAATAATGGTATTATATTTACCCTTTTTGGTATAAAAAATTAATTGAATAAATGTTAAAATGAAACTCATATTACACAAGTATTTTTTAGCCACATGTCGCTGTCATGTCATTAATTTCATACGTGGTACTATCAATTAGACATAATCAGAAAAATTAAAGTTTAATCCTTTAATTAAAAAAATTGAGAAGACAATCCCCAAAGTGAAAAAAAAGAAGAAGAGTTTAATCCCCTAATTGAAAAAATTGAGAAGACAATCTCAAAATAGAAAACAATTAAAAATTCAAGGTATTAATCCATTTTTGCTTAAAAAAAGAAAAAAAGATGGGAGACTAAAAAAAATTGCTTTCCGAGCCCCTAACCCTCGGAAGGCTATAATTTTCATAAAATCTTGGCCACTTATGTGACGCCCCCAAAATAGGTATACATCACTCATCTTAAGTCGCCAAATACATTGTACAAAATTTAAATACAACTTAATTATACAACAGTCGTGTAAAATACGACAAACATAATCTAAGAGTTTCAATAAAAATATTATCATCTAGACAATATCCACACTCAATGGAGTCCTCATTATATTTATTGTCACACTATTTTATAGAATAGTGAGGACTACTAAAACAACCATCTGGACCGTTAATCCATTTTCCGACTCGTCCCAGCTATATTCTCATTTCCTGAAGAGAACAGTGAAAGAAAGGGTGAGCTCAACTAACCCAGTAAAAAATATTATGACTAAGATAATGCAGAATAAATTATCTTTAGCCTTCAACAGTATAACAACTGATAGAATATAATAGACAACAAGTTTTAGATCAACAACTGCAGCGGAATAAACAATCCATTAGAAGAGTTAAGTAGAGCATAAAATCTACTATCTTTTATGATTTAAAAATTTTTTCATCAACTTTATCGCTGGGACTCAACTTAATAAATAAAATCGAATCATCCATGCATCACGGCCAAGGATATTCATGTAATCATCAATGGTCATGAATATACCGAATAATCCCTGGTCATAATCATACCAACAACTGTCCATCAATGAACTAAAGGCCAATGATGACTTTCACCACATCATTCGTCACATTACGGTCATGATTATACCGAATAATCTCTGGTCATAATTATACCAAGTCCATCTATGCACGTAAGCCAAAGATGACTTTCATCACAATATAAGCATAAGGATGATGACAAAGACATAATAATTCAATAAAACAAGTTCAAAGATAAATTTTAAAGATTTATAATTTAATTTATCCAGAATTCAATAACATTCAAATTGTCAACATGATACTGCTTTGTAGAGTAAAATTCAAGAATAATATTCATGTACCAAAAACAATTTGGAGAGAAAAAAATATATTTTTCGGGTGAATAGTACTGTGACGCCCCCAATATAGGTATACATCACCTATTCTCAGTCGTCAAATACATGGTACAAAATACAAATACAACCTTAAATATACAACATGAGCTGTGAGTTTTAATACAAATATTGTCTTCTAGACAGTATTCAAACTCAAAATAAGTTCTCAAAACATTTATTATCACACTATTTCATAAAATAGTGAAGACTACTAATACTATCATCTAGACCGACACTCCGTTCCCCGACTAGTCCCTGCTACGTTCTCATTTTCTGAAGAGAACAGTGAAAATAAAAAGGGTGAGCTCAACTAGCCCAGTAAGAAATATTATGACTAAGATAATGGAAAATAATTTATCGGTATCCTTCAACAGTGTTAAACTGATACAATATAACAAACATCAAGTTTAACTGCAGTGGAACAAGCAATCCATTAGAAGAGTCAAGTAGAGAATAAAATCTACTATCTATAACCATAATCATACCAAAAACTGTCCATTAATGCACTATGGGCCAATGAGAACTTTTTCCACATCATTTGTAATATTACGGTCATGATTATACCGAAAAATCCCTGGTCATAATCATACCAAGTCCATCCATGCACTACAGGCCACAGATGACTTTCAACATAGTATAAGCATGAGGATGATGACGATTTAATAAAACAAGTTCAAGAATAAATTTTAAAGATTTATAAATTAATTTATCCAGGAACTAATAACGTCCAAATTGTCAACATGATACTGCTTTGTGGAGTAAAATTCAAGAATGCTCAGAAGAATATTTTCATGAAAAGATACTGGATGAAGCGTAAATATCCAGGATGTGACGCCCCCAAAATAGGTATAAAACACCCATTCTGAGTCACCAAAATATATGGTATAGAAAGAAAACTACAACTTTAATAATACAGATGTAGTGTAGAATACGACAATACAAATATTGCCTTCTAGACAATATACACACCTAAATAAGTCCTCATTACAATTATTCATACACTATTTTACAGAAATAGTGAGGACAGCTAAAACATCTTCCTAGAACCATCACTCCATACCCCGACTCGATCC
Organism: Panax japonicus; assembly: GCA_020205505.1. Classification (NCBI taxonomy): domain Eukaryota; kingdom Viridiplantae; phylum Streptophyta; class Magnoliopsida; order Apiales; family Araliaceae; genus Panax; species Panax japonicus. Next base: position 55,013,774 of record CM035095.1, on the reverse strand, counting down.
TGCTATGTTCTCACCTCCTGAGAAGAAAAATGGAACAAAAAGGAAAAAGGTGAGCTCAACTAGCCCAGTAAAGAATATTATGACTAAGATAATATACAACAAATTATCGTTAGTCTTCAACAGGAAAAAATATGATAGAATACAATAGACAACAAATTTTAGATCAACAACTGCAGCGGAAACATCAATCCATTAGAAGAGTCGCGTAGAGAATGAATTTTACTATCTTCTAATATTTAAGAGTCCATCATCAATATTTTATACCTGTAACAACAATCAATATACATCTTTTAATCAAATAATCATCTTTGCACTACAGGCCAAAGATATTCATTTATATCGCCAGTTGGTCATGTTCATCTCAACACCTGTTCATCTTTGCACTATGGGTCAAAGATATTCATCAATTAATCATTCATCTTTGCACTACAGGCCACAGATATTCAATAATATCATCATTAAGGACTGAGGATGATGAAAATATTTTTAAGAACGAATCCAGTGAGATAGAAGGACAAATATTAAGGATTCGTATAACAGTTTATCCAAGATCAATAATACTTCATAATAACTGATTTTGAAGTAGAATTAAAAAATAATGATCAAAACATGGATACAATCAAAGATAGTAGCCAAAATAGACATCTTGGACAAAAAGAAAAATTTTCATTTTTCGGTGAATAGTGTCGTATACGTGAATAGTGCCGTATACGTGAATTGTAACCCCGACACAAAAAGTTCCAAATTTAATTAAAAAAATAACCAATAATTCGACATAATGATATTGAAGAAAATAATATCATTTAAGAAGAAAATAACATCTCTTACCTCAAAATAACCGTACTTTTGACTGAATTTCGGGTATAGTGCTGACAGAAACTTGCACCGTATAGAAATACTCAAATTATACTCACAAGAATACGCTCGATAATATAAAGAGAGAAAGAGAGAAAACTTATTTCTGGTGTGATTTTCAATTCTAACTTAGCCCTCTATTTATAGAAAAATGTTAGAACGCCATAGGAGACTAAATAATAAAATAATATTTATTATTACAAAATATTCTACGCATGCCTCTTGACATTTCTCACCCACCAGCCAACTTTGAACCAATTTCTAGCAGCCCACATGTTGATAACCAAGTGGGTCCCACCCACAAATTAATAAAAATTATTTTATTTTTCGAAACTTCAACAATTCATAGAAAATAAACCGTTTATCATAAAAATACGAATTTTATGTCCATTCTTCCTGAAATCGAATTCTCTACAACTTTGTAGCTTTGAGTTTTTTCAAATTTCAAACCAAAAATATCCGAAATCTACAAACGGATGATTTTTAATACTTCCCTTCTGACAAAATACTGATAAAACACCTCAGTATTAATTCCTTCATTAATAACCACATAAATAAATAAATGCATCATTTATATCTACATCAAATAAATATTTCCTTATCATATAAATCAAAAATTAATTATTCACAAATAATATTACAGAATCACAATTATGACAACCAGGCCGTTCCCAGGAAAGAGGGGGCTTTCCAATAAGGATTTCTCCTTACTGGCGCGCAATTAGGTGACCAAACCTCTCCATAGACAGAACTTTCTAGACATTGCCAATAATGTTATCTAATAATATTATTCAAATAATATGAATTATTGATCTGATAATGGAAAATAATGTGCATTGATAATTATTGAAATAATAATATAAATATCAACGCAACAATTATTGAATCAATAAAATAAAATAATGAACAGTAATTACTGTAACAATTATTGAGTAGTGCCTTCTTACGTACGAATCAATAATTCAACAATATTGTGCAATACCGTGTGCTACTGTATTTTAACCACCAAGTAACCCAACAGTGTTAACGGTATCAATTTACGCCGTTATTTATAAAACTCAATCTTTGTCGTTTTCTTTCATCCAACCGTTCTCCGTTATGGGGCCCACAAATGACTGCGCCGTCGTACAGAGATTTCCGACAATAAGAATATTCCACGACCAAACGAATATTCCCCGACAGAAATGAATATTTTATAACCACTTGCTTATTTTTGTAAAATTTTCACATTTCACCCATAACCAAAGCATTATATCAAATTAACCCTTATTAATTTAGAATAATAAAGGAAAATTCAATTTTATTTATAAAAAGTTGGGGTCTTACAACCTCCCCTCCTTATAAAATTTCTTCCTCAAAATTGACGTACGTACCTGGTGTTTCGAACAGATGAGGGTACCTCGCTTTTATTTCTGTGACGCCCCCAAATCCGGGTTACCTGACCCCCGAGTTTGGTGCTCACGATCCACAATATAATAACATCTAACTACCCATTCATTGATTATATTAAATTTACATATCATTAGATATTAAGTTAATAACATCATCCAAGGTCAACTAACCTTAACATTACAAACTTTACCCTTTCGATAAACAAAAAGGGTTTACAAAGTAACATATTAAATATAATTAATATAAAACTACTCCAGAACTATGCCTTTGCCTTTATTCCTCTTAGCCCCGCTGGCCTCATCGCTCCTAGCTGAAATATTTTATTTAGCAAGGGTGAGCAACAAGTTTGCCCCGCAAGTTAAAATATACAATAAATGATATATGAATCAGAAATAGAAGAGTCTAGATTGAATAGAACTTCAACAATTATCAAACGATTTCGTGATAACGAATAATACTTTAATCTGAATAATAACTTTCTACTATTCCATACTAATTAACTTATTTGATATGAAAGAGTACAATTCTTTCAAAGATTCAATAATATTCAATTGAATTAACAATACTGCAATAATACTCAATAGTGTGGGATATACCCAGATTTCATGCTGAGTGATCACAGAGGATCATGAACTACTAGAGGATTCATTTAGTTATTAAAACTAAATTACCACAAGAATATAAATTAGTTATCAAAACTAAAATATATTCTTCTGCAAGTACCTGGAGTGGACAACTCCTTTGTACCCTATATTATGGATAATACTCAATAATAGTGCACATGTCGATTTACGACAATAAATTTGGTCATCTCAGTTTTACTTCACGAGTCCGTACCACAACAATATGGTTTGGATTACCTTCAAAGAAATACTAGAATTTCAATAATTAATAATAATGCTAATCTAGCCGAAATCAATGGCATAGATCTTTCAATAATATTTCAGTTCATAATGAATAGAACCTTTCATGCTTTACCAAATACTAGTCTCGCCTAAACAATTAGCTAAGACATAATTTATAATTAGTTCAACTAATAGAACATGATTCAATTGCACTACGTGCGAATTACAATAATCATTATAGATGTGAATAACTATCAATAATTGTTCACTACCATGCTTGAAAAACAGTAACTCAAGGTGAGTTAGGAAACTTGCCTTTCACGTTGATTACTGCTACACAATATAATTAACTGCGCTCGTAAGACCTATAATCAATAATGTCGGTCTCACAATTAGTATAATAATTCACAACACACATCACTGTAATTTACAGTTAAATCTTCTCCTAAACACATTAGCACATAACCACATTAGTGTTTATAACCTATATAAACACTTATCACGTCTAACTATTTCGGTCTAGTTGAATTTCGGTCCATTCTCGGTGTTCTGGTCACCCTATCCGACTATTAACACATTGACTGTCAATTAAACTTGGTCTCTAAGCTTCAATATTATTTTAGATAAGTCAAATATCGTTAATAATATTTTTCGGAAGCTTTTAATAATTATCAAGCAAATTATTATAATTTATAATAATTTTACAAATATTAGAAATATTTTTAAATGATTTAATTATCAATTAATCATGTCATTATTAATATTTAATAATATCCAAATATTAATAACCTACTTGTCAAAATATTAAAGTTATTATTAATAACTTAAAATATTTTTAAATCAATAATATTCCACTTAAATGATTTTTAAAGTATTTAAAATCATCATTAATATATAATTATTAATGAAATTATCATCTAAATATTAAAAGTCATTAAATATAACATAAAAATATTTTTAAATCATTTTTCTCATTTTTAAATGATTTTTAAATCATTAAAACCATTTTTAATTCATTTATTTAATATAACAATTAAATAAATCTAGCATCATTAATATTAATTTATTAATATGAATTCTCCAAAAACATTGAAAATTATATTTTATAATTAAAAATATTTTCTAACACTTTATCCTCAATTAAAATGATTTTTAAACCATTAAATCATTTTTATCTTATTTATTTAATTTAATAAACAAATAAATCTAATATCATTAATATTAAATTATTAATAAAAATTCTCCAAAAATATTAAAAGTTACATTTTATAACTCAAAATATTTTTAAATACATTATTCTCATTTAAAATGATTTTTCATAATATTAAATCATTTTTCTCTAATTTATTTAATAAACTAATTAAATAAATTAAATACCTTTAATATTATAAATAATTATAAATATTAAAGAAAAATATTCCAATTGGTCAAAAATTATTTTTCATAATTTAAAATAATTTTTAAAACTATTTTTGGTAATTTTTATAATTTATTTCTATTTTTTTTATTAATTTTCAGAATTTTCAGAAAATAAATAATTAAATCCGTCGCTAAAGGCCTATAGCGACACTATCTGTCGCTATAGGTGTTCTTAAGCAAGCCCAGAACTTTTCCGGCAGCTTCAAGGTGGGTAGTTTGACCAGCGATATCTCACGATCTGAGCATGATCTGAGATATCTAAAAGTTCCTACGTGTAGACCAAATATTATACTACAACATCCAACCAACACTTTGGTTAAACAACATCATAACAAGGAGATCAAAACCTCCAAACTTTCTGACAAACCGTTTCTGGGCAGAAACAGATGCGAGTGATCACTTTGAAACTCGATTTAAGCTATGTTCTGGTCATGATTTAAGTGATATATCAACTCTAAGTTGTAGACAAAATGTAGTACTACAACTAGAAATCGTAATAACACAAATACATCAAACCATTAGCCAGGTATAATCGGTCAAACGTGAACACGGACATTGGACTCAAATTTTCTGGGTTCGTGTTCTTGACAGATTCGGTCAACGGGGTTTTGACCGTGAATAACTTTTGATCTATAATAGATATGGCTTTCATTCTTTTTGCAACTTAAAGACCTCATAACAGGCTACAATTTACAAGTCTTAAACATCAAAAACATGTATTACACACGGAGTTATAAGATCTGACATTTGACTGAAAATCACAGATTTTCGAATTTCCAGATTTTGGAAAACTTAAAATTCGTGCACTTTCGGAATTTTCAGAAAATAAATAATTAAATCCGTCGCTAAAGGCCTATAGCGACACTATCTGTCGCTATAGGTGTTCTTGAGCAAACCCAGAACTTTTCCGGCAGCTTCAAGGTGGGTAGTTTGACCAGCGATATCTCACGATCTGAGCATGATCTGAGATATCTAAAAGTTCCTACGTGTAGACCAAATATTATACTACAACATCCAACCAACACCACTACTAGAAATTTGACCTATAGCGACGACTTATAGCGACGGTCGAGACGGAACCCTCGCAATAGGGTATATATAGCGACGGTCGGGACGGAACCCTCGCTATAGGGTATTAAATAGCGACGGTCACGTATGACCGTCGGTGTAGGGAGTTTTTTTTGGCTGAGTCATTACTGGGTTTGGGCGCGAGTTTCTATTTTCCCCCAAATCATTATTTTGCCCCAAATTCAGTCGATCGAGCTCTCATCTCTCACCCTTTCCCCTTTGTCTCTCCTCTCTCACCATTTCTCAGTCGATCGAACTGACGCCGACGACTAGAGGTGCTTCGGTAGTAGGCCATCGTGTTCTCCGATCTAACTGACGCCGACGACTAGAGGTGCTTCGGTAGTAGGCCATCGTGTTCTCCGATCTAAGCCGTACAACATTAGGTAAGAATTTTGAATACCCTGTTCGTGATCTTATTAATGGAGTTATTTCTCTTTCTGTCTATATGTGTGTCAGTGTGTATGATATATGTAGATAAATGTGTTGTTATTAGTATATGTTAATGGTTTAGAATGACTAGCTAAATATGTTTTGTTGTTTATGGTGGATGGTTTATAATGCTTTGCCCAATTTATGTGTGCTTACCTATTTTGGTATGACTGCTTCAATTGAATTACAAATACATACACTTCGTGAGGTTGATGGAGAATTCCTTGCCCAATTTGTCCTCAATTTGTTGATGTCAGCATTTGTATGGAAGAGGGGAATGCTCTGTCCATTGGTTAACTAATCCTTGTTTGCTTCGGGTTCTTCATGCTTTCTTGAAATGAAACTAGCACACACTTCTAATGAAAGCATCTTTATGACGGTCTTACTTTACTACTCCTTATATATGTCTTTTGGTCTCTGCTTGTCTTGTATTTAAAACTTTGATTATCAAATTTCAGGTACAATACTTGTTGGCTTCCCTTGCTTGCTAGAAATTCTGAGTCCCAGATCTCTGGAGGACCTTTGGTTGTTCCACTTGATTGTGAATGGGTTTGGCACTGTCACAGGCTTAATCCAGTATGTTCTGGACTAATATGTAGTTTTTTCATCCCTTGTTTTCATCTAAACTTATTTAGTGGAACTGAAAGATGTGATTATTGATTTACTTCTTCAGGTTAGGTACAAATCCGACTGTGAGAAGTTTTATGGAAGGATTCTTGACAACTGTAATGTTGTGTCTTCTGTTCAATTGATTTCAGGAAGGGAAACTGAAGTGATTTGGAACAAACTTTACCCAAATGAGCCCTATGTCTTTGACTTGATTAGAGCCGACTTGGATGATACATTAGAAAAAGCATATGAAGCTGCAAAATGCACAATATATGATCTTGTTTCAGCTATTAAAAGACAGAGTCCGTTCTTTTACCAGGTAACTTAGAGGGTGATCACGTCATTTCTTCTGTGTCATAATGTTGGACCCAGAAAATTGTACTTTTTTTCTTTAGTTTAAAACTCAGCTAGCCCTATACTTCATGACTGACTTTATTGGCTTAAATCTTTTTTTGTGTGGCCATTATGGGACTTCTTCTAGTTATTGACTTCAGTTTGGCAGTTTCCATGATGAAAACAATTTAGTTCTAGAAAGTAGAATGCATGCTCTTGCAGATCCTTTAGCCAAATTATATTATTTGATGATAACAGTATTCTTGCCTTTTATAATTATCAACTAGGGAGCTTTTATGCAGCTCCTTGATTGTGTGACTCCAGTGTCTAGGATTAAGGATAGCGTGGCTATTGTTGATAACTAACGAAACTGTCTTAAAGTGACTTTATTTTAAGAATACAAGTGTTCATTCATTTGGATCTATGTAAATATATCATGTTACTTGTAAAATGTTGTACTTTGTGTAGTTGCCTGCTTGCAGCTCTTCTTTAATGTTCTAATGGAATCTGCTATGTACCTCCATATACCATTTTGTCGAACACATTTACACCTTTGTATTTGTCTTGCATTGAGTTAATTGTGAGAATGTAAATTTTCTTCTTCTTGTCTTTTCTTCTAAATACTATATGAAGATGTTTGTGGTTTGAGTATAATATATAAAGAAATTAACTTCTATTATTGTTATTAATTTTCACTTAGGTCATGTTGGAGTTTGTAGAAATCAAAAACTTACCAGAGGGACTCAAGGGTAATGTCTCTGTCTTGTTTAGTAAGACACAGCTTGATACAATCTTCAATGTGAAGAGGAAACTCAGTATCCATTCTGAGTCTGGGGAGAAACAGGTTGCTTTGTTTAATTTTCAACCTACCGGACATCTACTCTTTGAAGTTTTTGCTCACTCTTGAGTAAATAGTTTATATATTTCATGAATATTGTGGCCAGAGTCCAGACTTTGCTAATTGTTGTCCATTTCACCGTGTCACTGCTCTCTAAATTGTGCAACTTCTCTTTTTCTTACTATATCCACCCCCCATCCCCCACATTGGATCTTTATGTTGGATCTTTGTGTCTCATATTTACATTTTATATGTTCAAATGATGCTATGACTGACTGAACTGTATAACAAATTCTAGTATGATCAATAGCACTGTAAAGGAAAATCATCTTTAAAGGTAGCATTTTATATGGAATGGAGGGAGTATTATATTTTCCTTTACAATGCTATTGATGCTATGGAAACTGTATAACGAATTCTATACAGTTTCAAAGTAACTGAACTGAGGGAGTATAAGTGCACAATGAACTAGAAGTGGTTGAGGGAATGAAGCTGGACAAGGGTTACATATCCCCTTACTTCATCACCAATTCCAAGAACCAAAAATTTGTATGCTATTTTATCTTCTTTAAAGACGCACTTATTCAGTTTACTTGCATTAGCAACTTCACGTCTTTGTTTTGTTCACCATTGCTAGTTAACATTCTTTCCCCTGCACGGTGTATCATTTTAGCTCTCAGTTGAATATTCTATTTATTTATCTTGGTATTTCCCTTGACAGGAATTGGAAGATCCATTGATTTTGATCCATGAGAAAAAAGATATCTAGCTTAACAGCTGTGGTTAAAGTGCTGGAGTTGGCCTTGAAGGTAAACAGTAATGTTGTGGCTGAATCATTCTGTGTTCCTAATCTTATTTGCATCATGTTACCAGTTTAATTGTGTATTGGCAGAAGCAAAGACCTTTATTGATAGTTTCTGAGGATGTGGAAAGTGAAGCATTAGCAACTCTCATTCTGAATAAGCTTCGTGCTGGAATCAAGGTCTCTTCAGATATTCGTTTTGTAGAATGATATTATTATTAGAGATCAAGGAGAAAAATATATGTAGTAATATGATTTGTAGTCTGCTCTGCAGTAATAGAATCTTGGTCATTCTCAATGTTATTGTAACTTAATGTTTGATACAATAGTTAGTCTTCTCTGAAGAAGATTGTAATTATTGTAATTGTAATGTGAATGATTTTAAATCATGTATACAATAAGAATTTAATTTTTATTTTATATTGTATTTGTGTTTGTTGAATAAATGTGCATTATTAATTTTTTTTTAAATTTAAAAAGGCTATAGCGACGGTCGGTCATCGACCGTAGCTATAGTATGCTAGAAAACACATACCTATAGCGACGGTCGCCGACCGTAGCAATAGCCTTCAATGACCGTAGCTAAAGAGCAAATATAAGGTTTTGGCATGACCTATAGCGACGGTCGACGACCGTCGCTATAGGCCAAAAAGACCGTCGCTATAGGTTTTAGCGACGGCTTCTACAGCGACGGTCGGCGACCGTCACTATAGCCTATAGCGACGGTCTTTTGGTCTATAGCGACGGACGGCGACCGTCGCTATAGGTCAAAATGTAGTACTACAACTAGAAATCGTTATAACACAAATACATCAAACCATTAGCCAGGTATAATCGGTCAAACGTGAACACGGACATTGGACTCAAATTTTCTGGGTTCGTGTTCTTGACAGATTCGGTCAACGGGGTTTTGACCGTGAATAACTTTTGATCTATAATAGATATGGCTTTCATTCTTTTTGCAACTTAAAGACCTCATAACAGGCTACAATTTACAAGTCTTAAACATCAAAAACATGTATTACGCACGGAGTTATAAGATCTGACATTTGACTGAAAATCACAGATTTTCGAATTTCCAGATTTTGGAAAACTTAAAATTCGTGCACTTTCGGAATTTTCAGAAAATAAATAATTAAATCCGTCGCTAAAGGCCTATAGCGACACTATCTGTCGCTATAGGTGTTCTTGAGCAAACCCAGAACTTTTCCGGCAGCTTCAAGGTGGGTAGTTTGACCAGCGATATCTCACGATCTGAGCATGATCTGAGATATCTAAAAGTTCCTACGTGTAGACCAAATATTATACTACAACATCCAACCAACACTTTGGTTAAACAACATCATAACAAGGAGATCAAAACCTCCAAACTTTCTGACAAACCGTTTCTGGGCAGAAACAGATGCGAGTGATCACTTTGAAACTCGATTTAAGCTATGTTCTGGTCATGATTTAAGTGATATATCAACTCTAAGTTGTAGACAAAATGTAGTACTACAACTAGAAATCGTAATAACACAAATACATCAAACCATTAGCCAGGTATAATCGGTCAAACGTGAACACGGACATTGGACTCAAATTTTCTGGGTTCGTGTTCTTGACAGATTCGGTCAACGGGGTTTTGACCGTGAATAACTTTTGATCTATAATAGATATGGCTTTCATTCTTTTTGCAACTTAAAGACCTCATAACAGGCTACAATTTACAAGTCTTAAACATCAAAAACATGTATTACACACGGAGTTATAAGATCTGACATTTGACTGAAAATCACAGATTTTCGAATTTCCAGATTTTGGAAAACTTAAAATTCGTGCACTTTCGGAATTTTCAGAAAATAAATAATTAAATCCGTCGCTAAAGGCCTATAGCGACACTATCTGTCGCTATAGGTGTTCTTGAGCAAACCCAGAACTTTTCCGACAGCTTCAAGGTGGGTAGTTTGACCAGCGATATCTCACGATCTGAGCATGATCTGAGATATCTAAAAGTTCCTACGTGTAGACCAAATATTATACTACAACATCCAACCAACACTTTGGTTAAACAACATCATAACAAGGAGATCAAAACCTCCAAACTTTCTGACAAACCGTTTCTGGGCAGAAACAGATGCGAGTGATCACTTTGAAACTCGATTTAAGCTATGTTCTGGTCATGATTTAAGTGATATATCAACTCTAAGTTGTAGACAAAATGTAGTACTACAACTAGAAATCGTAATAACACAAATACATCAAACCATTAGCCAGGTATAATCGGTCAAACGTGAACACGGACATTGGACTCAAATTTTCTGGGTTCGTGTTCTTGACAGATTCGGTCAACGGGGTTTTGACCGTGAATAACTTTTGATCTATAATAGATATGGCTTTCATTCTTTTTTCAACTTAAAGACCTCATAACAGGCTACAATTTACAAGTCTTAAACATCAAAAACATGTATTACACACGGAGTTAAAAGATCTGACATTTGACTGAAAATCACAGATTTTCGAATTTCCAGATTTTGGAAAACTTAAAATTCGTGCACTTTGATGTTATGGGTTCGTGATTTATCAACCCAGATCATCAATTGACACCTTATTACACATATTTGAACAATCAATTGCAACAAATAACAAATAATTGAAGGATTTCAAAATTAAGGTTTTATACCTCTCTAGCTTTTGATTCTTGATTTTGGCTATCCAATCTGTTATTGATTGATCTTTGGATGTTTATAGGACTGGTCCAACACTGAGTTTTCGTGGGTTTAGAGAGAGAGAGATTTGGTGAGAGCAAGCTAGCAAAATGGCAAAGTTTTCTTGATTTTCTCTCTCTAAATCTTATATATAGCACTTTGATTCATGCATGTTGCTACAATTTTGGCTGGAGTAGGTTGATTTACTGATATTGTATGTTGCAAAGTCAAGAGAGTTGGTAAAGTTGGTGACCTAATAAAGGCATTGGACAAATTTGCAAGTAATCAATTAAAAATCCCATAAAGGGCATTATGGTAATTTCCCATTTCTTCTAGAATTTGGATTTGATGAAACCCTTAGGGTTTAGGGTTTGGACAATTTAGGGGTTAGGTTTTGTACCCTTTAGGTCTAAAAATTTTAATTCCCATAATTTGCAAATTTAGGGTTTAATAAATTTTCTAAACTAAAATTAGGGTTTCTAAAATAGAAATTTAACTTACAAAAATATAATTAGTAATTTCTAATCATATTTAAGTTTAATTCATACTTTAGGCATGCTAATAAAAATTAGGGTTTAAAATTCCCGGTTTTGATATTAGGGTTTTTCGACGTACAATTAGGGTTTTCTACAATACGTTAGGGTTTCTAAATTTAAGATTAAGGTTTTAAATCTCATATTTATGATTAATGAATCCATTAAGTCTACCAATTAGGATTAGGGTTCCTAATTTAAGGTTTACAATCCCCGATTTTTAAAATTAGGTTTTTCTACAACACATTAGGGTTTTCTACAGCTGAGATTAGGGTTTCTAATCTCTTATCAGGGTTTAATAATATTAAAACCTATCCGATCAATTATTGATCATTAAGCTCATATAGAACAAACACATTCTTAGCAATAAAATTATTTTAATTATATTTTCTACCGAATCCCTATTCGAAAATTAGGGTTAGGGTTTCTATTCTCCGTTAAGCACAACTCTACTCTAATTTTATTAGTCAATACATAAATTGACCTTCTCGATATACGTATCACAGAAACTTGTCACAAAATTAATAATTAATAATAATATTAAATAAAAAAAAATTTATTCGTAAATTTTGGATTATTCGAAATCCTGGGTTATCACATTCACCCCTCCTTAAAAGGATTCCGTCCTCGGAATCACCGCTTTCTTATAATCTACAATCTTTTAAAGTTGTATCATCAATTCCTTTTTATTAACACAATATTAATTTGTGTTTCAAATTCTAACCTGTGACTTGAATCTATAAAAGAAAACAGTTCACAGAAATATTTATCTCGTATTTCTCGCGGAAATAAATTTTCGAAACGAAATCGTTACCTGCTGCGACCTCCTGGGTTGCCACTACATCTTGCGCCGTCATGTTGTATGTACGGGCCGTTGGTCTTCCTGATGGTGCAGGTCCTCGAATCGCTAAAGTTCCACCACTGGGTCCCTTGTTGGCGCTTTCCTTCTCAGCATTTCTTTTCAGACAGTTTCGTACAATATGGTCGGTCGATCCGCATCCAAAGCAACCTTGAATTTTCTTCGGACTGGGACAATTGGGTGACATATGCCCCTCTTGGCCGCAGTTATAGCAAACTCCCTTCTTCTTCAGGCAAATTCCAGCATGGTGCTTCCCACAGTTCGAACATGGCTCCCTTCCTTTCCTATTTTCTTCTGACTTATTACCCGACTGGGTATTCTCATTCCATTTTCTTTTATTCTGATTACTTCCTCCACTGCTTCCTCCGTCATTTGTCTTCTTCTTCTTTTCCTGATGAAATCGAAACACTGCTTCGCTCCCTCCTTCAGCAATTAGCGCTTTCTCCAATAGAGCCGCGAAAGTGTTGATCTGCAGCACAGCTACTTTGTTGTATATCCCCGGCTTCAGCCCATTTTCTAATCTTCGCGCTTTTCTTGCTTCTGTGTCTACTTGATGAGGTGCAAATCTTGCCAGTTCGTTGAATTTGGCAGCATATTCAGATACCGTCATGTTCTCCTGCTTAAGTTCCAAGAACTTAACTTCCATCTGAGCTTGCATACTCGGTGAGAAGTAGTTCTCAAAGAACAACTCCTTGAATCTAGTCCACCTTTCTCACTATCAATACGCTTCTGCAATCCCTTAGTACTCTAAATGAGTTTTCTCTATCTCGTTTATGGTTATAATCCTAGGGTTTTTCCCCACCCCACTTAAAGTTTATACTTACAGCTCTTCTACCAGTTGGTGACACCTTGGTCACTACAGCTCTGATACCAACCTGTGACGCCCCCAAATCCGGGTTACCTGACCCCCGAGTTTAGTGCTCACGATCCACAATATAATAACATCTAACTACCCATTCATTGATTATATTAAATTTACATATCATTAGATATTAAGTTAATAACATCATCCCAGGTCAACTAACCTTAACATTACAAACTTTACCTTTTCGATAAACAAAAAGGGTTTACAAAGTAACATATTAAATATAATTAATATAAAACTACTCCAGAACTATGCCTTTGCCTTTATTCCTCTTAGCCCCGCTGGCCTCATCGCTCCTAGCTGAAATATTTTATTTAGCAAGGGTGAGCAACAAGTTTGCCCCGCAAGTTAAAATATACAATAAATGATATATGAATCAGAAATAGAAGAGTCTAGATTGAATAGAACTTCAACAATTATCAAACGATTTCGTGATAACGAATAATACTTCAATCTGAATAATAACTTTCTACTATTCCATACTAATTAACTTATTTGATATGAAAGAGTACAATTCTTTCAAAGATTCAATAATATTCAATTGAATTAACAATACTGCAATAATACTCAATAGTGTGGGATATACCCAGATTTCATGCTGAGTGATCACAGAGGATCATGAACTACTAGAGGATTCATTTAGTTATTAAAACTAAATTACCACAAGAATATAAATTAGTTATCAAAACTAAAATATATTCTTCTGCAAGTACCTGGAGTGGCCAACTCCTTTGTACCCTATATTATGCCTAATACTCAATAATAGTGCACATGTCGATTTACGACAATAAATTTGTTCATCTCAGTTTTACTTCACGAGTCCGTACCACAACAATATGGTTTGGATTACCTTCAAAGAAATACTAGGATTTCAATAATTAATAATAATGCTAATCTAACCGAAATCAATGGCATAGATCTTTCAATAATATTTCAGTTCATAATGAATAGAACCTTTCATGCTTTACCAAATACTAGTCTCGCCTAAACAATTAACTGAGACATAATTTATAATTAGTTCAACTAATAGAACATGATTCGATTGCACTACGTGCGAATTACAATAATCATTATAGATGTGAATAACTATCAATAATTATTCACTACCATGCTTGAAAAACAGTAACTCAAGGTGAGTTAGGAAACTTGCTTTTCGCGTTGATTACTGCTACACAATATAATTAACTGCGCTCGTAAGACCTATAATCAATAATGTCGGTCTCACAATTAGTACAATAATTCACAACACACATCACTGTAATTTACAGTTAAACCTTCTCCTAAACACATTAACACATAACCACATTAGTGTTTATAACCTATATAAACACTTATCACGTCTAACTATTTCGGTCTAGTTGGATTTCGGTCCATTCTCGGTGTCCTGGTCACCCTATCCGACAATTAACACATTGACTGTCAATTAAACTTGGTCTCTAAGCTTCAATATTATTTTAGATAAGTCAAATATCGTTAATAATATTTTTCAGAAGCTTTTAATAATTATCAAGCAATTATTATAATTTATAATAATTTTACAAATATTAGAAATATTTTTAAATGATTTAATTATCAATTAATCATGTCATTATTAATATTTAATAATATCCAAATATTAATAACCTACTTGTCAAAATATTAAAGTTATTATTAATAACTTAAAATATTTTTAAATCAATAATATTCCACTTAAATGATTTTTAAAGTATTTTAAATCATCATTAATATATAATTATTAATGAAATTATCATCTAAATATTAAAAGTTATTAAATATAACATAAAAATATTTTTAAATCATTTTTCTCATTTTTAAATGATTTTTAAATCATTAAAACCATTTTTAATTCATTTATTTAATATAACAATTAAATAAATCTAGCATCATTAATATTAATTTATTAATGAGAATTCTCCAAAAACATTGAAAATTATATTTTATAATTAAAAATATTTTCTAACACTTTATCCTCAATTAAAATGATTTTTAAACCATTAAAATCATTTTTATCTTATTTATTTAATTTAATAAACAAATAAATCTAATATCATTAATATTAAATTATTAATGAAAATTCTCCAAAAATATTAAAAGTTACCTTTTATAACTCAAAATATTTTTAAATACATTATTCTCATTTAAAATGATTTTTCATAATATTAAATCATTTTTCTCTAATTTATTTAATAAACTAATTAAATAAATTAAATACCTTTAATATTATAAATAATTATAAATATTAAAGAAAAATATTCCAATTGGTCAATAATTATTTTTCATAATTTAAAATAATTTTTAAAACTATTTTTGGTAATTTTTATAATTTATTTCTATTTTTTTTATTAATTTTCGGAATTTTCAGAAAATAAATAATTAAATCCGTCGCTAAAGGCCTATAGCGACACTATCTGTCGCTATAGGTGTTCTTGAGCAAACCCAGAACTTTTCCGGCAGCTTCAAGGTGGGTAGTTTGACCAGCGATATCTCACGATCTGAGCATGATCTGAGATATCTAAAAGTTCCAACGTGTAGACCAAATATCATACTACAACATACAACCAATACTTTGGTTAAACAACATCATGACAAGGAGATCAAAACCTCCAAACTTTCTGACAAACCGTTTCTGGGCAGAAACAGATGCGAGTGATCACTTTGAAACTCGATTTAAGCTATGTTCTGGTAATGATTTAAGTGATATATCAACTCTAAGTTGTAGACAAAATGTAGTAAAATAACTAGAAATCATAATAACACAAATACATCAAACCATTAGCCAGGTATAATCGGTCAAACGTGAACACGGACATTGGACTCAAATTTTCTGGGTTCGTGTTCTTGGCAGATTCGGTCAACGGGGTTTTGACCGTGAATAACTTTTGATCTATAATAGATATGGCTTTCATTATTTTTGAAACTTAAAGACCTCATAACAGGCTACAATTTAAAAGTCTTAAACATCAAAAACATGTATTACACACGGAGTTATAAGATCTGATATTTGACTGAAAATCACAGATTTTCGAATTTCCAGATTTTGGAAAACTTAAAATTCGTGCACTTTGATGTTATGGGTTCGTGATTTATCAACCCAGATCATCAATTGACACCTTATTACACATATTTGAACAATCAATTGCAACAAATAACAAATAATTGAAGGGTTTCAAAATTAGGGTTTTATACCTCTCTAGCTTTTGATTCTTGATTTTGGCTATCCAATCTGTTATTGATTGATCTTTGGATGTTTATAGGACTGGTCCAACACTGAGTTTTCGTGGGTTTAGAGAGAGAGAGATTTGGTGAGAGCAAGCTAGCAAAATGGCAAAGTTTTCTTGATTTTCTCTCTCTAAATCTTATATATAGCACTTTGATTCATGCATGTTGCTACAATTTCGGCTGGAGTAGGTTGATTTGCTGATATTTTATGTTTCAAAGTCAAGAGAGTTGGTAAAGTTGGTGACCTAATAAAGGCATTGGACAAATTTCCAAGTAATCAATTAAAAATCCCATAAAGGGCATTATGGTCATTTCCCATTTCTTCTAGAATTTGGATTTGATGAAACCCTTAGGGTTTAGGGTTTGGACAATCTAGGGGTTAGGTTTTGTACCCTTTAGGTCTAAAAATTTTAATTCCCATAATTTGCAAATTTAGGGTTTAATAAATTTTCTAAACTAAAATTAGGGTTTCTAAAATAGAAATTTAACTTACAAAAATATAATTAGTAATTTCTAATCATATTTAAGTTTAATTCATACTTTAGGTATGCTAATAAAAATTAGGGTTGCCTAATTAGGGTTTAAAATTCCCGGTTTTGATATTAGGGTTTTTCGACGTACAATTAGGGTTTTCTACAATACGTTAGGGTTTCTAAATTTAAGATTAAGGTTTTAAATCTCATATTTATGATTAATGAATCCATTAAGTCTACCAATTAGGATTAGGGTTCCTAATTTAAGGTTTACAATCCCCGATTTTTAAAATTAGGTTTTTCTACAACATATTAGGGTTTTCTACATCTGAGATTAGGGTTTCTAATCTCTTATCAGGGTTTAATAATATTAAAACCTATCCGATCAATTATTGATCATTAAGCTCATATAGAACAAACATATTCTTAGCAATAAAATTATTTTAATTATATTTTCTACCGAATCCCTATCCGAAAATTAGGGTTAGGGTTTCTATTCTCCGTTAAGCACAGCTCTACTCTAATTTTATTAGTCAATACATAAATTGACCTTCTCGATATACGTATCACATAAACTTGTCACAAAATTAATAATTAATAATAATATTAAATAAAAAAAAAATTTATTCGTAAATTTTGGATTATTCGAAATCCTGGGTTATCACAATTTCCGATTCCAACTCCCAGGTCATTTCTTCAATAGCATGGTTTCTCCAGAAAACCTTAACTTGTGGTATAACCTTGGTGCGTAGGACATACTCTTTCCTATCCAAGATCTTAACAGGTACCTCCTCGTACGTTAAATCTTCGGCTATCTCGTCCGGTTCTAACTCAATAATATTGTTCGGGTCTTTCACATATTTACGAAGCATAGATACGTGAAAAACATTATGAACACAAGACATGCTTGGAGGTAATGCGAGTCTATAGGCCACATTTCCTATTCGGTCAAGAATCTCAAATGGACCAACAAATCTTGGATTGAGCTTTCCTCTTTTTCCAAACCTTGTAACTCCCTTCCAGGGAGCAACACGTAACATTACATGATCCCCAATATTAAATTCCACGTCCTTTCGATGAAGATCATCATAACTCTTTTGTCGATCTTGTGAGGTTTGAATACGTTGTCGAATCATTTCGATCTTTTCTGTAGTCATGCGTACTAACTCTGGTCCCAACAACGTTGCTTCTCCCACCTCGTCCCAGCACACTGAAGAACGACACTTTCGTCCATATAACGCCTCGAATGGAGCCATGCCTATACTTGTTTGATAACTGTTGTTGTAGGAGAATTACACCAATGGCAAGTACTTATCCCAACTTCCTTTGAAATCTAGAACACAGAGTCTTAATAGATCTTCAAGATTTTGAATAGTCCTCTCTGATTGTCCATCCATTTGAGGATGATATGCTGAACTGAATCGTAAATCCATGCCCATAGCTTTCTGTAAGCTAACCCAAATTCTTGAAGTGAATCTTGGGTCACGATCCCAAAACTATGGATACTGGCATGCCATGCAATCTCACAATCTCATTCACGTACATACGAGCAAGCCGTTCAAGGGAATAAGTCTCACGTATTGGCAAGAAATGGGCAGACTTGGTTAATCTATCAACAATAACCCAAATAGCATCTACGCCTTGAGAAACTTTGGGAAGACCTGTAACGAAATCCATAGTAATGTGTTTCCATTTCCATTCCGGAATGTCAAGTGGTTGCAATGGACCCTTTGGCACTTGATGCTCTGCCTTTACACGTTGACAGGTTAAACATCTTGAGATAAACTCCACAATCTCTCTCTTCATATTGTTCCACCAAAATATATATCGAATATCATGATACATTTTGGTATTCCCAGGATGGATTGCAAACGGGGTGTTGTGTGCCTCCATCATGATTTTATGCTTCAAGTCAGAATCGTTAGGAACACAAAGTCTAGAGTTGACTCGAAGTATTCCTTCTTCATCGATTCTTGCTTCTGGAATAGCTCCTTCTTGCACTTTCTTCTTCATATGCATCAGCCCCAGGTCCGTAGCTTGAGCAGCTTTAACTTTATCGATTAAAGTCGGTTCTACTCGTATATTTGCCATCATCATGTGGGTCCCTAGAGTCTTTAACTCTATTTCCATCCTTTGCAAGTCATACAAAATGGGCCTTTGCATTAACAATATTGCACTCGTACTTGCATATGATCTTCTACTCAATGCGTCAGCTACTACGTTCATTTTTCCAGGATGATATTGAATAGTGTGATCGTAATCTTTCAACAGCTCAAGCCAATGTCGTTGCCTCATGTTGAGTTCTTTTTTGGTGAAGAAATATTTGAGGCTTTTGGAATAGATGAGGATGTCATCAATAAAGACAACAACGAATTGATCCAAATATTCTTTAAATACACGGTTCATCATATCCATGAAAGCAGCAAGAGCATTGGTCAATCCAAAAGACATGACTAAGAATTCATAATGCCCGTACCGAGTCCTGAATGCAGTCTTTGGAATATCCTCAGTTTTAATCTTCAGCTGATGATATCCAGAACGAAGATCGATCTTTGAAAAGAATTGTGCTCCTTGCAACTGGTCAAACAGATCATCAATGCGAGGTAGTGGATACCTATTCTTGATGGTGACATGGTTTAATTCTCGGTAGTCAATACAAAGTCGCATACTCCCGTCTTTCTTCTTTACGAATAAAACAGGAGCACCCCAAGGAGATGTACTAGGACGAATGAAACCGATGTCTAACAATTCCTATAGTTGGACTTTTAACTCCTGAAGTTCAATATGAGTCATTCGATATGGGGTTTTAGAAATGGGTTTTGTACCCGGTTCAAGGTCAATGAAGAATTCAACATCACGTTCTGGGGGTAAACCGGGAAGTTCTTCGGGAAATACATCAGGAAATTCTTTAACAACAGAAATATTATCCAAATCTGACTTGTCTCTGTTCAAATGCATAACATGGGCTAAGAAAGCTTGGCATCCGTTTTTCAATAAACAAATAGCTTTGTGGCTTGATATGATAGTGACTGATTTTACTGGTTTAGTTGTTTGAATTCGTATGACAGGTCGGTTAGGAATATGAAAACTAACAACCTTACGAAAATAATCTATTTTGGTATGATGAGTGGTTAACCAATCAATACCTAAAATCACATCAAAAGCAAGTATCTTTAAAGAGATAAGATCAACAAGTAATGTGATAGTGCCAACTTGTATCATGCAAAATTTATAAACTGTAGATGTAACGAAGGTTTCACCCAACGAAGTTTCAACATATAAATCGAAGTCTAATTTCTCCAGAGTCAAGTTTAAACGTTGAGCACAAGCAGGAGAGATAAAAGAATGGATAGAACCGGTATCTAGTAAGGTATAGACTTCGTAAGAATTCAAGATTAGCTTACCCGTGATCACCTCGTTCGGGTTCCTCACGTTTTGGCCAGTCACGACAAACGCTCTTCCAGGAACCGCTGATTTTGACTTATCCGGGACATCCCCTGGAGTGACCATTCCCGTTGAACTTGGTTTTGCTATAGTGCAATCATGATCGATGTGTCCTTCCTTTCCACAGTTGTAACATACCTTGAATTGTTGTGGACAGTTTGGGCTGATATGTCCCTCTTTCCCGCATTTATAACATCTAACTGGCGGTCGTTCCCCTCCCCTAGAATTTGTTGTTGGTGCTGGTGCTGCTGCTGATGTCTTCCCGTCATTGTTGAATCTTCTCTTTCTGAAATTTCCACTTGATTCACCTTTCCTATTATCATGACTACGATTACCACCTAAGTGGTTACCGTCTTTGTCTGTATTCTTCCCTCTTTGCTGGTTATCATCGTTCTGATGACTGCTGTCACCGATATGACCCTGGTTGTGGTCCCTCGATTGAGTATACTCACTATCTCGCTCTAATAATTGAGCCATGTTTACAACATCTGAATACAGAGAAAATTTATGAGATATAAGGTATTGACGAATCTCAGGTTTTAGACCTCTCAGAAACATCCGCGTCATACGTTCCTCATTTTTCACCAAATGAGGTGCAAACCTGGATAACTATGTGAACTTTGCCTCGTACTGAGACACCGTCATGTTGTTCTGTTCGAGTCTAATAAACTCTACCTCCTTCATATGACGAATACTTTTTGGAAAGTACTTGTCATTGAACAGTTTCTGAAATCTTTCCCAAGACATGTTGAGTGCGGCTGGCTGGAGATACGCTTCACGGATTCCCATCAGTAATCTGCCTCTCCACGGAACATAAAGGTGGCGAATGGAACCTTCTGTTCCTCCGTGCAACCCAAGATATCGAATATCTTGGTAATTTGCTTGACCCATGTTTCCGCCTTAATCAGATCGGGCTTTCCCCAGAAATTTGGTGGTCCCAACTCCTTGAACTGCTTGGCTGTGACAGACCGCGCGTTGCCATCATTTCCACCCGTATTTTGTACACGAGTCTCCCTCGTCTGATTTTGCATGAACTGCAAAAAACTCCTAAACATTCCATCGTTCATCGTTTGCTCGGTAGTGTTGTTTACAGGAGGAATATTGCCTTCCTGATGCACGTTCTCCTGGTTTGTGACTAAAGGTTGTTCCACAATCTCATAAACTCCATTGTTAACGTTCTCAGCAGCCATTCTTAAATACTGCCATAAAACAAGGGTTAATTAAACAAATTAACATGTCACATAATATCCCTATATTATGACCGACCAACAAATAAGCTTAGTTAGAACACACTAGCAAAGGATTTACTCATCTCTCCCCTCCTAGTTCTATTCCCCGATCTCCGCCAAAGACCATATCCCTAAGCTTTGATACCAACTGTGACGCTCCCAAAATAGGTATAAAACACCCATTCTGAGTCACCAAAATACATGGTATAGAAAGAAAACTACAACTTTAATAATACAAATGTAGTGTAGAATACGACAATACAAATATTGCCTTCTAGACAATATACACACCCAAATAAGTCCTCATTACAATTATTCATACACTATTTTACAGAAATAGTGAGGACAGCTAAAACATCTTCCTAGAACCATCACTCCATACCCCGACTCGATCCTGCTATGTTCTCACCTCCTGAGAAGAAAAATGGAACAAAAAGGAAAAGGGTGAGCTCAACTAGCCCAGTAAAGAATATTATGACTAAGATAATATACAACAAATTATCGTTAGTCTTCAACAGGAAAAAATATGATAGAATGCAATAGACAACAAATTTTAGATCAACAACTACAGCGGAAACATCAATCCATTAGAAGAGTCGCGTAGAGAATGAATTTTACTATCTTCTAATATTTAAGAGTCCATCATCAATATTTTATACCTGTAACAACAATCAATATACATCTTTTAATCAAATAATCATCTTTGCACTACAGGCCAAAGATATTCATTTATATCGCCAGTTGGTCATGTTCATCTCAACACCTGTTCATCTTTGCACTATGGGCCAAAGATATTCATCAATTAATCATTCATCTTTGCACTACAGACCAAAGATATTCAATAATATCATCATTAAGGACTAGGGATGATGAAAATATTTTTAAGAACGAATCCAGTGAGATAGAAGGACAAATATTAAGGATTCGTATAACAGTTTATCCAAGATCAATAATACTTCATAATAACTGATTTTTAAGTGAAAGTGTCAATTTGAATCAAACAATATTTATAAACAGTTGAGGTAACGAAGGTTTCTACTAACGAAGTTTCAATCGATAAGTCAAAGTCTAATTTCTCCGAAGTCAAATTAAAATGTTGAGCGCAAGCAAGAGAGATAAAAGAATGGGTAGAACCGGTATCTAATAAGGTATAGACTTCGTAAGAATTTATAATTAACTAATCTGTGCTAACTTCATTCGGGTTACTCGCTTTTTGAGAAATCATAAAAAACGCTCTTCCTAAAACCACCGACTTTGTTTTGTCTGTATCCGCCTTTAGTGCCACCGTCCCAACTGGACTTGACTTTGGTGCACGACAAAATCGGGCTAGGTGACCTTCTTTTCCATAATTGTAACATGCTTTGGACTGCATCACGCAGTTTGGACTGATATGTCCCTCCCCTCCGCATTTGAAGCATACAATTGGTGGTCGTTCTCCATCCTTAAAAACGGGTGTTGGTGTTGCTGTCTTTCCATCGTCGTTGAACCTTCTCTTCTTAAAATTTCCACTCCTATTATCTTGGCCATGATTACCACCGAAGTGGTTACCATTCTTGGCATGATAATTTCCCCCACGATGGTTATCATTGTTCCAATGGTCGTTGACACTGGTATGATTATTATCGTGTTACTGGTCATTACCTTTTGGTTGTGCTGACTCATTATCGCTCTCTAATAACTGAGCCCTATTCACAACATCTGAATACAAACACAATTTATGAGAAATAAGGTATTGATGTATATCGAGTTTCAAACCTCTTAGAAACATTCGCATCATTCGCTCCTCATTATCGACCAAATGGGATGCAAACCGGGATAACTCCGCAAATTTAGCCTCGTATTGCGACACGGTCATATTGTTTTGCTCTAACTTGATAAACTCCACCTCCTTCATGTGACGAATACTTTCGAGAAAGTACTTGTCGTTGAACAGCTCTTGGAACTTCTCCCAAGACATCTTGAGTGTGTCAGGCTGGGTACATTTTACAGATTCTCACCAGTAATCTACCTCTTCACGCAACGTAAAGGTGGCAAAGGGAACCTTTTGCTCCTCGAAGCATCCCAAGACATCAAATATCTTGGTAATCTGCTTTAACCACGTCTTTGCCTTAAGGGGTTCTGGCTTTTCCAAAAACTCCGGTGGTCCCAGCTCATTGAACTGCTTAGCGGTGACCGACCGTGGGTTTCCATTATTTCCACCTATATTTTGAACAGGAGTCTCTCTTACCTGATGTTACATGAATTGCATAAAGCCTCTGAACATCCCATCGTTCATCATTTGATCGGTGTTGTTATTTACCTGAGAATTATTGTCTTCTTGTTTCACATTATCCTGGGTATTGATCGTTGGTAACTCAACGGTCTCATGTGCTTCATTACTGATCTCAACATTTCAGATGCCATTTTCATACACTGTCACAAAACAAGATTTCATTAACATATCACATATTATCCCTATACTCTGACCGACCAATTAAATACCCAATAAACTTAGGTAGGTCATACTAGCGAAGGAATTCCCCGTCTCTACCCTCCTAGTTCTTATCTCACACCTCAGCCATGGATCATATCCCTAAGCTTTGATACCAACTGTGACATCCCCAAAATAGGTATACATCACCTATTCTGAGTTGCCAAATACATGGTACAGAATACAAACACAACCTTAAATATACAACATGAGCTGTGAGTTTTAATACAAATATTATCTTCTAGACAGTATTCAAACTCAAAATAAGTCCTCAATACATTTATTATCACACTATTTCATAGAATATTGAGGACTATTAATACTATCATCTGGACCGTCACTCCATTCCACGATTAGTCCCTGCTACGTTCTCATTTCCTGAAGAGAACAATGAAAGCAAAAAGGGTGAGCTCAACTAGCCTAGTAAGAAATATTATGACTAAGATAATGCAAAATAATTTATCGGTAGCCTTCAACAGTGTTAAACTGATACAATATAACAAACATTAAGTTTAACTGCAGCGGAACAAGCAATCCATTAGAAGAGTCAAGTAGAGAATAAAATCTATTATCTATAGCCATAATCATACCAAAAACTGTCCAATAATGCACTACGGGCCAATGAGGACTTTTTCCACATTATTTATAATATTACGGTCATGATTATACCGAATAATCTCTGGTCATAATCATACCAAGTCCATCTATGCACTACAGGCCACAGATGACTTTCAACATAGTATAAGCATGAGTGTAACACTCCCTTCCCGAAAAGGAAAAGGAGGTCACGTGCAAAGCACAACAAACCTCAAAATAAGAAAACAGAGCACTAATAACCTCAAAACATTAATAGTGGTGATCCATTAATAACGTATTAAATACAATTCTCCAAATAGAGTCAAAATAATCAAACTTAAAATTTGAAACAACCTAGATGGTCGAGGGCAACTCTCTCATCACACTAGCTAGCCCTGAATCACCCCTGCAAACCTGCCGGAAGAAAAACACAGCATGATCCAATTGCCCAGTACGGATACAGATATACAAAAGATATACAACTGATATACGAAAATAACTGAGACAAAATACTGAACAAAGCCTCAAGTGCAAATACAAACAAAAATATAATATCCAAAGATCTGAATGAAATATATTTGAATCAACGTAATGAATATATCTGAATCAACGTAATTGACGAAGCCAATAAAAGAATAAAGAAATAACGAACTGAAGTAACTAACTCAATGACTTGAACTGAACAAAAACCAACAAAACTAATCCAATAAAATAATAGGCTGAAACAAATGGCTGAAGTTATTTTATACCGAATGAGCTCAGAAATACACATTGCCACACAGGCAAGTCAAAATAATGCCACACAGGCACATCGAAACAATGCCACACAGGCAATCACACATTGGACCGCGAATCTAAATATATGCAATCAGATAGGTGTGTTTGGCACAACATCACCAATCCGCAGAACAGAAATCTAGGGTTAACTCATACGCCTCCCACAACAAAACACCAAATGGCCCACTTACTCCGGAGCCCAAAACGGAGACGCCGTGGACTAATCACACCGCCACGGAAAGTGTCATGTCTCTCGTGCCAAGACGACATGCCTGTGGTACCCCCACAGGTGGTTATAGCTCAGGTATACGTTACGGTATATTCTAACAAAAATACCATGTCACAACACATGCGACATAATAGCAACAAATGGGTTCTATATGTACATGTTGAACCGAATCAAATAATAGTCACAAGGTCTCAAAAAGAAGGTGGCAACATGTACCGTTCTACAATTATCAAAAATAAATAGTACTAAACATGATAACCTAATTCAAAGAGTACAAATATGAGTCATATGTATCAACTCCAAAATGAAACTAATATATTTATTTCACATGAAACAATTATGTGAAATCATAATAGAATTCGAAATAAGGGACAAAACGAACAAATCAAATTTAACAAGAATGTCGCTGAAAGAGTACGGAATCCGTACCTTAATGTAGTACCAAAATAATTCGCCGAATCCAAATATCACCCGTTAAACTCTCCCAATCCGATCTAATTATCAAAATAAAAAATAAAGCACATAATTAAATTACGAACCCATACAAATTATATTTTCATAAATTTAATAATTTTAATGTACTATTTTCAATTTGTACTCAAAAGATATATTTAAATTATAATAATATTATTTATCATTTATTCAAGTAAGAGTTCTGTAAATCCTATATTCACTAGAAACTTATGTTATATAACAATAAGTTATATTAAAATAGTATGATATATTATATAACTAATAACATAAGGCTTACCCATGTCAGGAAGGTTACTTCTAACAAAAGTATTGCAATAACAAATAATTCATATATATCACACACTCTGAACATGCTTAGCTCTACTGCACCGAACAATATATATGTACAGTATACTCATTTATTTTAGATGCCAAATTCATACAAATAATTAGTTCATTATCTAATATAAAACTCATATTCTAAATTTCCAATTCAAGATCATAACAAGTTGGGTGATTAATTCGGCGGCACAATAAACTAATAGTATACTTGAAATCATAATAGTAAATATATATATATCGTATTCAAAAATAAATATAATAATTACCTTTTTGAGAAGAAGAATATGGTGAATAAAATCTTAATCTTGTTCTCAAACCCTTTTTAATTCCAGCCAAATTCTCTCGTTCTTCTACTCGTTCTTCTTTTCTTTATTTACTGCAGTATCAATATTTGAGAAACCCTAACTTACTATATTAAAGATACGCTTATATAATTTGGTTTTCAACCCAACAATTTGAATTGGGCTTAAATAGTTTAACAAGCCCAAACTTAAATACTTAAAATTAATTTGACCCAATTACTATAAATGCCCAAATTAATGTAACCGCATACTTATTATAGTTCACACAAATTAAATATAATTTGACCCAAACATAAGAAAAGACAAAGTAAAATATAAATTTAAATATTATTTATTATTATTATTATTATTATTTTTACTGGGTATTACATCATTTACCCCTTAAAAAGGATTCCGTCCCCGGAATCAAAAGAATGAACGCACCTAATTTTCAAAAGATGCGGATACTCTGCCCGAATAAACTCATCTATCTCCCGAGTAGCTTCCCGCTCCGAATGATTTTACCACAAGACTTTAGTAAGAGGAATTATTTTTCTCCATTTTAATTTAATCAGTTATTTACTTACCAACTAAAAGAATTAAAGTTTTCAAACAAAACAAGGAAGAAAAGAGGGAAACAAAATCATTTACCTTTTCCAATTTAAACACAATTGTATAAAATAAAAAAATCAATTAATATTTAATTTAAAAAAAATATGGGTTATTACAATGAGGATGATGACTTTCAACATAGTCCATCTATGCATGAAGTTGATACCTATCAACTTCTGTGACTTCCCAGATTCCCCCCCCCCATTTTTCTTTCGTGGCCCCACATGTGGGCCCACCTTTTAAGAAATTTCTACTGATTATTTTGAAAAAAATGGGAAAATGGGGGTCCATAAAATAAGAAAAACTTCATAAAAATCACCTTAATAATTTTAACAACATTTATCACCTTTATTATAATTCACAATATTAATCGACCAGGTCGTTCCCAGGAAAGAGGGGGCTTTCCAATAAGGATTTGTTCCTATTGGCGTGCAATTAGGTGACCGAACCTCTCCTTGAAAGAACTTCTAGACATCGTTAATATTGCAAATAATAATATTAATAACTTTGTTATCTCAATTATTGATTTAATAATACATAAAATATTGACAATAATTGAATCAAATAACGTAAGATACTATGCAGCAATTACTGTAGCAATAATTGAACAAAACTGAGTGACTTCTCACGTAAACATCAATAATCAATACCGTGTGCTACTATGCAACCACGCGTATTACTGTACTTTAACACCAGGTGTTTCAATAGTTAATGGTAAAACTTCCGTCGTTATTTTCATAAAATATTTTTGTCGTTTTCTCAATCCGACAATAATTCTGTTGTAGGGTCCACCAATAATTGTGTCATTATACGAATATTTCCTATTAAAACGAATATTCCCTGACCAATGGAATATTATATAACAACTTGCGTACTTTGTAAAATTTATAAATATTTCCCACAACTATAACATTATATCAAATCCATACCATAATATTCAAAATAATATTTTAAGAAATTTAAATCTTTATTCATAAAATTTGGGGTCTCACAAGTACCCCGTGAATAGTAAGTACTTCAGGAATAGTACCCCGTGAATAGTACCCTAACACGAAAAGTGTCCCGAATACCCGAGTGAATGATACTAGAGTGAATAATAATCGGGTGACTAGTAATCTATGAATAGTAACTCGTGAATAGTACTCTAGCACGAAAAGTACCCCGAATACCCGAGTGAATAATACTAGAGTGAATAGTAACTGGGTGAATAGTAACCCATGAATAGTAACTCGTAAAAAAATACCAAAGAAAATGATATTCCATGACGAGTACAAAAGAAATGATATCTCATACGAGTATAATATAATATACGAAACTATAAATGGATTTTCACCCGCCATGAGGTAATCCATGTAGACAGATCATTTCCATAATTTAATAAAGAATGAATACAAAAGATCATTCACCATGCATGCGATAGTTCACACAGACAGGTTATCCCAACACAATAATAAAGAATGGAACCAGGTCATGCGTAATCCGCACAGACGGGATATTCCAACAAAATAATAAAGAATGGAACCAGGTCATGCGTAATCCGCACAGACAGAATATTCGAACAAAATAATAAAGAACGGAACCAGGTCATGCGTAATCCGCACAGACAAGATATTCCAACAGAATAATAAAGAATGGAATAACAACAGAATTCATCAGGCATGCGATAGACTGCACAGACAGGTTATTCCAACAGAATAATAAAGAATGGAATAACAGAAGAATTTCACCATGTATGCGGTACATCGCATAGACAGGTTATTCCAACATAATAATAAAGAATAGAATAACAACCTTATGAGTATTGAAAGAAAATAACTCTCTTCATGAATACAAAAGAATAATACCCTTTACCTTAGAAGAAGACTGGATACTGGAGTAGTGAGGTAGCAGACTTCTCTTCTTCTTTCTCTCTATAATTTCTCTCTATAATAATTGCTCTATAGCTTTAGTGAATTGGTGAAAAATAATGAATGAATGAGCTTCTATTTATAGGAAAATATAGTTTCGATAATTGCACGTTTTGGGGCTCGAAATATTACAGTATAATACCTTCCTCTTTTCCTTAATTTTTAATTTAGTCCTGCAAGTATTATCAAATTTGCACCATCTCCCCTAATAGTAAATCATGTGAATCAATAGTAAATCATGTGAATCAATAGTTCTAGACATGTGAAAATATAAATTACAGTATAGTACCTCCATTTATACCTCCATTTTTAACTTAGTCATGCAAGTATTATCAATCTTAGACCAACTCTCCTAATAGTAAATGAATATGAATCAATAGTACACACATTTGAACAAATAGTTATAATCATGTGAATCAATAGCAATTAATTGCTCATTTATCCGGTTAATTACCCGATTGGTCAATATAACCTCCAGACATCAATTATTATCGAAATAAATGTCGATTTCCACTAACACTAATAATTCCAACACAATGAAACTATCAATTTCATCCTTAATCAACACAAACTTATTCATCATTAATATTATAATTCACAATATTTAACAACCAGGTCGTTCCCAGGAAAGAGGGGGCTTTCCGATAAGGATTTCTCCTTATTGGCGCGCAATTAGGTGACCAAACCTCTACTTGACAGAACTTCTAGACATTGTCAATATTACAAATAATAATATGAATAACTTTGTCATCTCAATTATTGATTTAATAATATAACATATTATAAAGATGATACTGTGACAATAATTGAATCAATAATATGAGAGATATGATGCGACAATTACTGTAGCAATAGTTGAGTATAACTGAGTGACTTCTTACTTAAGCATCAATAATCAATACCGTGTGCTACTATGCAACCACATGTATTACTGTACTTTTATTACCGAGTAGTTCAACAGTTTTAACGGTAACACTTTCACCGTTATTTTTATAAAAAGATAATTCTGTCGTTTTCTTACTACGACAATACTTCCGTTGTGGGGTCCACCAATGATTGTGCCGTCGTACGGATATTCCCGACAAAAAGAATATTCCCCGACCAAACGAATATTTTATAACAACTTGCATACTTTGTAAAATTTATAAATGTTACCCACAACTATAACATTATATCAAATCCACACCATAATATTCAAAAAAAATATTTCAAGAAATTTAAATCTTTATTCATAAAATTTGGGGTCTCACAATCTCCCCTCCTTATAAAATTTTTTCCCTCGAAATTTACGTACATACCTGGTATGATGAGGATACCTTGACTTCATTTCAAATTCTAACTCTTGAGGTATAACCTTTGAGTGTTGAATACGATCCTTCTTATCCAAGATTTTAACACGTATCTCCTCATACGTTAAATCTTCTGCTATCTTGTCTAGTTCTAATTCAATAATGTGGTTCGGGTCGTCCACATATTTACGTAACATCGATACGTGAAAAATGTTATGAACACGCGACATACTTGGCGGTAAAATGAGTCTATAGGCCACAATTCCTACTCGATCGAGGATTTCAAATGGGCCAATTAAATTGAGAGTTGAGAATAACGCCCTCTTGAACCTTCTTCTTCACATTCATCAGCTCTGAGTATGTAGCTTGAGCGGCTTTAACTTTATCGATTAAAGTCAATTTTACTCGTATATTCGCTATCTTCACGTGGGTCTCTAGAGTCTTTAACTCTATCTTCATCATTTGTATGTTATACGAAATGGGTTTTTATGTTAACAATATCGCACTCGTAAACACATACGATCTTCTACTCAACGCGTCAGCTACCACGTTCGCTCTTCTATAATGATATTGAATGGTATAGTCGTAATCTTCAACAGCTCGAGCCAACGACTTTGGCGCATTATATGTTCATTTTGGTTGAAGAAATATTTAAGGGTTTTAGAAATGAGTTTTGTACTGGGGTCAATACAAAATTTGATTTCACGCTCTGGGGTAGGCTAGGAAGTTTTCAGGAATACGTTAGGAAATTTATTAACAATAGAAATATCATTCAAAACTGTGACCCTCATCTAAGACTTAGATAACACGTCACATTGATATATATCAACTTTCCACCGTTATTCACGACGTCCCCTACGGATATTCTAGCTTCGGTGTATTCCAAGACTTGGAAGTCGCCAGCGAAGGGCTCAGGGCTCTTTACTTATGGCTTAATATGACAGTGATTGACTTTAGTAGTTTGGTTGCTTGAATTCGCATAACAGGTTGGTTAGGAATATGAAAGCTAACAACCTTACGAAAAGTATGATGAGTAGTTAACCAATCGATTCCTAAAATCGCTTCAAAGGGAAGTATTTTCAAAGAGATAAGATAGACAGGTAACGTAAAAGTGTCGATTTGAATCAAACAAGATTTATAAATAGTGGAGGTAACGAAGGTTTCTCCTAACGGAGTTTCAATCGATAAGTCAAAGTCTAACTTCTCTAGAGTTAAATTTAAACGTTGAGCGCAAGCAAGAGAGATAAAAGAATGGGTAGAACTGGTATCTAATAAGGTATAGACTTCGCAAGAATTTATAATTAACTAACACGTGCTAACTTCGTTTGGGTTACTCGCTTTTTGAGAAGTCATGAAAAACGCTCTTCCTGAAACCACCGACTTTGTTTTATCCGTATCCGCCTTTGGTGCCACCGTCCCAGCTGGACTTGACTTTGGTGCACGACAAAATCGGGCTAGGTGACCTTCTTTTCCACAATTGTAACATGCTTTGGACTTCATCACGCAGTTTGGACTGATATGTACCTCCCCTCCGCATTTGAAGCATATAATTGGTGGTCGTTCTCCTTCCTTGAAAACGGGTGTTGGTGCTGCTGTCTTTCCATCGTTGTTGAACATTCTCTTTTTGAAATTTCCACTTCTATTATCTTAGCCATGATTACCACCGAAGTGGATACCATTCTTGGCATGATAATTTCCCCCACGATGGTTATCATTGTTCCGATGGCCATTGACACCGGTACGATTATTATCGTGTTGTTGCTCGTTGCCTTTTTTGTTGTGCTGACTCATTATCACGCTCCAATAACTGAGCCCTATTCACAACATCAGAATACAAACACTGTCACAAAACAAGGGTTAATTAACATATCACATATTATCCCTATACTCTGACCGACCAAATAAATACCAAATAAACTTAGGTAGGTCATATTAGCGAAAGAATTCTCCGTCTCTCCCCTCCTAGTTCTTGTCTCGCATCTCAGCCAGGGATCATATCCCTAAGCTTTGATACCAACTGTGACGCCCCCAAAAAAGGTATACATCACCCATCTTGAGTCGCCAAATACATGGTACATAAATCAAATACAACTTAATTATACAACTGTCGTGTAAAATACGACAAAACATAAACTGAAACAACAATTGGTGACAGAATAATAAAAAATGGAATAACAGAAGAATTCACTAGGCATGCGATAGACCGCACAGACAGGTTATTCCAACAGAATAATAAAGAAGGGAACCAGGTCATGCGTAATCCGCACAGACATGATATTCCAACAGAATAATACATAATAGAACTAGGCCATGCGTAATCCGCACAGACAGGATAACACAACAGAATAATAAAAAATGGAACCAGGTCATGCGTAATCCGCACAGACAGGATATTTCAACAGAATAATAAAGAACGGAACTAGGTCATGCGTAATCCATACAGACAGGATATTCCAACAGAATAATAAAGAATGGAATAACAACAGAATTCACCAGGCATGCGATAGACCGCACAGACAGGTTATTCCAACAGAATAATAAAGAATGGAATAACAGAAGAATTTCACCATGTATGCGGTACATCGCATAGACAGGTTATTCCAACATAATAATAAAGAATAGAATAACAACCTTATGAGTATTGAAAGAAAATAACTCTCTTCATGAATACAAAAGAATAATACCCTTTACCTTAGAAGAAGACTGGATACTGGAGTAGTGAGGTAGCAGACTTCTCTTCTTCTTTCTCTCTATAATTTCTCTCTATAATAATTGTTCCATAGCTTTAGTGAATTGGTGAGAAATGAAGAAAGAATGAGCTTCTATTTATAGAAAAAATATAGTTTCGATAATTGCATGTTTTGGGGCTCAAAATATTACAGTATAATACCTTCATCTTTTCTTTCATTTTTAATTTAGTCCTGCAAGTATTATCAAACTTGCACCACCTCCCCTAATAGTAAATCATGTGAATCAATAGTAAATTATGTGACTCAATAGTTCTAAACATGTGAAAAAATTAATTATAGTGTAGTACCTTCAACTATACCTCTATTTTTAATTTAGTCAAGCAAGTATTATCAATCTTGCACCAACTCCCCTAATAGTAAATGAATGTGAAACAATAGTACACACATGTGAACAAATAGTTATAATCATGTGAATCAATAGCAATTAATTGCTCATTTATCCGGTTAATTTTCTGATTTGTCAATATAACCTCTAGACATCAATTATCATTGAAATAAATGTCGATTTTCACTAACACCAATAATTCCAACACAATGGAACTATCAATTTTATCTTTAATCAACACGAACTTATTCATCATTAATATTATAACTCACAATATTTAACAACCAGGTCGTTCCCAGGAAAGAGAGGGCTTTCCGATAAGGATTTCTCCTTATTGGCGCGCTATTAGGTGACCAAACCTCTCCTTGACAGAACTTCTAGACATTGTCAATATTGCAAATAATAATATGAATAACTTTGTCGTCTCAATTATTGATTTAATAATATAAAATATTGTGACAATAATTGAATAAAACCGAGTGACTTCTCACGTAAACATCAATAATCAATACCGTGTGCTACTATGCAACCACGCA
This sequence comes from Panax japonicus, assembly GCA_020205505.1. Lineage (NCBI taxonomy): Eukaryota > Viridiplantae > Streptophyta > Magnoliopsida > Apiales > Araliaceae > Panax > Panax japonicus. The sequence continues at coordinate 54,979,328 of CM035095.1, read as the reverse complement.
TATTACTGTACTTTTATCACCAATTATTTTATGACAACTTGCTTACTTTGAAAATATTTTACATATCACCCTTAACTTTAACCTTTTAAAAATTTAACCATTTACTAAATAGAATAATTATAAAAAAATTTAATACTTTCATTTCATAAAATTTGGGGTCTCACAATCTCTCCTCCTTATGAAATTTCGCCCTCGAAATTTACATAACTGGTAGTTCAAAGAGATGAGAATACCTTGCTTTCTTTTCGGATTGTACGTTCCCGGTTATTTCCTCTCTAACATAATTTTCCCATTTCTCATCTCCTGTATTTCAGATATCATTCTAGAATATAGTTTTAAAATAAGGGTTAATTTACAAGCCACATATTATCCCTATACTCTGACCGACCAATTAAATACCAAATAAACTTAGGTAGGTCATATTAGCGAAGGAATTCCCCGTCTCTCCGCTCCTAGTTCTTCTCTCACATCTCAGCCAGAGATCATATCCCTAAGCTTTGATACCAACTGCGACGCCCCCAAAAAAGGTATACATCACCCATCTTGGGTCGTCAGATACACACTACATAAATCAAATACAAACTTAATTATATAACTGTCGGGTAATATACGATAAAATATAATCTAAAAGTTTTAATAAGAATATTGTCATCTAGACAATATCCACACTCAATGGAGTCCTCATTATATTTATTGTCACACTATTTTATAGAATAGTGATGACTACTAAAACAACCATCTGACCGTCAATCCGTTCCCTGACTCGTCCCGCTATATTCTCATTTCCTAAAGAGAACAATGAAAGAAAAGGGTGAGCTCAACTAGCCTAGTAAGAAATATTATGACTAAGATAATGCAGAATAAATTATCCTTAGCCTTCAACAGTATAAAAACTGATAGAATATGATAGACAACAAGTTTTAGATCAACAAATGCAGCGGAATAAGCAATCCATTAGAAGAGTCAAATAGAGCATGATATCTACTATCTTCTATGATTTAAAAAATTTTTCATCAAATTTATCCCTGTAATACCCATTAACAGTTCTTTATTATACCCAAGACAAAGAAAACTTTCATCACCTGAACCACCAAAGATTATAGTTAAATTCACAATTCATATTTATTATCATGTAAATCAACAGTTTCTCCTTGCCACAAAGGCTTAATAGAACGTTTACTCAATATCCTTACCCCAAAGGCTAAAGATATTCAAATGTAATAACAATGATCATACCAATCAGTTATCTACCTTTGCACTACGGGCCAAAGATATTCAACTAAAAAACCAATGGTCATGATCATACCAATCAATTGTTTGTATGTGCACTACGGCCAAAGACATTCAACTGTTAACTAATGGTCATGATCCTGCCAATCACATCATCGAATTATCCATGCACTACGGGCCAAGGATATTCGTTATTATCACCAGTGGTTATGATCATGTCATACACCTGTCCATCTTTGCACGTAAGCCAAAAATATACAATTATAAAACCAATAATCAACAGTCCATCTTTGCACGTAAGTCAAAGATAACTTTTATCACAATATAAGCATGAGGATGATGACAATGATATAAACATTAATCAAACGAAATCAATGATAAATATTAAAGACTTTAAATTTACCCAGAGTTTAAAAATATCCAAATTGTCAACATGATACTGCTTTGTGGAGTAAAATTCAAGAATAATATTCACGTACCAAAAATAATTTGGACATAAAAGAAATATATTTTTTGGGTGAATAGTACCCCGTGAATAATACTTCGGGAATAGTACCCCGTGAATAGTACCCCGACACGAAAAGTGTCCCGAATACCCGAGTGAATGATACTAGAGTGAATAATAATCGGGTGAATAGTAACTCGTGAATAGTACTCCGGCACGAAAAGTGCCCCGAATACCCGAGTGAATAATACTAGAGTGAATAGTAACTAGGTGAATATTAACTCATGAATAGTAACTCGTAACAGAAAAATACTAAAGAAAATGATATTTCATGACGAGTACAAAAGAAATGATATCCCAGATTAGTATAATAGAATATACGAAACTGCAGATGGATTTTCACCTGCCATGCGGTAATCCACGTAGACAGATCATTTCCACAATTTAATAAAGAATGAATACGAAGGATCATTCACCATGCATGCGGTAATCCACATAGACATGTTATTCCAACAGAATAATAAAGAATGGAATAACAAAAGAATTCACCAGGCATGCGATAGACCGCACAGACAGGTTATTCCAACAGAATAATAAAGAAGGGAACCAGGTCATGCGTAATCCGCATAGACAGGATATTCCAACAGAATAATAAAGAACGGAACCAGGTCATGCGTAATCCGCACAGACAGGATATTCCAACAGAATAATAAAGAATGGAATAACAGAATTCACAAGGCATGTGATAGACCGCACAGACAGGTTATTCCAACAGAATAATAAAGAATGAAATAATAGAAGAATTCACCAGGCATGCGATAGATCGCATAGACAAGTTATTCCAACAGAATAATAAAGAATGAAATAACAGCCCTTATGAGTATTGAAAGAAAATAACTCTCTTCATGAATACAAAAGAATAATACACCTTACCTCAAAAGAAGATTGGATACTGGAATAGTGAGGTAGCAGACTTCTCTTCTTCTTTCTCTCTATAATAATTGCTCTATAAGTTTAGTGAATTGGTGAGAAATGAAGGAAGAATGAGCTTCTATTTATAGGAAAATATAGTTTCGATAATGAAGGAATGAACTTCTATTTATAGGAAAATATAGTTTCTATAATTGCACGTTTTGGGGCTCGAAATATTATAGTATAATACTTTCCTCTTTTTCTTCATTTTTAATTTAGTCCTACATGTATTATTAAACTTGCACCACCTCCCCTAATAGTAAATCATGTGAATCAATAGTAAATTATGTGACTCAATAGTTCTAAACATGTGAAGAAATTAGTTATAGTATAGTACCTTCAACTATACCTCCATTTTTAATTTAGTCATGCAAGTATTATCAATCTTGTACCAACTTCTCTAATAGTAAATGAATGTGAATCAATAGTACACACATGTGAATAAATAGTTATAATCATGTGAATCAATAACAATTAATTTCTTATCTATCCGATTAATTACCCGATTGGTCAATATAACCTCCAGACATCAATTATTATCGAAATAAATATCAATTTTCATTAACACTAATAATTCTAACACAATGAAACTATCAATTTCATCTTTAATCTACATAAACTTATTCATCATTAATATTATAACTCACAATATTTAACAACCAAGTCGTTCCCAGGAAAGAGGGGGCTTTCCGATAAGGATTTCTCCTTATTGGCGCGCAATTAGGTGACCAAACCTCTCCTTGACAGAACTTCTAGACATTGTCAATATTGCAAATAATAATATGAATAACTTTGTCGTCTCAATTATTAATTTAATAATATAAAATATTGTGACAATAATTGAATAAAACCGAGTGACTTCTCACGTAAGTATCAATAATCAATACCGTGTGCTACTATACAACCACGCGTATTACTGTACTTTTATCACCGATTATTTTATGACAACTTGCTTACTTTGAAAATATTTCACATATCACCCTTAACTTTAACCTTTTATAAATATAACCATTTACTAAATAGAATAATTATAAGAAAATTGAATACTTTCATTTCATAAAATTTGGGGTCTCACAGTCATAACTTGTGGGAACATAGAGTCATGACTTGTGTGATCATAAAGTCATAACTCTACAATTGTAGAGTAATGACTTAGATCGTAGAGTCATAACTTGTGGGCTCATAAAGTCATGACTTGTGGGATCGTAAAGCTACTATACTATTGTAGCACTTATTTTATTTTTTTATTGATTCTTCTGATTTCCTATTTTATTGAATCCTACAATTGCCAATTAAATAAATTTCCTTTTTTTTCATTAAAGAACCATATATGAATTCAATAAAGAGAGCTCAAGTCTAGTTAATATACCACCATTTCACAAACAAACACATAAATTTCATCAGCTCAACCACACAAAAGATTAAGGTGGGGGTTAGTTGCACCCCTCATTTAAAAATAAGTAAAAGAAGAAGAAGAGTTCGAGGGTGCCCTTAGGGTTCGACCACTTAGAGGGCACACTCCTTTACTAACTTCAAAATGATTTCACAAATCTAACTTTGGTTAAGCACAACGACAACTCAAGGAGATTAAGAAAAGAGGTGAGAAATACATTGAGACTTAGGGATGACCTCCCTCAAGTCTTTATGACATGAAAAACTACTCAAAGGGTCAGAAATCATGACAAAAGGACGAGAAATGAGCAAAATAAACAAGAAATCATGAAGAAAGTCGAAAGAGGCACAAACTTAAGGGGCTCCGACCCCTAGAACTCCGGTGACGCTTTTTCCCGAGAAGCTTCTCCGATTAATCTTTAGACCGGTGGCACGAAAATAGAGAGGAAGGAAATTAAGATTTGATCCATGGAGCAATGATTAGATTCGAAGATAGAAAGGGCCTCCGTAAGTTCCTAGGTAGAAGACTTAGGGAGGCACCTTCAAAAGAAAAATGGTTGAGAAATTTAGATTGACGGCTAGAAGAATGGGACGATTTAGGCATCACTTTTGGCAATGAGGGGCATTTCTGGTATTTGACCTGAAGTCACATGTTAGACACATGACCCAGTCATGTGTCATTCACATGACCACAAATCAGATAGACCATCTCAATAAAATAGCCCCCTCATTTCAAAGGAAGAGACTTTTTTTCTCTCACATTCCAAGACACATAAGAAGGCTCTCTAGAGTTTTGCCACGAGTTGCTGCCTTGGTAGTCGCCTACATATTCTTCTCCCCTTTACGAACACTAGATCATTTCTCGTACTTTTTGTAAATCTTTCTACTCTTATGTCAATTGGAAACTCTAATTGATCAAGGTACAATTTTATCGCCTACATGCATTAAAGTGTTGCACTCACTTTTTAACTTATTTTCAAATAAGATAAAATAAACGTATATTTTTTTAACTAAATTTCTAATAGGCCTTACCAGGGGACCTTGAAACTTTTCAGAGTAATTTTTTAAAATTCAAACTTAGTCAATAAAAACTTAATTAAAAACACTTTTATGTAATTAAGAAGAAATTGTCTCTCTCCACCCACAGGGGCGGATCCAGCCCATTAGTTTAGTGGGATCAATTTTTTTAAAATAAAAATTTATAAAAAAATAAATTACAATAAAATAAAGTCAGAATGCGAGAAATATTACAAATAATTGTGTGAGCTATCATATAAAATCGATATTATTTTATGTAATTGAATTTGAATACACTTCCTTGATCTTATGTTATATATAAAATGATATTTTATAATTTTTTAAAACACTGTTATTATAAGAGACACTTCTCGTGTCCTCTAAAATAAATTATAAAACTAAATAATATTGTTAAAATATTATTTATAATAACATTTTTTGAGATTTCATTGTATAAAATTATCGTGATGATAGTCTCATTTCAATAGCTGTAAAAATATCATGTTCAATATAAGTTACTAAACAATATAAAAGAGTGGACTGTTAGTGTTAGTAGAAATTTGAGACATTTAATAGTCTTTTAGTCTGAATTTTTTATTTTCACTAAACACTTTATAAAATCAAAATCAAATTAAAAATTAATTGTCAAAAATTCAGTGGAGTCAATTGACCCCACTGCCCTAAGGTAGATCCGCCCATGTCCACCCATGTTATCAAGTTTCTTCCAAAGCATTCTATCAAACATGTTTCCATCATCATATAAACATTAAGGAAACCCAACTTACAAGTTACAATACAAATTAGCCAACGCACTAATTAAATAATGGCTTAAATATGAACTACTACCTTAAAACTATATGTCATATTCTACTTCGGAGATTAAAGTATCAATTTTTTCAATCAGGTGATTAAACTATCAATTTTTTTCAATTGCAACAAATTGAGCCGCCACGTCAGAAATTGCTGACGTGGCTATCTGAGTGGGTCATTAGGCAGATGATGTGTAAATAAAAAAGATTATTTTAATATTTATTTAAACATTTATTATACAGTAAGGGCAAATTTGTCAAATCACTTATATTAATCATTTAAACTAAATAAAAACAACAAAATTATCTAAAATATATACCATCTCATATCAAAAACAACAAAAAGGTATAGTAAAGTAATTTTTCTTATTCATATTCGTATTTTAGCCTTTTATATTAAATTAATTTTTCTTATTATTTATATAAAAGGTATCTAATCGTGCCCCTCTTATCCAAAATTTCTGGCCTCATCACTCCATTAGTGTTCTAATATATCTTTTGTATATTTTCTAGGAGCTAGTTTTGATTTTTAAAGGTAAACTTGCTGTGAAAGACATTGATTTTTCGGATCCATCAAAATCAACTGCAGCTTTAATTTTCCCTCACCTGAAAATGTGGTTCCGTTGGTAAAATCGATTGATGCTACCAAAGTGAAGCTTTACAACGCAGATCCAGAGAAAAGCTTAAGCTTGGAAACGATGCTTTCCGACGAGATCTGAGTGGATGCATTTATCAGATCTTGAACATTCATGTAGATCCTGCCCAGTATCAATCCTCATAAAAAATGTCTCCACCCAAAATGCTCCTCATCGCCCATTCCCTATGAAATGTATATGATTTTTCGATCTAAGATGGTATAAATTTTGGTTGCATATCTTGATCTTCAATATTTGACTAAAAGGATTTTTGATGATTTTAGATTTTGTTGTTTTAGATTTTTTGTTATTTTTAATTTGAGATGGTATAGATTTTAGATAATTTTGTTGTTTTTATTTAGTTTAAATGATTAATATAAGTGATTTGACAAATTTACCCTTAATCTATAATAAATGTGTAAATAGATATTAAAATAATTTTTTTTATTTACACATCAATTGGTGATGACTTCACTTCGAGGGCCACGTCAGCAATTTCTGACGTAGCGGCTCAATTTATTGCAATTAAAAAAATTAATACTCTCTTCGTCCCATGATAAAAGTCCTTATTACTATTTTGGATAGTCCCATGTTAAATGTCAATTTTCCTTTAATAACCAAATTTTTACACATATTTTTCTATTATACCCGTAACATTAAATATCTCATACTTTTCTTATTCTAATTCTCTCTCCATATTTAATGACATTATTATAGGCAATTTTGTCATTTTATACATCTTAATATGCGTAAAAAATCCAACTGGACTTTTATCCGGGACGGAGGGAGTAGTTCAATCACTTAATTGAAAAAATTAAAACTTTGATCTCCGAAATAAAATATGGCCTATAATTTAAGATAATAATTCATATTTAAGCCTTAAATAATTAATAAAAAAAATCATACGACTTACAGTAAAAAAAAAAATTGTTACTGCTTTTTGGTATAACTGGATTCCAGAAAAGAGTTTGACTTATTTCATTAATTTTATGCATGTAAAGCAATTATCAATTCAATTAAAACTAAATACAATCCTAACAAATTCAGAGCGGCAAAGATGAGGTCAGTCCCCCCACCAGAACGTCTGCCCCGCATGATAAGTTCATTTCACTCAATTTCTTTCTATACATAATTAAATATTTTTTGTTCCAAAATTAGATATATATTTTTCATTTTAACCCATTCTAAAATTAGAGATACATTTCTATTTTAGGACTATAAATGACATAATGTTCTTAATTTATCATTATTTTGTTACTATCATTTTCAATATCAAACCCTCACAATAACATTAGTGCAACCGAGTAGTAAATGTTTGGAATGGGAGCATTTTGCCAAAACTAATGGACCAAACTCTCTTTTTTTGAGTAGTAAAAAAGGGTGCAACATTACTTTAAACACACAAAAAATGAGGCTCCATTTAGATAAACATAAATTCCCGGACGAGGGAGGGGGGGGGGGGGTGTTCAATTTCTCAATTAACCTCCCAACTTCATTTAAATAACAATATATTTTATTTAGTAATAATAGTATTGATCTCGACTAGCTATGGTCTACAAAAATACAGGCAATTTCCTTTTCATTTTTGGGTACAGAACAAGAATATATAATTATATCACAATGCAAAACCTGCTAATTAAACCTGCTCAAGTAGTCTTGAACTCCCCCGCTCTTGTAAACTCCGTTGCCTATGAAAAACAAGCTTCTGCCTGTTGGCAAGATGTATAGGGTGTATCTGATAGAATGGTAACAGACAAAAACTACATTATCACGAGATTATAACTTTGCGCATATGATGTTAATATCAGAATCTACTGAGATTTTACATAAGGGGGCCTACATTTTCCTGTGTGCAGGCTGGAAGAGTTTGATTAAGAGGTTACTCTTTCTGGATGGATTACTTCGTCCGGACTAATTCAAGCGGTACACTTTCCATTGCCAGCTGATAATTTGAAAACAAACAAAATCAGATACAACAGTGAGATGCATAGCTGCTTCTTTTTTCCCTTTTTTTTTTGAGAGTTGCATAGTTAGTGACGATCAAACTGATGCTTACCCATAGTCTTGGGGTTAGGGGATCAGATTTTGGGTGCAATCTGGATAGATCTGACTGAAAGGTAATCACTATAGTAACTTTAAACTCGATCGAAAATGGGCTGCACAAAGCGTTAAAGATGTTAACCTTTAATAATGGCATGTGAATGACTCCAAGTGAAAAAAAAAACATAATAACCTGCTAAACAACACTACCACAAAACATTCAGAAACAAGGTAAGAGAAAAGGCCAAACACTTTCCCACAAGTTAAGATAGACACTTGTTGGTTGTAAAGGATGCATCTTTTATGTAATTTTGGGTGTATTTTGTATTCTTGTCTAAAAAAGACTTATTTTGTCCCTCAATGTGGGATTAATGAGAAATCATATTAGAACAGAAAAAATGATCTTTTGGAGTCCCTTTCACAATCACACAAAAGTAAGACAAAAAAGTAACACTTTTTTTGCAAAACAGAAGTACCTAAAATTTTGATTTTAATAATTAACAATGCCACTTATCTTTTCAAACATTTGTTAATTGATATGAAATGTAATTATTAATTATTCAACGTGGAAGGAAGCTGTTAGCCTGTTACAATCCATCTTCAAGGTTGCGACAAAAAGGCGCATTATAAAGTCCTAAAAAACTCTAAACATTTCTAACTCTATTATCCTACCCCACGAAAGAATATTAACCATGTTAGCTCAAACATTGAAACAAGCTCTAAGCTAAAAAGATATTCATACTGCCAACCATAGTTGTTCGCCTAGGCATCCAGGTAATGAAAAAATGATACGGCGATGGACGCCTTGAGGTGGAGCTACTAAGGCGTGCACCTTGGGGCGCCTTGGACGCTTTGATGACGCCTTGGCGACGCCTTGAGACGCCATGATGCACGCCTTAACAGCTCTGGCTCAATCAAAGTATTTTATAGTTCTGATCTATTAACCCATGACCCATCGATTAAAAACCCATGACCCATCGATTAAAAACCAGGGAGAAATGAAATAAAACCTTAAAAAACTTATTAGTAATCGGATTCGACACATCTTTATCAGACTACATATTTGTGATGGTTGGTTGCAACTTTATTTTCTATGTGGTGTTTGTTGAATTCTTCATTTCTTTTACTAATTTTTAATATCAAGTGTTTTGTTTTTGGATTGTTATTACTAAGTATTTACTTAATTATGCCTTTAATGTTATTCCATAGTGTTATGTTTTGAGTTTTAATGTATATGAAATTTTATTGCACATTATTTATTTTACTTGTTAAGTAAAATAAATGATATATAAATTGCACATTGTAAATGACTTGTCGTCATACGGACGCCATGACGGTCGCCTTGTCGCCTAGGCGTCCAGGAAGTCGGCTACCGTCATGACTCGCCGTGGCAACTATGCTGCCAACAAAAAGAAAGAGTTGCATGGTTTATAACAAATGCTACGTAGAACTTGTCCAACTTAGCCCATATACACATATTAGGGTTGGGATGTATCACTAATTGATGCAGGAGGATCTGAGGCCGAAGATGTCAAGCTATCAGATAGCACATTGATGGCCTTGGATTACCATGAATTGGAAGATCATCGCAAGCGTTGAGGTCATTGACGCCTTCGACTTCGGAGATTAGCTTCGGGCTCGTGGCGTCTCGAATTCGGGAGTTCGACAAATTGGTTATTTTATGATAATAGAGTTTTAGTAGGAAGTAAATCTATTATAATAAATTGTTACTGTTAGGATTTTTATTCCCCTAAATATAGGAAGTTTGTTAGGATTATATTTCCATATTTCTAGAAGTATTTTGTTTTCGTCATTTTAGGAATTCTGTTATGATTTGGGTAACTTGGGTAGAGAATTATAAACTTGGGGCAGAAAGTTTGTTCAGCTATAAAACCCGGCTTGTGGGTTGGATTTCATAACTTTGATTTTGATAAGTTTTCCGGTGAATCTCTTGTTCCTTTAAGTGCGAATTTATTTGTTACCTAACCCGCAGGATAATCGTTATCCCGCCCGACGTCAGTTGATATCAAAGCTCAACATCTTTCTGGGAATAGACTTCATTAGTTTCAATGCTGGTGGTCGTGGTAGTGGTCGTCGAGGGCAGATTTCGGCTGAAGAAGTCCCGCATCATGATCGTAACGTCCAGGACGTGATGATTGAGGATTTACAGAGACGAGTTGTAGAGCTAACCCAGCGCCTAGCAGCGCAAAATATGGGTCGTCATGGACAAGTTTCGGAGGAGGAAGTCTCACACCTAGAACACGATGAAGAATCTTAAGATTCTTAATCAAGTTTTGATAATCCTTACTGCAAATAGGAGAGTTATCAGAACGACGTGACCGCGAGAACCGTTGTAGTAATCTAGGTTTTAGAGTGGAGCTATCGGAATTTTCTGGTATGCTACAAGCAGAAGAATTCATTGATTGGCTTAACGAAGTAAAGCGCATCTTTGAGTATGAGGTAGCCGATAACGCTAAGGTGAAATTAGTGGCAATTAAACTGAAAGGCCGAGCATCTGCTTGGTGGGAACAAATGAGGCATTCAAAGAAGAGAAAGAAAGGCTAAAATCACAAAGTGGGAGAAGACGAAGAGAAAATGCAGTAACTTTCTTCCTTTCGGATACACCCAGTCTATGTTCAAAAGATTGCATCTATTAAGACAAGGCACTAGATCTGTGGATGACTATATCAAAAAGTTTTATCAGTTGATAGCACAAAATGATCTTTCGGAAACAGAGGAACAATTGGTGGCGAGATATTTGGGAGGATTAAAACAACAATCGCAAAATACCCTCAGCCTCCATTCACTATGGACTATTTCTGAGGCATATCAATAAGCACGTGAGGCAGAGCAACAACAGAACAGCAGGCCGATGCCGAGGAGCAATCCCCCCAGCAAGCCGAATCCACCTCCAAAATTTCTTGCTAAACCACAACAACCTCAATAACTTTAATTCTATCATCAAGTGCTTCAGATGTGGAGAACCAGGTCATAGACCAACAAAGTGCCGAAAACCTGCTAACCAGAAAGGTAAGAACATTTTGATCGAAGAGGGTATGACCGATGAGGAATTCGGAGAACTTATATACGATAAGTACGAAGACGGGGATATGTTATATGGAGATGGTCATAAGACTCTGGTGGTTCGCAAAAGTTTGCCGACTCCTAAAGGAGAATCCGAAAAAGATTGGTCGAGTACCTATATCTTCCATACTACGTGTATAGTGGCAGATAAATTCTGCAAGATGATCATCGATAGTGGCAGTTGTGAGAATGAAGTATCCGAAGAGGCCGTTTAAAAATTACAAACTGAAAACAAATCGTCATCCGAAGCCATATAAATTGTCATGGCTAAATATAGGAAATGAGGTAACCAATATTCTAAAAGGCTCTAGGCAGGCAGCCGGGGGGGCATAGCGCCTAGGGGGCTTGGGCGGGGGGGGGGGTGTGTTCAATTTCTTAATTAACCTCCTAACTTCATTTAAATAAAAATATATTTTATTTAGTAATAATAGTATTGATCTCGACTAGCTATGGTCTACAAAAATACAGGCAATTTCCTTTTCATTTTTGGGTACAGAACAAGAATATATAATTATATCACAATGCAAAACCTGCTAATTAAACCTGCTCAAGTAGTCTTGAACTCCCCCCCTCTTGTAAACTCCGGTGCCCATGAAAAACAAGCTTCTGCCTGTTGGCAAGACGTATAGGGTGTATCTGATAGAATGGTAACAGACAAAAACTACATTATCACGAGATTATAACACTGCGCATATGATGTTAATATCAGAATCTACTGAGATTTTACATAAGGGGGCCTACATTTTCCTGTGTGCAGGCTGGAAGAGTTTGATTAAGAGGTTACTCTTTCTGGATGGATTACTTCGTCCGGACTAATTCAAGCGGTACACTTTCCATTGCCAGCTGATAATTTGAAAACAAACAAAATCAGATACAACAGTGAGATGCATAACTGCTTCTTTTTTCCCTTTTTTTTTTGAGAGTTGCATAGTTAGTGACGATCAAACTGATGCTTACCCATAGTCTTGGGGTTAGGGGATCAGATTTTGGGTGCAATCTGGATAGATCTGACTGAAAGGTAATCACTATAGTAACTTTAAACTCGATCGAAAATGGGCTGCACAAAGCGTTAAAGATGTTAACCTTTAATAATGGCATGTGAATGACTCCAAGTGAAAAAAAAAACATAATAACCTGCTAAACAACACTACCACAAAACATTCAGAAACAAGGTAAGAGAAAAGGCCAAACACTTTCCCACAAGTTAAGATAGACACTTGTTGGTTGTAAAGGATGCATCTTTTATGTAATTTTGGGTGTATTTTGTATTCTTGTCTAAAAAAGACTTATTTTGTCCCTCAATGTGGGATTAATGAGAAATCATATTAGAACAGAAAAAATGATCTTTTGGAGTCCCTTTCACAATCACACAAAAGTAAGACAAAAAAGTAACACTTTTTTTGCAAAACAGAAGTACCTAAAATTTTGATTTTAATAATTAACAATGCCACTTATCTTTTCAAACATTTGTTAATTGATATGAAATGTAATTATTAATTATTCAACGTGGAAGGAAGCTGTTAGCCTGTTACAATCCATCTTCAAGGTTGCGACAAAAAGGCGCATTATAAAGTCCTAAAAAACTATAAACATTTCTAACTCTATTATCCTACCCCACGAAAGAATATTAACCATGCTAGCTCAAACATTGAAACAAGCTCTAAGCTAAAAAGATATTCATACTGCCAACCATAGTTGTTCGCCTAGGCATCCAGGTAATGAAAAAATGATACGGCGATGGACGCCTTGAGGTGGAGCTACTAAGGCGTGCGCCTTGGGGCGCCTTGGACGCTTTGATGACGCCTTGGCGACGCCTTGAGACGCCATGATGCACGCCTTAACAGCTCTGGCTCAATCAAAGTATTTTATAGTTCTGATCTATTAACCCATGACCCATCGATTAAAAACCCATGACCCATCGATTAAAAACCAGGGAGAAATGAAATAAAACCTTAAAAAACTTATTAGTAATCGGATTCGACACATCTTTATCAGACTACATATTTGTGATGGTTGGTTGCAACTTTATTTTCTATGTGGTGTTTGTTGAATTCTTCAATTCTTTTACTAATTTTTAATATCAAGTGTTTTGTTTTTGGATTGTTATTACTAAGTATTTACTTAATTATGCCTTTAATGTTATTCCATAGTGTTATGTTTTGAGTTTTAATGTATATGAAATTTTATTGCACATTATTTATTTTACTTGTTAAGTAAAATAAATGATATATAAATTGCACATTGTAAATGACTTGTCTTCATACGGACGCCATGACGGTCGCCTTGTCGCCTAGGCGTCCAGGCAGTCGGCTACCGTCATGACTCGCCGTGGCAACTATGCTGCCAACCAAAAGAAAGAGTTGCATGGTTTAAAACAAATGCTACGTAGAACTTGTCCAACTTAGCCCATATACACATATTAGGGTTGGGATGCATCACTAATTGATGCAGGAGGATCTGAGGCTGAAGATGTCAAGCTATCAGATAGCACATTGATGGCCTTGGATTACCATGAATTGGAAGATCATCGCAAGCGTTGAGGTCATTGACGCCTTCGACTTCGGAGATTAGCTTCGGGCTCGTGGCGTCTCGAATTCGGGAGTTCGACAGATTGATTATTTTATGATAATAGAGTTTTAGTAGGAAGTAAATCTATTATAATAAATTGTTACTGTTAGGATTTTTATTCCCCTAAATATAGGAAGTTTGTTAGGATTATATTTCCATATTTCTAGAAGTATTTTGTTTTCGTCATTTTAGGAATTCTGTTATGATTTGGGTAACTTGGGTAGAGAATTATAAACTTGGGGCAGAAAGTTTGTTCAGCTATAAAACCCGGCTTGTGGGTTGGATTTCATAACTTTGATTTTGATAAGTTTTCCGGTGAATCTCTTGTTCCTTTAAGTGCGAATTTATTTGTTACCTAACCCGCAGGATGATCGTTATCCCGCCCGACGTCATTTGATATCAAAGCTCAACATCTTTCTGGGAATAGACTTCATTAGTTTCAATGGCTGGTGGTCGTGGTCGTCGAGGGCAGATTTCGGCTGAAGAAGTCCCGCACCATGATCGTAACGTCCAAGACGTGATGATTGAGGATTTACAGAGACGAGTTGCAGAGCTAGCCCAGCGCCTAGCAGCGCAAAATCTGGGTCGTCATGGACAAGTTTTGGAGGAGGAAGTCTCACACCTTGAACACGATGAAGAATCTTAAGATTCTTAATCAAGTTTTGATAATCCTTACTGCAAATAGGAGAGTTATCAGAACGACATGACCGCGAGAACCGTTGTAGTAATCTAGGTTTTAGAGTGGAGCTATCAGAATTTTCTGGTATGCTACAAGCAGAAGAATTCATTGATTGGCTTAACGAAGTAAAGCGCATCTTTGAGTATGAGGTAGCCGATAACGCTAAGGTGAAATTAGTGGCAATTAAACTGAAAGGCCGAGCATCTGCTTGGTGGGAACAAATGAGGCATTCAAAGAAGAGAAAGAAAGGCTAAAATCACAAAGTGGGAGAAGACGAAGAGAAAATGCAGTAACTTTCTTCCTTTCGGATACACCCAGTCTATGTTCAAAAGATTGCATCTATTAAGACAAGGCACTAGATCTGTGGATGACTATATCAAAAAGTTTTATCAGTTGATAGCACAAAATGATCTTTCGAAAACAGAGGAACAATTGGTGGCGAGATATTTGGGAGGATTAAAACAACAATCGCAAAATACCCTCAGCCTCCATTCACTATGGACTATTTCTGAGGCATATCAATAAGCACGTGAGGCAGAGCAACAACAGAACAGCAGGCCGATGCCGAGGAGCAATCCCCCCAGCAAGCCGAATCCACCTCCACAATTTCTTGCTAAACCACAACAACCTCAATAACTTTAATTCTATCATCAAGTGCTTCAGATGTGGAGAACCAGGTCATAGACCAACAAAGTGCCGAAAACCTGCTAACCAGAAAGGTAAGAACATTTTGATCGAAGAGAGTATGACCGATGAGGAATTCGGAGAACTTATATACGATAAGTACGAAGACGGGGATATGTTATATGGAGATGGTCATAAGACTCTGGTGGTTCGCAAAAGTTTGCCGACTCCTAAAGGAGAATCCAAAAAAGATTGGTCGAGTACCTATATCTTCTATACTACGTGTATAGTGGCAGATAAAGTCTGCAAGATGATCATCGATAGTGGCAGTTGTGAGAATGAAGTATCCGAAGAGGCCGTTTAAAAATTACAAACTGAAAACAAATCGTCATCCGAAGCCATATAAATTGTCATGGCTAAATATAGGAAATGAGGTAACCAATATTCTAAAAGGCGCTAGGCAGGCGGCCGGGGGGGCATAGCGCCTAGGGGGCTTGGGCGGGGGGGGGGTGTTCAATTTCTTAATTAACCTCCTAACTTCATTTAAATAACAATATATTTTATTTAGTAATAATAGTATTGATCTCGACTAGCTATGGTCTACAAAAATACAGGCAATTTCCTTTTCATTTTTGGGTACAGAACAAGAATATATAATTATATCACAATGCAAAACCTGCTAATTAAACCTGCTCAAGTAGTCTTGAACTCCCCCGCTCTTGTAAACTCCAGTGCCTATGAAAAACAAGCTTCTGCCTGTTGGCAAGACGTATAGGGTGTATCTGATAGAATGGTAACAGACAAAAACTACATTATCACGAGATTATAACACTGCGCATATGATGTTAATATCAGAATCTACTGAGATTTTACATAAGGGGGCCTACATTTTCCTATGTGCAGGCTGGAAGAGTTTGATTAAGAGGTTACTCTTTCTGGATGGATTAATTCGTCCGGACTAATTCAAGCGGTACACTTTCCATTGCCAGCTGATAATTTGAAAACAAACAAAATCAGATACAACAGTGAGATGCATAGCTGCTTCTTTTTTCCCTTTTTTTTTTGAGAGTTGCATAGTTAGTGACGATCAAACTGATGCTTACCCATAGTCTTGGGGTTAGGGGATCAGATTTTGGGTGCAATCTGGATAGATCTGACTGAAAGGTAATCACTATAGTAACTTTAAACTCGATCGAAAATGGGCTGCACAAAGCGTTAAAGATGTTAACCTTTAATAATGGCATGTGAATGACTCCAAGTGAAAAAAAAAAACATAATAACCTGCTAAACAACACTACCACAAAACATTCAGAAACAAGGTAAGAGAAAAGGCCAAACACTTTCCCACAAGTTAAGATAGACACTTGTTGGTTGTAAAGGATGCATCTTTTATGTAATTTTGGGTGTATTTTGTATTCTTGTCTAAAAAAGACTTATTTTGTCCCTCAATGTGGGATTAATGAGAAATCATATTAGAACAGAAAAAATGATCTTTTGGAGTCCCTTTCACAATCACACAAAAGTAAGACAAAAAAGTAACACTTTTTTTGCAAAACAGAAGTACCTAAAATTTTGATTTTAATAATTAACAATGCCACTTATCTTTTCAAACATTTGTTAATTGATATGAAATGTAATTATTAATTATTCAACGTGGAAGGAAGCTGTTAGCCTGTTACAATCCATCTTCAAGGTTGCGACAAAAAGGCGCATTATAAAGTCCTAAAAAACTCTAAACATTTCTAACTCTATTATCCTACCCCACGAAAGAATATTAACCATGTTAGCTCAAACATTGAAACAAGCTCTAAGCTAAAAAGATATTCATACTGCCAACCATAGTTGTTCGCCTAGGCATCCAGGTAATGAAAAAATGATACGGCGATGGACGCCTTGAGGTGGAGCTACTAAGGCGTGCGCCTTGGGGCGCCTTGGACGCTTTGATGACGCCTTGGCGACACCTTGAGACGCCATGATGCACGCCTTAACAGCTCTGGCTCAATCAAAGTATTTTATAGTTCTGATCTATTAACCCATGACCCATCGATTAAAAACCCATGACCCATCGATTAAAAACCAGGGAGAAAGGAAATAAAACCTTAAAAAACTTATTAGTAATCGGATTCGACACATCTTTATCAGACTACATATTTGTGATGGTTGGTTGCAACTTTATTTTCTATGTGGTGTTTGTTGAATTCTTCATTTCTTTTACTAATTTTTAATATCAAGTATTTTGTTTTTGGATTGTTATTACTAAGTATTTACTTAATTATGCCTTTAATGTTATTCCATAGTGTTATGTTTTGAGTTTTAATGTATATGAAATTTTATTGCACATTATTTATTTTACTTGTTAAGTAAAATAAATGATATATAAATTGCACATTGTAAATGACTTGTCGTCATACGGACGCCATGACGGTCGCCTTGTCGCCTAGGCGTCCAGGCAGTCGGCTACCGTCATGACTCGCCGTGGCAACTATGCTGCCAACCAAAAGAAAGAGTTGCATGGTTTATAACAAATGCTACGTAGAACTTGTCCAACTTAGCCCATATACACATATTAGGGTTGGGATGCATCACTAATTGATGCAGGAGGATCTGAGGCTGAAGATGTCAAGCTATCAGATAGCACATTGATGGCCTTGGATTACCATGAATTGGAAGATCATCGCAAGCGTTGAGGTCATTGACGCCTTCGACTTCGAAGATTAGCTTCGGGCTCGTGGCGTCTCGAATTCGGGAGTTCGACAGATTGGTTATTTTATGATAATAGAGTTTTAGTAGGAAGTAAATCTATTATAATAAATTGTTACTGTTAGGATTTTTATTCCCCTAAATATAGGAAGTTTGTTAGGATTATATTTCCATATTTCTAGAAGTATTTTGTTTTCGTCATTTTAGGAATTCTGTTATGATTTGGGTAACTTGGTTAGAGAATTATAAACTTGGGGCAGAAAGTTTGTTCAGCTATAAAACACGGCTTGTGGGTTGGATTTCATAACTTTGATTTTGATAAGTTTTTCGGTGAATCTCTTGTTCCTTTAAGTGCGAATTTATTTGTTACCTAACCCGCAGGATGATCGTTATCCCGCCCGACGTCAGTTGATATCAAAGCTCAACATCTTTCTGGGAATAGATTTCATTAGTTTCAATGGCTGGTGGTCGTGGTCGTGGTCGTCAAGGGCAGATTTCGGCTGAAGAAGTCCCGCACCATGATCGTAACGTCCAAGACGTGATGATTGAGGATTTACATAGACGAGTTGCAGAGCTAGCCCAGCGCCTAGCAGCGCAAAATCTGGGTCGTCATGGACAAGTTTTGGAGGAGGAAGTCTCACACCTTGAACACGATGAAGAATCTTAAGATTCTTAATCAAGTTTTGATAATCCTTACTGCAAATAGGAGAGTTATCAGAACGACGTGACCGCGAGAACCGTTGTAGTAATCTAGGTTTTAGAGTGGAGCTATCGGAATTTTCTGGTATGCTACAAGCAGAAGAATTCATTGATTGGCTTAACGAAGTAAAGCGCATCTTTGAGTATGAGGTAGCCGATAACGCTAAGGTGAAATTAGTGGCAATTAAACTGAAAGGCCGAGCATCTGCTTGGTGGGAACAAATGAGGCATTCAAAGAAGAGAAAGAAAGGCTAAAATCACAAAGTGGGAGAAGACGAAGAGAAAATGCAGTAACTTTCTTCCTTTCGGATACACCCAGTCTATGTTCAAAAGATTGCATCTATTAAGACAGGGCACTAGATCTGTGGATGACTATATCAAAAAGTTTTATCAGTTGATAGCACAAAATGATCTTTCGGAAACAGAGGAACAATTGGTGGCGAGATATTTGGGAGGATTAAAACAACAATCGCAAAATACCCTCAGCCTCCATTCACTATGGACTATTTCTGAGGCATATCAATAAGCACGTGAGGCAGAGCAACAACAGAACAGCAGGCCGATGCCGAGGAGCAATCCCCCTAGCAAGCCGAATCCACCTCTACAATTTCTTGCTAAACCACAACAACCTCAATAACTTTAATTCTATCATCAAGTGCTTCAGATGTGGAGAACCAGGTCATAGACCAACAAAGTGCCGAAAACCTGCTAACCAGAAAGGTAAGAACATTTTGATTGAAGAGGGCATGACCGATGAGGAGTTCGGAGAACTTATATACGATAAGTACGAAGATGGGGATATGTTATATGGAGATGGTCATAAGACTCTGGTGGTTCGCAAAAGTTTGTCGACTCCTAAAGGAGAATCAAAAAAAGATTGGTCGAGTACCTATATCTTCCATACTACGTGTATAGTGGCAGATAAAGTCTGCAAGATGAACATCGATAGTGGCAGTTGTGAGAATGAAGTATCCGAAGAGGCCGTTTAAAAATTACAAATTGAAAACAAATCGTCATCCGAAGCCATATAAATTGTCATGGCTAAATATAGGAAATGAGGTAACCAATATTCTAAAAGGCGCTAGGCGGGCGGCCGGGGGGGCATAGCGCCTAGGGGGCTTGGGCGGGGCCTAGGCGAATTTTTTTATTGTAAGCCAATTTTAATATTTTATCTTATATTTATCCAAACAAAACAATAATATAAAGCAAAACAAGCTATAATAAAGATAATAAAGGCATTTGCTTAACGTTCAAACACATCCATATTGCTAATGTCAAAGTTCAAACACAAACATGTAATTGTTCAAAGTTTAAACATATTTTTAACGTATTAGTTTTATTCAAGATTGCTATTAAATAATAAATTTTAAAATTTCAAGAATTTAATTCAATACTAAAACTTAAGAAACTAAACATTAATTTAAAAATTATATTGAATTAAACTAAATATTACAAATGTATCATTATTAATATAATTTGAAGTTGGTATAAGTTCAAAAAGTTACAACTATAATGAAATTATCCATTTTGACTTAATATTATTCATTTCTTGTTGTGATTTGACATGTTACAACCAGTATTATGAATATGGTAAATCATTAGAAAGATAAATATATTAAGATCTGGTTTGAGTATTTATTAAAAAAACTCTACTCCTAGACCCCGCCTAGGCCCCGCCTAATTTTCTGGAAGGATTTTTTTGCCGCCTTGGGCCTAGGTGAGGCGCCAAGGGGGCCTATCTCCTAAGCGAGGCGCCAAGGGGGGCCTAGGCGGACTTAGGCGGAGAATTTTAGAACATTGGAGGTAACAGTCAATAAAAAGTGCTTAGTTTCGTTTAGTATAAAAGGGAAGAAGATTGTGTTAGCACCACAGAAATCGGAAACCCGAACCTATTATCTATGATCAGATTTCTAACAGAGGTTGAGCGTGAAGGTGTGTTATATGCTTTAATCCCTTGTGGGACAAGTTCGGCAGATGAACACGCAGAAGTATCGGCCGATGCCCAAAAGTTACTATCCGAATATGCTGATCTTATGCCCGAAGATCTTCCACCAGGAATACCAGTTTACCACCACTGAGAGATATTCAACATGAGATAGATCTTATTCCAAGGTCAAGTCTACCGAACAGGCCAACCTACAAACTCGGTCACAAGGAGTCCGAAGAACTACAAAGACAGGTAATGGAATTAATGGAGAAGGGTTAGATCAGTAAAAGTATGAGCTCATGTGCAATTCCAACTCTATTGGTGCCGAAGAAGGACGACTCATGGAGAATGTGCATCGACAGTAGAACAATTAATAAAATCAAGATGAAGTATCGTTTTCCGACACCTCTTCTATGTTTAGATCAGTTGTCCGGTGCAAAAGTCTTCTCAAAAATCAACCTGAAGAGTGGATACCATCAATTTCGAGTGACACCTGGAGATGAATGGAAGACAACATTCAAAACACAACAAAGCTTGTATGAATGGATGGTTACAACCTTCGGACTTTCCAATGCACCCAGTACCTTCATGAGGTTTATGTATCAGGTACTACGACCTTACATGGGAAAATTTGTAGTTATCTATTTTGATGACATTCTTATCTACAGTCCAACATGAAAACTGCATCACGAGCACCTCCAAACTGAATTTGAAACATCGAGGAAGGAACGCTTGTTTGTAAACCAAAAAAAGAGTTCCTATTTCACAACTTCAGTAACCTTCCTCGATTTCGTTGTTTCTACCAAAGGTGTTCACGCAGATCCGACCAAGATCGAGGCAATCTCGACATAGCCTACACCAAAGACTATACATAATGTCAGAAGCTTTCATGGGTTGACATCTTTTTACAGACGATTCAGGGAATTCAGTACATTGATCGCGCCTATCACCGAATGCCTTAAAGAAAAATTATTTCAATGGTCCCAGAAAGCCGAAGGTAGTTTTCAACTGGTCAAGAAGAAGATTACCGAAGCACTAGTACTGACACTTCCTGACTTCGAGAAGGTCTTTGAGGTAAACTGTGATGCCCCGGGAGTTGATATTGGTGGAGTTCTCAGTCAAGAGGGATGGCCAATGACTTTCTTCAGTGAAAAGTTATCAGGATCGATAAAGAATTATTCTACTTATGATCTATGCCCTAGTCCAGACTCTGAAGCATTGGCGTCATTATTTGATACAGAGGGAATTCATTCTTTTTACTGATCATGAGGCATTAAAATATATTAATGGTCAACATAAGCTCAACCGAAGACGTGCTAAATGGGTGGCGTACTTGCAGGAGTTTACTTTCACTTTGCGACATCAGGCAAGAAGTTTGAATCGTGTTGCCGATGCGCTAAGCCGAAGGGCATTACTCCTTGGTACTATGTGAAACAAGGTTATAGGGTTTGAAGTCTTCACTGAGATGTATGAAGGGGATCCTTCTTTCGGGAAGGCAACTCAAGAAGTACGAGAAGGTCGGCAATTTGACTGTCTTACATAATGGGTATTTGTTTCGAGGACTCCAGTTGTGTATTCCTGATTGTTCAATTCGGTAACAGATAGTAAGTGAACTTCACAATGAAGGACACTTCGGGCGAGATAAAACATTGGCCTTAATAACAACCGACTATTATCGGCCGAAGATCTCGAACGATGTGGCCCGCTATGTGAAAGGGTGTTATGTTTGTCAGAAGTCAAAAAGAGTTCTTACCAATGCAGGATTGTATACTTCCTTACCTATTCCTAAAAGACTTTGGTGTGATGTTAGCACGGATTTTGTTTTGGGTCTGCCTCAAACTCAAAGAGCTTCAAATTCTATTATGGTTGTGGTCGATCGTTCTATAAAATGGCTCATTTTATCACGTGTCGAAAGACCATGGATTCTAATCGAATCGTTCATCTTTACTTTCGAGAGATTGTACGTTTGCATGGTGTTCCCCAATCCATCACTTCTGATCGTGACACTAAATTCATGAGTGATTTCTGGAGAAGTCTGTGGGCAAAGCTAGGAACACAATTGAACTTCAGCAGTGCTTATCATCCTCAAACAGATGGTCAGACCGAAGTGGTGAATCGAAACATGGGAAACCTTTTAAGGTGTTTGGTCGGGAGTAAATCGAAGCAATGGGATCTGGTGCTTCCTCAAGCGGAGTTTGCTTACAATCGTTCAAAAAATCAGACTATTAACATGAGTCCTTTTGACATAGTTGGTGGTTAAAACCCTTATGGGGTCCTAGATTTGGTTCCTATTCCTCGGATTGGTCGAGTGCACCCCAAAGCGGATGAAATGGCAGATCATTTTCGGGTTATCCATGATCAAGTGTACAAATCCATTACAAAAAGCAATGCTAAATACAAGGATCGGGTTGACAGTCATCGTCGTCGTCAGGTTGTTTTTAAAGTTGGTGATCTTGTTTGGGCTTTACTAACCGGAGATCGTTTTCCTATTGGTGATTATAATAAACTTAAGGATCGAAAAATTAGCCCTTGTGAGATTCTGCAGCGAATCAATGATGATGCTTATCGGCTGCGCATTCCTAGTCGTTTGCAGACGAACGTTTTCAACGTGAAACATTTGAGCCCTTGCTTTGAGCAGTCCGATGATAAAACTGAGAACTCGAGGACGAATTCTTTCCAACCCGGGGTGACTGATGCAGGAGGATCCGAGGCTAAAGATGTCGACCTATTGGATAGCACATTGATGGCCTTGGATTACCATGAGTTGGAAGATCGTCGCAAGCGTTGAGGTCATTAACGCCTTCGACTTCAGAGATTAGCTTCGGGAGAGTGGACATCTTCGGGCTCGTGGCGTCTTGACTTTGGGAGTTAGACAAATTGGTTCTTTTATGATAATAGAGTTTTAGTAGGAAGTAAATCTGTTATAATAAATTGTTACTGTTAGGATTTTTATTCCCCTAGATATAGGAAGTTTGTTAGGATTATATTTCCATATTTCTAGAAGGATCTTGTTTCCGTCATTTTAGGAATTTTGTTATGATTTCGGCAACTTGGGCAGAAAGTTTGTTCAGCTATAAAACCCGGCTTCTGGGTTGGATTTCATAGCTTTGATTTTAATAAATATAAAACTCAAGCATTAGAGAGGTTTCTCTGTGTTTTCCGATGAATCTCTTGTTCCTTTAACTGTGAATTTATTTGTTACCTAACCCTCAAGATACTCGCTATCCCGCCCGACGTCACTAATGCAACATGAGAATAAGACTTATGCTCTGCGTAATCATCCAAATTGATCTCTCAACACATTTTATTCATCATGCAATCACAAGTGCGCATGCCAACCAAAAACTTGGTAGCTTACCACTGAGTATCTCATCTTAATACAAGTTGGAAGTTTAGTATGCAAGAAATATAGAACCTTTTGTTTAACCTTAAAAATATGAAAAAATTTCCCGAAAAATAGAAACCGAATCTAACATTTTATGTTTCTAAGTTGGTAAATTAACTGTTGCCAAAATGTTAAAGCTCGTGAAATGAATTGTTTCATGTATGTTTGATGAAATAGGGGCAAACCCCTTTTTTATATTTATATTATATTTTTATTAAATCTAAGTATGACTACTTTATTATTAATTCTATTTATTTACTATTACTGCTGTTGTTCTTCAGCTTATTAATGATCATCATTGCCATCTTTTTATAAGTTAAACAGAAAGATTGTGCATGTACGAACTTTATATTAAAGCAAAATGTCCAAGACTTTTCTATGACTTTGCAGTAACTTCCAGTGTAAATAACACTCCCTCCGTTTCAAATTATAAGATCATTATTAACTTTGAATTCAAATTCAAGATTAATAAGATTCATTAAGAATTACAAAACAATAAATCTTATCATTAGTAGTACTTTTTTGATACTTTAAAATAATCATCATTGTACTAACTAAAATTAAATAAATTTATGTCAAATTTGAGTTTAAAAATGTCTCATATGGGTCAATAATCTATCTATACAAAACAGAAATGTTTTTGAACATACTTAATTTCCCGCTCAAACCATATTAAAAGATCTTGACCATCAAAATTTTGGGATAAATCTAACCCTTCAAAAAACTTGGGATGGAAACTGAGTTTGAAAAGGTAATAACTCTCTCTCTCTCTCATGCTGCCATATTAATAATAAATAGATATCATATTAATGTTAATAATAAATAGATATCCAATTAATATAAAAAAAATGAAAATATCACATTTTACTTATAAAAAAATTATTTTTTTTACTATAGATACTTTCATATAATAATGACAATTTTTTAACTTTTTAATACAAATTATTTGAATTGTCCAAAGTTTGGGATAAATTCCACCGTCCACAGTGCCGGAGGCACGGGACTATTGCTAGTGATCTTGTAATGAACCGAGATTTTCTATATAAAATAAATTAAAAATTTTGCGTATAAATTTTTTTTTATTTAATGACGAGACTAAGCGTCAAGTAAAGTGAACGATAAATGCGAATATATTTATTACTTGAAAAATTAGAAATAATTTTGGAATTATTAATTTTCACAAATTATATGGTAATAAATTTCTGTAAGCTGAAATGTTTTATTAATTATTTTCCATGAAAACATGATTGGAAATAATTTATGAAGTGATAATTAGATTTATATAATAAATATTTTATTATATGAATTGTTCAGAATAGTTAAGTTAATTATTTTAACTTGATTATTGATGTTGTGTACGAAGAATAAGTCAGACATGAGATCCAAACCCTGGATTGGGATTGTGATCAAGAGATGAGAATAATAATATTATATTATTTATATAATGATTTTACAGTACCATAATTATGTACTGGGTATGTGCGGACATATAATATTGAACAATGACGGTCAATTAGGTCATAGCATATTACCGTGCTGTGAAACCCTAATTATTAAACTCAGTTATGAGATATTTCTGAGTAGTGACTGTGTATAAGAATATCGGTAATTAGAAGAAACCCTAATTACTGTTGTACGTCGATAATTAGGACAAACCCTAATTATTATAACCCTAACCGGTTGAAATTAGAAATCGTAACGACTGTGTTAGTAACATACACAGATAATTAAAGAACCACTAATGGTCAATTAGAAACCTTAATTGATGACGTTGAGAAACACTAATTATAGAATCTTAAATTTTTTATAGAAAACCCTAATTTTAATTACCGGGTTTAATTTCGATGTTATTGTATAAGTGTTTTAATTTACCAAAGGATTGAAGTTAATTGGTAAATTATAAGAATTAAATCTAGTGATTAAATATTACATTTAATTGCCTTGTACAAGATTTCCCATACACTCTTAAACAAAGCCCAACCATCACCCATAACAAATCAGAAGCAAGAATCAAGAATTTTTGGCAAAAAGGGTATAAGAACACTAAACCTAGAAATCCTTTGATTCGATGTTATTTGATGCAATTGATCGTTTAAAGTTATGTAATAGGATGTTAATTGATGATATGGGTTGATAAATCAAAGACCCATAACATCAAAGTGCACGAATTTGAAGATTTAAGCAAGTTGGAAAAACCGAATTCTGTTATTTTTCACCAAATGTCAGAGGCCATAACTCTTTGCTCGATCATGAGTTTTATTTTTTAAAAGTTGTTATGTGTAGCCTGATATGTGGTCTTTAATCTGCAAAAAGAATCAAGTCCATATCATGTATAGATTAGAAGTTATAGATGGTCAAACATGGTTGAGACCGATCATGATAAACTATTTTTGGGCAGTCTGTAATGAGGGCATTCTCGTCCACTTTTTGTGCTTTAAAAGGTCTGGGCTTTTGATATGTTGTAGAACACTGAATAAGCTTTCCATAGACTCCGAAACGGACTAAATCCGATATCGGAGGAGGAGAGAGTTATGACATTTCAAAGTAGTAGTGTCAAAACTGTCCAACAAGTGTGGTGCAGTCCACTTGAACGGAATTTTCTGGGCTGATGTGTTCGGAATTTGGAAATAAGTCAGTTGGGAAGAGTTGTAGTCTCGGAAGATAGCTTCGCGTGGGCTCAAGAATCGTCTAAAAATGTTTTAAAACGAAAGAGTTATGACTGTTTTAGCGAAAGAGGGTAAATCTGGGAAATAGATAAAAACGGTTGCGAGTGGACATTTTTGAGGTCTGTTTTAGGCTTCCTAAGAGGTCAGAAATTACTGGGTTATATTTTTTAAAAATACTCTGGTATACCATGTATAACATATCCAAAGTTGGGAATTTTCTTATAGATGAGCAAGGCGTGAGAAAATCGCAAAGTGAGCTATTGAAAAATTAGTATAAACCAAGTCCCACATCGACTAAATTGAGAACTTCACCATTTTCTAAACCTATAAATAGAAGGTCTTGGCCTTTGTTTCATTTACTAACAATAAGGCCTCCAATTTTTTAGAAAGGCTTTGTTGTTGGAGGACTTTTTTATAAAGATCTCCTTAGTTAAATTTTGGTGTGGAAGTGCGTATTCAGTTTGTGGAATTCGTATTTTCGGGTATGTTTCTTATTTAATTTTTGTAATGTATTTAATTGTTAGTTAAAGTTTGAATTTTTGAAGTTTAGTTAGTTTGTTAATAAACTAGTTAGTTTACTATGTTTATTTTGGCTTGGAATTGATTATGTAAATGAGTTATTTGTGATGACTTTTAATATTTTGCGATTAATTTCATTAATTAATTATTATTAATGATATTAAAGTTATTTAATGATTATATTAAATAATTTAGTTTAAAAATGATTTTAATATTATAAAAATCATTTTAAATGAAAATAAGGTATTTAAAAATATTTTAAGTTATAAAATATAACTTTTAATATTTAAATGATAATTTCATTAATAATTAAATATTAATGATATTAAGATAATTTTAATGATATTTAGTTTATTTAATAATTATTATTAAATAAATAGTTTAAAAATGGTTTTATTTATTTAAAAACCATTTAAAGACTTAAGGATTTAAAAATATTTTAAGTTATAATTAGTGACTTTTAATATTT
Organism: Panax japonicus; assembly: GCA_020205505.1. Lineage (NCBI taxonomy): Eukaryota > Viridiplantae > Streptophyta > Magnoliopsida > Apiales > Araliaceae > Panax > Panax japonicus. The sequence goes on along the minus strand of CM035095.1, from coordinate 54,951,468 downwards.
GGATAAATAGTACATTAATATTTAAATATTAATGGTAATTATTTAAAAATAATTTTTATTGTTTTAAAAAATCATTTAAGGGTAATATAAATATTTTAAAAATAGTTTGAGTTATTATAAATAACTTTTATATTTTGGCAATGGTTTCATTAATAGTTTAGTATTAATTAAACTATTAATGATAATGAAATTGTTTAATGTTTAAATTATTTAATTATGATTCCGATATTTGAAAGTTATAGCCGGCCAAACTAGCTGACTTGAGAACCGATTATGAAGTTATGAAGCTTTGAAGAACACCTATAGTAACAGTCATACCACTATAGGCCCTTAAGTGACAGATTTGAATTATTTAAAATTTTTCAATTTCTAAAAATTCCGAAAATGTTTAAAAATAAAATGTCTGATATTTACAGATGTTGAAGTACAGAATAAGAGTCTTAGACTCAGTATTTACCCGATAAAGCTGTCGATACGCCGACAAATGTCAGACCTTATAAAAGAAAGAAAAGGCTACTGTAAGAGCATGGATGAGATATTTGAAAAATGTATAAAAATATTTCAAGTATAGAATAGGAACTAAAAGTATGATCACTGTGATTATGTGATTAGACTATGTGCTGACTGTAATAGACAGTACTATGTGTTAAGATATATTGTTCTAATCGAACGAATGATCTGATTATTGATAGGTTGTGATAAAGAGATAAAACCTAAGTTAAGATTTGTAATCAGCGAATCAGACAAGTATCCTACCTTTGCATTTCCTTTATGCAATTGACATGAGTAAGAATGTTTCAGAATTATTCTATCCCTGTACATATTATGTAAGCTTTGATTATCAACATGTTAATTCAGATATATATATTATGTTCATTGATTTCTAAATGGTTATACAAGTGTCCCCACTTGGATAATCATGACATTTATTCACATGTTGATACACCTTTGTCAATTACCCGTATATACATATATGTTGAACTACATATTATTGTTGAACAAGATAAAAAAACCTTCGGGTTTGGAACCAGACATGTATGAACATTTCTATATGGGAAATTTTTGCGCCCAAGGCGGATAGAGTGAGCGATGAATTTCGTTCAAGTTATGTTGTATTGATTAATACAAGGTACAACGAGGCTGATCACTCTCCGTGCCCGTAGGTTATGACGGTTTGAGGATGGATTTCTGCTAAACTTTTTCGAAAATGAAAAAGAATGTTCATAGTATGTTTCTTAAACCCTATTCAAGGGTAGAGCCAGAGCCAAATTTAAAGAATTTGAAAGAGAGTTGTTATGTGAATTTTTTATCTGTACAGATTACTTCACAACTTTCAATTCGTTGTAGAAGTGTTATGTAAAAAGAATACTTATATTCTTTCAGCTTATATATAATTGCTATTACTTGCTGGGCACTCAAATGTTCATTTTTGCTTAAATTAAATGTTTTCAGTTATGTATGTGCAACCTGAAGGCTCAGGCACGAACAAGGAGAAAGGAAAGCTGTTCGAATGAGTTATATTATGAGTTAATGTGTAATATCCCAAAAAAAATAAATAATAATAATATTAAATTTATATTCTTAAAATATATTGTTTGGACTTTGTTATTTATTGGGTCAAACTAATCATTAAATTTATATGGGCTAATAAATATTAATAAGTGTGGATAAATTAATTTGATAAAATTGGGCTTTTAATAAGTAAAGGATTGTATTAATTGAGTCTAAATTATATTTGTCTAATTTTAAATCCTAATAAATTAAGAGTATTAATAAATAAACCAAAACCTAAGTGCTTCATTATATCTATACGAAACAATTAGAAAAGAAAAGAGCACCCATCCGCCGCAAAACAAATGGAAGTTGATAAATTGGATCATACTGGTAAATTGCTAGTATTTTTTTTGTTTGTTCAATTGAATGAGAAGCTTTCTTATTCGGTATGGCTTTTTATGAATTGTCAGTACTTAATTCTTGTTCCAATATAGAAGTCTTGCATCAAAGTAAAAGGATTGAATTGTAGTAATCATTACTATATTATATATATATATAGCTTTTTCAACGGAAGGTATGAAGATTATATATATATATGGTTGGTCAGTACATAATAATAATAATAATAATAATAATAATAATAATAATAATAATAATAATAAAATAAGTTAATTAAGGGGTTAAAAATGGGAATAATATTTTTATAAATATACTTACATTTATTTTTATTATATATATAGATCGGATTGAGGAGATCTAGCAGTGTGATATTTGGGTTTGGTGAATTATTTTGCTAGTATATTCAGGTACGGATTCCGTACTCTTTCAGCGATACTTTTGTTAAATTTGATTTATTCGTTTTGTTCCTCGTTTCAAATTTTGTTATTATTTCACATAATTGTTTCTTGTGAAATTCATATATTTGTTTCATTTTGGAGTTGACACATTGGACTCATATTTGAATTCTTTGAATTAGGATATCATGTTTAGTATTTATTTTTGATAATTGTAGAGCGGTACATGTTGCTACCTTCTTTTTGAAACCTTGTGACCATAATTTGATTTCGTTCAACATGTACATATAGAACCCTTTTGTTGGTATTATGTAGCATGTGTTGTGACATGGTATTTTTATTAGAATATACCGTAGGGTATACCTGAGCTATAACCACCTGTGGGGGTACCACAGGCATGTCGTCTTGGCACAAGAGACATGACACTTTCCGTGGCGGTGTGATTAGTCCACGGCGTCTCCGTTTTGGGCTCCGGAGTAAATGGGCCATTTGGTGTTTTGTTGTGGGAGGCGTATGGGTTAACCCTAGTTTTCTGTTCTGCGGATTGGTGATGTTGTGCCAAACACACCTATCCGATTTGCATACATTGGATTCGCGGTCCAATGTGTGATTTGCCTGTGTGGCATTATTTTGACTTGTCTGTGTGGCATCATTTGACTTGCCTGTGTGGCATTATTTTGACTTGCCTGTGTGGCATCATTTGACTTGCCTGTGTTGCATTATTTGACTTGCCTGTGTGGCATTATTTTGACTTGTCTGTGTGACAAGATATATTTCTGAGCTCAATCGATATGAAATAACTCCAGCCATTTGTTTCAGCCTATTATTTTATGGTATTAGTTTTGTTCGTTTCGTTTCAGTTTGTTTCGTCTCCTTTCAATTAATTGGGTTAGTTATTTCAGTTCATTATTTTCTTTACTCCTCTGTTTTTTCGTTATTCCCGTTGGTTTAGATATATTCTATTAATATCTTTGGAGTTTTATTTTTGTCAGAGGCAATATTTTGTCTATGTTGATTTCGTATTTCAGTTGTATATCTTTTGTACCTTTATATCCGTACTGGGCAATTGGCTCATGCTGTGTTTTTTCTTCCGGCAGGTTTGCAGGGGTGATTCAGGGCTAGTATAATGAGAGAGTTGTCTTTGACCATCAATCTAGGTTGTTTCGATTTTTAAGTTTTGATTATTTTGACTCTAGTTGTAGAATTATAATTAGTACTTTATTGGTGGATATCATTATTACATATGTTGAAGTTATTAGTGCTCACTTTACTATTTTGAGGTTTGTTGTGCTTTGTGCGTGACCTCCCTTTCCTCTTCGGGAAGGGGGTGTTACAGAGATGGTATCAAAGCTTAGGTTCTTTCTTGTAGAAAACCTATTTAGGTTTGACCTGTGAGTTATGGGTAAATCATTGGGTAGACGTAGGAGTTTGATTTGATTTTGTTCTCTGTTTGGTTGGTCTTATTCTGACCAAGTGTTTTTTTAGTTCTTTGAGTTATAGTTGATTTGAGAAAGGCGAGTTAACTTGTTAAGATTATTATTGTTATATTCGTTGGAGCAATAATGTTAGTTAAGGATGGTGATTTGATCATTAAGGAGAATAATGTCATACTTTGTTCAGTTAAGAACTGATTATATGATTATGATGTGAGTATTTGTATAAGCGAGTTTTTGATTTTGGAAAATTATTTGTTAGAGTTGTTTTTGGTGACAATTTATTATGATCTTAGAATTTAGGATTTGGTTTTGATGATGATTTTGTTTATGTTAAGCTTGTGGATAATTTGAGGTATGTGTATTGATGGGATACTAAGATAAGGTAAAAACTATTAAGTATAGAAGATTTCTTATAATTTGAGTTGTTGATATTCGAGGTAATTAGATTAATCTTTTGGAGTTGATGATCAATTTTGTGGTTATTTCCTAGTAGGATATTGGAGTTATGTCCTATGAAATTTATTTGTGATAGTATGAGGAGACATTAAAATTTATTGGATTATGGTTTGCAATAAGGGATGATTGATTTATTATATGATTAGATAGTAAGTGATGAAATTCAATTAATTTGGAGAGATCTTGAATAGTTATAGTTGCATATGCAGATTGTAGATTATGTTATTTTGAGTTTGATACGGTGTTGAAGAGATCTTCATATTTTATTATTTGGTGTAATAATATTTGAAAACTAATTTGATTTGAGGTTATGATATTTTGAAATTTTTGAGGACTTAGTGAGAGTTGGTGATATAATTTAAGTTATTTTGTTTATTTGATACCCTTAGAGCTTTGCATGAATTTATGTAAAATTTAATAAAAATAATTTGTTAAATCTTTGTCATGTGTGAAACATAAACGTTTTACGAATTAGAGATAATTTTAAATATTTTGGGTATTCGAATCGTTTTTAGATGAAGAATTTTTTTGTGATTTTGAATTATTTTCCGAGGAGTACGTTTACAAGAATTAAACTCAAAGATATTAGCGACGGCCCGCACCAATGGTGGAGCATGTGATCTAATTTGATGCAACACGAAGAACCTTACCAAGGCTTAACACGGTAGCTGACGAATCGGTTACAAGTACAGTGATGATTACGTGGACCGATGACTTATCCGCGTTGATCGTTACAAATGGCGGCGCTACGTCGTAACTAAATTATTTTTTTTGTAGCTTATTTGAATTCCGAGGACGGAATTATTTTTAAGGGGTGAAAAATATAATAACCCATATTTTTAAAAAAATAATTAAATATTATTTAATTTTATTTTATAAAATTGTATTTAAATTGAAAAAGGTAAATAATTTTGTTTCCCTCTTTTCTTCCTTGTTTTGTTTGGAAAATTAAATTCTTTTAGTTGGTAAGTAAATAACTGATTAAATTAAAATGGAGAAAGATAATTCCTCTTGTTAAAGTCTTGTGGTAAAATCATTCGGAGCGGGAAGCTACTTGGGAGATAGGGATGTCTATTCGAGCGGAGTATCCGCATCTTTTGATAATTAAGGACATCCATTCTTTTGATTCCGAGGACGGAATCCTTTTTAAGGGGGAGGTAATGTAATATTCCAAAAAAAATAAATAATAATAATATTAAATTTATATTCTTAAAATATATTGTTTGGACTTTGTTATTTATTGGGTCAAACTAATCATTAAATTTATATGGGCTAATAAATATTAATAAGTGTGGATAAATTAATTTGATAAAATTGGGCTTTTAATAAGTAAAGGATTGTATTAATTGAGTCTAAATTATATTTGTCTAATTTTAAATCCTAATAAATTAAGAGTATTAATAAATAAACTAAAACCTAAGTGCTTCATTATATCTATACGAAACAATTAGAAAAGAAAAGAGCACCCATCCGCCGCAAAACAAATGGAAGTTGATAAATTGGATCATACTGGTAAGTTGCTAGTATTTTTTTTTGTTTGTTCAATTGAATGAGAAGCTTTCTTATTCGGTATGGCTTTTTATGAATTGTCAGTACTTCATTATTGTTCCAATATAGAAGTCTTGCATCAAAGTAAAAGGATTGAATTGTAGTAATCATTACTATATTATATATATATATAGCTTTTTCAACGGAAGGTATGAAGATTATATATATATATGGTTGGTCAGTACATAATAATAATAATAATAATAAAATAAGTTAATTAAGGGGTTAAAAATGGGAATTATATTTTTATAAATATACTTACATTTATTTTTATTATATATATAGATCGGATTGAGGAGATCTAGCAGTGTGATATTTGGGTTTGGTGAATTATTTTGCTAGTATATTCAGGTACGGATTTCGTACTCTTTTAGCGATACTTTTGTTAAATTTGATTTATTCGATTTGTTCCTCGTTTCAAATTTTGTTATTATTTCACATAATTGTTTCTTGTGAAATTCATATATTTGTTTCATTTTGGAGTTGACACATTGGACTCGTATTTGTATTCTTTGAATAAGGATATCATGTTTAGTATTTATTTTTGATAATTGTAGAGCGGTACATGTTGCTACCTTCTTTTTGAAACCTTGTGACCATAATTTGATTTCGTTCAATATGTACATATAGAACCCTTTTGTTGGTATTATGTCGCATGTGTTGTGACATGGTATTTTTATTAGAATATACCGTAGGGTATACCTGAGCTATAACCACCTGTGGGGGTACCACAGGCATGTCGTCTTGGCACGAGAGACATGACACTTTCCGTGGCGGTGTGATTAGTCCACGGCGTCTCCGTTTTGGACTCCGGAGTAAATGGGCCATTTGGTGTTTTGTTGTGGGAGGCGTATGAGTTAACCCTAGTTTTCTGTTCTGCGGATTGGTGATGTTGTGCCAAACACACCTATCCGATTTGCATACATTGGATTCGCGGTCCAATGTGTGATTTGCCTGTGTGGCATTATTTTGACTTGTCTGTGTGGCATCATTTGACTTGCCTGTGTGGCATTATTTTGACTTGCCTGTGTGGCATCATTTGACTTGCCTGTGTTGCATTATTTGACTTGCCTGTGTGACATTATTTTGACTTGCCTGTGTGGCATTGTTTTGACTTGTCTGTGTGACAAGATATATTTCTGAGCTCAATCGGTATGAAATAACTCCAACCATTTATTTCAGCCTATTATTTTATGGTATTAGTTTTGTTCGTTTCGTTTCAGTTTGTTTCGTCTCCTTTCAATTAATTGGGTTAGTTATTTCAGTTCATTATTTTCTTTACTCCTTTGTTTCGTTATTCCCGTTGGTTTAGAAATATTCTAATCATATCTTTGGAGTTTTATTTTTGTCAGAGGCAATATTTTGTCTATGTTGATTTCGTATTTCAGTTGTATATCTTTTGTACCTTTATATCCGTACTGGGCAATTGGCTCATGCTGTGTTTTTTCTTCCGGCGGGTTTGCAGGGGTGATTCAGGGCTAGTTTAATGAGAGAGTTGTCTTTGACCATCAATCTAGGTTGTTTCGATTTTTAAGTTTTGATTATTTTGACTCTAGTTTTAGAATTATAATTAGTACTTTATTGGTGGATATCATTATTACATATGTTGAAGTTATTAGTGCTCACTTTACTATTTTGAGGTTTGTTGTGCTTTGTGCGTGACCTCCCTTTCCTCTTCGGGAAGGGGGTGTTACAGAGATGGTATCAAAGCTTAGGTTCTTTCTTGTAGAAAACCTATTTAGGTTTGACCTGTGAGTTATGGGTAAATCATTGGGTAGACGTAGGAGTTTGATTTGATTTTGTTCTCTGTTTGGTTGGTCTTATTCTGACCAAGTGTTTTTTTAGTTCTTTGAGTTATAGTTGATTTGAGAAAGGCGAGTTAACTTGTTAAGATTATTATTGTTATATTCGTTGGAGCAATAATGTTAGTTAAGGATGGTGATTTGATCATTAAGGAGAATAATGTCATACTTTGTTCAGTTAAGAACTGATTATATGATTATGATGTGAGTATTTGTATAAGCGAGTTTTTGATTTTGGAAAATTATTTGTTAGAGTTGTTTTTGGTGACAATTTATTATGATCTTAGAATTTAGGATTTGGTTTTGATGATGATTTTGTTTATGTTAAGCTTGTGGATAATTTGAGGTATGTGTATTGATGGGATACTAAGATAAGGTAAAAACTATTAAGTATAGAAGATTTCTTATAATTTGAGTTGTTGATATTCGAGGTAATTAGATTAATCTTTTGGAGTTGATGATCAATTTTGTGGTTATTTCCTAGTAGGATATTGGAGTTATGTCCTATGAAATTTATTTGTGATAGTATGAGGAGACATTAAAATTTATTGGATTATGGTTTGCAATAAGGGATGATTGATTTATTATATGATTAGATAGTAAGTGATGAAATTCAATTAATTTGGAGAGATCTTGAATAGTTATAGTTGCATATGCAGATTGTAGATTATGTTATTTTGAGTTTGATACGGTGTTGAAGAGATCTTCATATTTTATTATTTGGTGTAATAATATTTGAAAACTAATTTGATTTGAGGTTATGATATTTTGAAATTTTTGAGGACTTAGTGAGAGTTGGTGATATAATTTAAGTTATTTTGTTTATTTGATACCCTTAGAGCTTTGCATGAATTTATGTAAAATTTAATAAAAATAATTTGTTAAATCTTTGTCATGTGTGAAACATAAACGTTTTACGAATTAGAGATAATTTTAAATATTTTGGGTATTCGAATCGTTTTTAGATGAAGAATTTTTTTGTGATTTTGAATTATTTTCCGAAGAGTACGTTTACAAGAATTAAACTCAAAGATATTAGCGACGGCCCGCACCAATGGTGGAGCATGTGATCTAATTTGATGCAACACGAAGAACCTTACCAAGGCTTGACACGGTAGCTGACGAATCGGTTACAAGTACAGTGATGATTACGTGGACCGATGACTTATCCGCGTTGATCGTTACAAATGGCGGCGCTACGTCATAACTAAATTATTTTTTTTATAGCTTATTTGAATTCCGAGGACGGAATTATTTTTAAGGGGTGAAAAATATAATAACCCATATTTTTAAAAAAATAATTAAATATTAATTAATTTTATTTTATAAAATTATATTTAAATTGAAAAAGGTAAATAATTTTGTTTCTCTCTTTTCTTCCTTGTTTTGTTTGGAAAATTAAATTCTTTTAGTTGGTAAGTAAATAACTGATTAAATTAAAATGGAGAAAGATAATTCCTCTTGTTAAAGTCTTGTGGTAAAATCATTCGGAGCGGGAAGCTACTTGGGAGATAGAGAAGTCTATTCGAGCGGAGTATCCGCATCTTTTGATAATTAAGGACATCCATTCTTTTGATTCCGGGGACGGAATCCTTTTTAAGGGGGAGGTAATGTAATATCCCAAAAAAAATAAATAATAATAATATTAAATTTATATTCTTAAAATATATTGTTTGGACTTTGTTATTTATTGGGTCAAACTAATCATTAAATTTATATGGGCTAATAAATATTAATAAGTGTAGATAAATTAATTTGATAAAATTGGGCTTTTAATAAGTAAAGGATTGTATTAATTGAGTCTAAATTATATTTGTCTAATTTTAAATCCTAATAAATTAAGAGTATTAATAAATAAACCAAAACCTAAGTGCTTCATTATATCTATACGAAACAATTAGAAAAGAAAAGAGCACCCATCCGCCGCAAAACAAATGGAAGTTGATAAATTGGATCATACTGGTAAGTTGCTAGTATTTTTTTTTTGTTTGTTCAATTGAATGAGAAGCTTTCTTATTCGGTATGGCTTTTTATGAATTGTCAGTACTTAATTCTTGTTCCAATATAGAAGTCTTGCATCAAAGTAAAAGGATTGAATTGTAGTAATCATTACTATATTATATATATATATATATATATATATATATATATATATATATATATATATATATATATATAGCTTTTTCAACGGAAGGTATGAAGATTATATATATATATGGTTGGTCAGTACATAATAATAATAATAATAATAATAATAATAATAATAATAATAATAATAAAATAAGTTAATTAAGGGGTTAAAAATGGGAATAATATTTTTATAAATATACTTACATTTATTTTTATTATATATATAGATCGGATTGAGGAGATCTAGCAGTGTGATATTTGGGTTTGGTGAATTATTTTGCTAGTATATTCAGGTACGGATTTCGTACTCTTTCAGCGATACTTTTGTTAAATTTGATTTATTCGTTTTGTTCCTCGTTTCAAATTTTGTTATTATTTCACATAATTGTTTCTTGTGAAATTCATATATTTGTTTCATTTTGGAGTTGACACATTGGACTCGTATTTGTATTCTTTGAATTAGGATATCATGTTTAGTATTTATTTTTGATAATTGTAGAGCGGTACATGTTGCTACCTTCTTTTTGAAACCTTGTGACCATAATTTGATTTCGTTCAACATGTACATATAGAACCCTTTTGTTGGTATTATGTCGCATGTGTTGTGACATGGTATTTTTATTAGAATATACCGTAGGGTATACCTGAGCTATAACCACCTGTGGGGGTACCACAGGCATGTCGTCTTGGCACGAGAGACATGACACTTTCCGTGGCGGTGTGATTAGTCCACGACGTCTCCGTTTTGGACTCCGGAGTAAATGGGCCATTTGGTGTTTTGTTGTGGGAGGCGTATGAGTTAACCCTAGTTTTCTGTTCTGCGGATTGGTGATGTTGTGCCAAACACACCTATCCGATTTGCATACATTGGATTCGCGGTCCAATGTGTGATTTGCCTGTGTGGCATTATTTTGACTTGTCTGTGTGGCATCATTTGACTTGCCTGTGTGGCATTATTTTGACTTGCCTGTGTGGCATCATTTGACTTGCCTGTGTTGCATTATTTGACTTGCCTGTGTGGCATTATTTTGACTTGTCTGTGTGACATTGTTTTGACTTGTCTGTGTGACAAGATATATTTCTGAGCTCAATCGGTATGAAATAACTCCAGCCATTTGTTTCAGCCTATTATTTTATGGTATTAGTTTTGTTCGACGAATATCGAGTTTAAGTTCAATTAAACTCTGCCTAAACACTTAACAATTATCACAAATAATTATCTTATCAGTCAAAATAATTTTTAAGGACTTATAATAATTTTTAGATAATTAATATCATTTATCAACATTTTTCAATCATTAAAACTGTATTTAAATGAATTAAATATCACATAATTCCTTAATCATTAATATTCATTTAATATAAAATATTAATAAAAATCATTACATAATATTATAATATAATTATAATATCACAAAGTATTTTTAATACCTTAAAATCATAATTATATGATTTTTAAACACTTAAATACATTATCCGATAATTGCTATTAATATTTTCATGCCAAAATATCAAAAGTTATATTTTATAACTTAAAATATTTTTATAACACTTAAATCATTTTTATATGATTTTTAAAACATTAATTCTATTTTTCCATAATTTATTTAATATATTCATTAAATCAACTAATTGTCATTAATATAGATTAATTAATGAATTTCATCCCAAAATATTAAAAGTCATCAAAAATAACTTAAAATATTTTCTTATACCATAAAATAATTTTTCATTAATTAAAACTATTTTAAAATAATTTATTTAATATTGTAATTAAATAAATAAATACCATTTATATTCCAAAAATATTAAATATTTTTGAAATATACTTAAAATAATTAAAAACTATTTTTCAAGTTTTAAAATAATTTTTCATAATTTATTATGTATTTTTAATAATTAAAAACCATTTTTTTTATTTATTTAATTAATTTCTGTATTTTCCGAAAATAAGCATCGTTAAAGGGGCCCTATAGCGACAGAACCGTCGCTATAGGTGTTCTTGAGCTGCCCAGATCTTCATCGTCAGTTTACAGGGTATGAGGTTTGACCGGTTTTAATTCAGTGTTCTTAATGTTTTCTGGGCTAGTTTGAAGTGTGATCGTGTAATATATATGTAACACTACAACACACAACCAACATCTCGATCATAACACAACATCACAGCAAGATCTAAGCTAGCCAAATGTCTGACAACGCTGTTCTTCATATTCTGGGTTTTCCAGAAAATGAAGAACAGACGTGGGTGCTACTTTGATCATTTTAATATCCACATCCCCAGCTTTGTTTGTGTAATATAGTGAGTTAATCTTGTAGAACACATGACAGAGTACAACTTTAATACTTTACATCAACCTAACAACATCACATACGAAAGATCTGGACCGGTCAAAGTTGCTGTTAAGAACGTGTTCTTGACAAATCTGGGTTTTCCAGATCGTCAATGAAGCAGATCGGTCAACTAGGTTTGACCAGGATTATCTTTAATTCTGTTGTTAATTAAGGTGATCTAATGTCATTTATTTGTAGTTCATGTACCAGACTACACATATCAAACATCAACTTGGCCAAAACACGAGTCAGTAGCAAGATCAGAGGCTTTGAAAATCATGTCAGAGACTTTTGGGGATTCTGGGCTGCCCAGGATTGGTTTTTCGTGAACGGTCAACCATCTTTGACCGATCATAACGTGTGTTCTAGACACGATCAGACCATGTTTCAAGTTGCAGAATAAAGACTACATAACATACTACAAAACTATAACATAAAACATAGAAAATATCAAACACACACGGATCTAGAGGCACTGACATTAGGCTGTCAGGCCATTTTTTCAAGTTTTTCCAGATTTCTTAAAATGCCAAATCCGAGCACTTTGATGTTATGGGTTTGTGTTTTGTCAACCCAAATCATCAATTGACACCCTATTACACATGTTTAACCAACAAACAACAACATTAAACATCAGAATCATAGATTTCGAAATTTAGGGTTCATATACCTTTTAAGCTTGATCTTTGATTTCTGTCTTTGATGATCTGATATTTGATAGTTATGGACTGATCATGGCTTATCTTATCTCACTCTACATTTTCGGATTTAGAGAGAAAAGGGTCAAGGAGCAAATAAAAAATAATGTGGCTCTTTCTCTCTCTTTAATCTCTTTAATAGATATGATTCAATGTATTTTGGTAGCAAGTTGGGGCTGATTTTGGACACATAACTAGGGCTAGGAGTAGGGTTTGTTCACCCACCCATTTTAGGGCTAGATTTACAAGCCATCCATTAAAGAATGCAATAAGGGCATTATAGTCATTTTGATTTTGATTTTAATGACATTCTTGTAATTGGCCCAAACCCTTAGGATTTAGGGTTTGGTTAGAGTTTAGGGTTTGGAGCATTTAGAGTTTAGGTTTTAACCTTTAACTTCCAAATTAAATTTCGAAAATTTCAAATTTAGATTTTCAAAAATAGAAATTAATATTTTTAACTTATAATTAGTATTTACTAATTATATTATAATTTCTTAATCATACTTTAAATCTTGTTAATTAGGATTAATAATTCCTAATTAAAATTGCTAATTACGCAATTAGGGTCAAAATCACGGATTAGGGTTTATAAACCACTAATTAAGGTTTCTAATAGAAAAATAAATTTTCTAAAATAAAAATTAAATTTTCGTAATTAGATTAGGGTTTTCTAATTACTTAACTTGAAAATTAGAATCAACATATCCTAATTAACATTACAATTATTAAATTAAAACTTAAGTTTTCCCTAATTATAAAATTAGGGTTTCAATCCATAAATTAGGGTTTAATAAATACTTAAGCTTTACCCTAATTAACATTATACTTAATATCACTTGAGCATTATAATTCTCCATTGAGTTCCCAGATTAGGGTTCCAAATATTCAAAATCTGAACCTAGGATTTTCAGATCGGGTATTATGATTTTCTATTAATCAAATCGGGTTTCCAATAATTCATTAGGGTTTTTTTCCTAATAAATTAAAATTAATGACGTTTAACCTTATATGTGACGCCCCCAAAATAGGTCCATTCCATCCAACCCATTTTGAGTCGCCAAATACATGGTACAGAAACAACTACAACTTTTACAACCCATAAACTGTGAGTTTGAATACAAACATTGTCATCTAGACAATATACATACCCAACTATGTCCTCAATACAATTATTGATATATTATTTTACAAAAATGGTGAGGACTACTAAACAACTCTTTCAAGGATCATCAATTCATACCCCGACTCGTACTCGCTATATTCTCGTCTCCTGAGAAGAAAAATGGAACAAAAAGGAAAAGGGTGATATCAACTAGCTCAGTAAAGAATATTATGACTAAGATAATATACAACAAATTATCGTTAGCCTTCAATAGGGAAAAAATCTAATAGAATACAATAGACAACAAGTTTTAAATCAATATTCGCAGCGGAAAATATTAATTCATAGAAGAGTTACGTAGAGGATGAAATCTACTAATGTCTATAACTTTAACAGTCCATCAACAATATTTTTATCCCTGTAACATCAATCAATTCACATCTTGAATCATATATTCATCCTTGCACTACAGGCCAAGGATATTCATCTGTTGGTTATGTTCATTTAAACACATGTTCATCTTTGCACTACGGGCCAAAGATATTCATCAGAAATCATTCATCTTTGCACTACAGGCCAAAGATATTCAATAATAACATCATTTAAGACTAAAGATGATAAAAATATTTTTAAAGAAGCGAATCCAGTTAAACAAAATGACAAGGATTAAGGATTAAGGATTCGTACTTTGTTTTATCCATGTCCAAAAATACCTCAAAAATAATCATAGGTGTGTAAAATTCAAGAATGATAAAAACATGGATACAATCAAAGCTAGTATCCACAATAGATATTTTGGACGAAAAGAAAAAAAATTTCTGTGAATAGTGTCGTATTCGTGAATAGTACCGTATACGTGAATAGTACCGTATACGTGAATAGTAACTTTGGCACAAAAATTTCCAAATTTGATAAAAACGTTCACCAATATTTCGGCATAATGATATTGAAGAAAATAATATCATTTAAGAAGAAAATAACATCCCTTACCTCAAAATAGCCGTACTTCTGACTGAATTTCGGTATAGTGCTGACAGAAACTCGCACCGTATAGCAATACTCAAAGTATACTCACAAGAATACGCTCGATAATATAGAGAGAGAAAGAGAGAAAACTTTATTTCTGGTGTGATTTTCAATTCTAACTTAGCCCTCTATTTATAGGAAAATGTTAGAACGCCAAAGGAGACTAAATAATAAAATAATCTTATTATTAATCAACATTCCTACGCATACTTGTTGACAACTTCAGCCCCTAAATGCTGAAAATTTCAGCAGCCCATGTGTATTCAACACCCATCAAAAAGTGGGTCCCACCATAATTAATAAAAAATTATTTTATTTTTCGTAACTTCAATAATTCATAGAAAATAGCCTGTTAATCAGAAAAATTCGAAACTCACGGCTTTCCATGGGAAATTCCATTCTCTACAACTTTGCAGAAGAAATTTTTTCCAAATTCCAAACAAAAATTGACCGAAATCCACAAACGGGCGATTTTACAGTCTATACTCAATTTTCGGTCAAAAATTATGTCCACCGACACACAAAACATGTGTTAAACATTTAATACCACAAAAATACTCTACCTCCTCATATACTCATATATCCCACATTCATTGTAAAAATATCATCGTTAATATATTATTAAAATAATATATTTAAATGAATTATTTTATCAGAAAAAGATAAAATATTAATTTTCAACAATTGTCACATTAAAAATTTTCTCCATCTATATCCACATAAAATAAATCTTTTCTTTATCATAATAATCAATAATTAATTATTAAAAATAATATTACAGAATCACAGTACTGACAACCAGGCCGTTTCCAGGATAGAGGGGGCTTTCCAATAAGGATTTCTCCTTACTGGCGCGTAATTAGATGACCAAACCTCTCCTTGACAGAACTTTCTAGACATTGCCAATAATGTTATCTGATAATATTATTCAAATAATATGAATTATTGATCTGATAATGGAAAATACTGTGCAATGACAATTATTGAAACAATAATAATATAAATATCAACGCAGCAATTATTAAATCAGTAAAGTAATGAACAGTAACTCCTGTAGCAATTATTGAGTAGTGCCTTCTTACGTAAGGATCAATAATTCAAAATACTGTGCAATACCGTGTGCCACTGTGCAACAACGCGTATTACTGTATTTTAACCACCGGGTATTCCAACAGTGTAAACGGTAACAACTACGCCGTTATTTTTAAACAACTTATATTTGTCGTTTTCTTCCTCCAATCGCTTTCCGTTATGGGGCCCACACATGGCTACGCCGTCGTACGAATATTCCCCGACAGTACGAATATTCCACGACCAAACGAATATTCCCCGACAACAATGAATATTTTATAACCACTTGCTTATTTTGAAATATTTGCGTATTTTACCCATAACTATCCTCATTAATCAAATCAACCCTTACTATTCAAAATAATAATTAAAGGAAATTAAATTTCATTTATTAATTATTTGGGGTCTTACAACCTCCCCTCCTTATGAAATTTCGTCCTCGAAATTGACATACGTACCTGGTGTTTCGAAAAGGTGAGGATACCTCGCTTTCATTTCCGTTTCCAACTCCCAGGTCATTTCCTCTATAGCATGATTCCTCCACAAAACTTTAACTTGTGGTATAACCTTCGTGCGTAGGACATGCTCCTTCCTATCCAAGATCTTGACAGGTACCTCCTCATACGTTAAATCTTCGGCTATCTCGTCCGGTTCTAACTCAATGACGTGGTTCGGGTCTTTCACATATTTACGAAGCACAGATATATGAAAAACATTATGAACACGAGACATACTTGGAGGTAACGCGAGTCTATAGGCTACATTACCTACTCGATCAAGAATTTGAAATGGACCAATAAATCTTGGATTAAGCTTTCCTCTCTTCCCGAATCTTGTAACTCCCTTCCATGGGGCAACACGCAACAATACATGATCCCCAACACTAAATTCTACATCCTTTCGATGAAGATCTGTATAACTCTTTTGTCGATCTTGTGCCGTTTGTATACGTTGTCGAATCGTTTGGATCTTCTCCGTAGTCATACGTACTAACTCGGGTCCCAACAATGTTGCTTCACCCACCTCGTCCCAACATACTGGATTGCGACACTTTCGTCCATACAATGCTTCAAATGGGGTCACACCAATGCTTGCCTGATAACTATTGTTGTAGGAGAATTCCACCAATGGTAAATATTTATCCCAACTGCCCTTGAAGTCTAGGACACAGAGTCTTAATAAATCTTCAAGAGTTTGAATAGTCCTCTCTGATTGTCCGTCCGTTTGAGGATGGTATGCCGAACTGAATCGTAACTCCGTACCCATAGCTTTTTGCAAGCTAACCCAAAATCTTGAAGTAAATCTTGGGTCACGATCCGAAACTATGGATACTGGCATGCCATGCAATCTTACAATCTCATTTACGTACATTTGAGCAAGACGTTCAAGGGAATAAGTCTCCCGTATCGGCAAGAAATGAGCAGACTTGGTTAATCTATCAACAATAACCCAAATAGCATTGATGCCTTGAGAAACCGTAGGAAGACCCGTAACGAAATCCATAGTAATGTGTTCCCACTTCCATTTCGGAATCTCAAGTGGTTGCAATGGACCCTTTGGCACTTGATGCTCCGCCTTTACACGTTGACAAGTTAAACACGTTGAAATAAACTTTGCAATCTCTCTCTTCATATTGTTCCACCAAAATGTATGTCGAAGATCACGATACATTTTGGTACTTCCAGGATGAATTTCAAACGGTGTATTGTGTGCCTCCATCATGATCTTGTACTTCAAATCAGAATCATTAGGAACACAAAGTCTGGAGTGGACTCGAAGTATTCCTTCTTCATCAATTCTTGCTTCTGGAATGGCACCTTCTTGTACTTTCGTCTTCATATGCATCAGCTCCGGATCGGTGGCTTGAGCAACCTTAACTTTTTCTATTAAAGTTGGCTCTATGCGTATACTTGACATCATTGCACTCATTCCTGCATATGATCTTCTACTCAATGCGTCAGCTACAACGTTCGTTTTTCCAGGATGGTATTGAATAGTGTGGTCGTAATCTTTCAATAACTCGAGCCAACGTCGTTGCCGCATGTTGAGTTCTTTTTGAGTGAAGAAATATTTGAGGCTTTTATGATCTGAATATATCTCCACTTTCTCCCCATATAGATAGTGCCTCCAGATCTTTAGCGTGAAAACGACTGCTGCCAACTCTAGATCATGAGTAGGATAATTCCTCTCATACTCTTTTAGTTGTCGCGAGGCATAGGCTATGACTTTCCCACGTTGCATGAGAACACATCCTAACCCTTTGCCTGAAGCATCGCTGTAGATAACAAATCCATCCGAACCAGATGGTATTGTTAGAACAGGTGCCGAAATAAGTCTCCTCTTAAGCTCTTGGAAACTCTTCTCGCATTCCTCGCTCCATACGAATTTTGTATCCTTCCGAGTTAGCTGAGTTAATGGAGTAGAAATTCGAGAAAACCCTTCCACGAGTCTCCGATAATAACCAGCTAAGCCCAAAAAGCTACGTAATTCAGTGACCGACTACGGTTGCTCCCAACTTTGTATTGCTTCAATCTTCGTCGGGTCAACAGATACTCCATTTTTTGACACCACGTGCCCAAGGAATGCTACTTCCTCATGCCAGAACTCGCATTTCTTCAACTTAGCATATAACTTGTTTTCACGAAGCCTTTGGAGTACCAGCTTCAAATGGTGCTCATGATCTTCACGGCTTTTGGAATATATGAGGATGTCATCAATAAAGACAACAACGAATTGATCCAAATAATCCTTGAATACTCGGTTCATCATATCCATGAAAGCAGCAGGAGCATTAGTCAATCCAAAAGACATGACTAAGAATTCATAATGCCCATACCGAGTTCTGAAGGCAGTCTTTGGAATATCCTCAGTTCTGATTTTTAGCTGATGATATCCAGAACAAAGATCGATTTTTGAAAAGAATTGTGCTCCTTGCAACTGGTCAAACAAGTCATCAATACGAGGTAGAGGATACCTATTCTTGATGGTGACATGGTTCAATTCCCGATAGTCAATACAAAGTCGCATACTCTCGTCTTTCTTCTTTACGAATAAAAGATGAGCACCCCAAGGAGATGTACTAGGACGAATGAAACCGATGTCCAATAACTCCTGTAGTTGGACTTTTAATTCCTGAAGTTCAATAGGAGCCATTCGATATGGGGTTTTAGAAATGGGCTTTGTACCAGGTTCAAGATCAATAAAGAATTCAACTTCATGTTCTGGGGGTAGACCGGGAAGTTCTTCAGGAAATACGTCAGGAAAGTCAACAACAACATGAATATTATTCTATTTTGACGTGTCTTTATTCAAATCCATAACATGGGCTAAGAAAGCTTGACATCCGTTTTTCAATAAACGAATAGCTTTATGATTAGATATGATAGTGATTGATTTTAATGGTTTAGTTGCCTGAATTCGAACAACAGGTTGATTAGGAATATGAAAACTAACAACCTTATGAAAACAATCAATTTTGGCATGATGAGTAGTTAACCAATCAATCCCTAAAATCATATCAAAAGCAAGTATCTTTAAAGAGATCAGGTCAACAGGTAAGGTGATGGTGCCAACTTGAATGAAACAAGATTTATAAACAGTGGATGTGATAAAAGTTTCTCCTAACGGAGTTTCCACAGATAGGTCAAAGTCTAATTTCTCCGGAGTCAAGTTTAAACGTTGAGCGCAAGCAGGAGAGATAAATGAATGGGTAGCACCGGTATCAAGTAAGGTATAAACTTCGTAAGAATTTATAAATAGCTTACCCGTGATCACCTCGTTTGGGTTCCTCGTATTTTGACCAGTCACAACAAACGCTCTTCCAGGAACCGTTGACTTTGACTTTTCTGGGACAGCCTTCTGAATCACCGTCCCCGCTGGAATTGGTTTCGCTACCGTACAATCTCGAGCGATATGTCCTTCCTTTCCACAATTATAACATACCTTGAATTGTTGTGGGCAGTTTGGACTGATATGTCCCTCTTTCCCGCATTTGTAGCATATGACCGGTGGTCTTTCTCCTCCCTTAGAACCAGTTTTTGCCGGCACTGTCGTCTTCACATGGTCGTTGTTAAATCTCCTCTTTTTAAAATCTCCTCCTGACTCGCTTCTTCTATTTTCATAGCTATGATTACCACCAGAGTGGTTACCATTTTTGTCTGTCTTTTTCTTTCTCCACTGGTTATTGTTGTTTTGCTGACTGCTATCTTCAGTATGATCCTGATTGTGGTACCTCGGTTGACCGTACTCGTTATCTCGCTCCAACAATTGAGCCCTGCTAACAACATCTGAATAGAGAGAAAATTTATGAGAGATGAGATATTGTCGTATGCCGGGTTTCAAACCTCTCAGAAACATCCGCGTCATACGTTCCTCATTCTCCACCAAATGAGGTGCAAACCTGGATAACTCTGCAAACTTTGCCTCGTACTGAGACACCGTCATGTTATTTTGTTCTAATCTGATGAACTCCACTTCCTTCATATGACGAACACTTTCAGGAAAGTATTTGTCATTAAATAGTTTCTGAAACGTCTCCCAAGACATGCTGAGTGCGGCTGGATGGGTACGCTTCACAGACTCCCACCAGTAGTCTGCCTCGCCACGGAACATAAAGGTGGCGAATGGAACCTTCTGTTCCTCCGTGCATCCCAAGACATCGAATATCTTGGTAATTTGCTTGACCCATGTCTCCGCCATGATCGGATCTGGCTTTCCCTTAAATTCTGGTGGTCCCAACTCTTTGAACTGCTTGGCTGTGACAACCCGTGAATTGTTATCATTTCCTCCTGTATTTTGAACACGAGTCTCCCTCGTCTGATTTTGCATGAACTACAAAAAGCTTCTAAACATTGCGTCGTTCATTGTCTGATCAGTGGTGTTGTTCACAGGAGGAACATTGCTAGCCTGTTGCACGTTCTCCTCGTTGGTGAGTACAGGCGTCTCCACGGTCTCATTTCCACTGTTAATATTCTCAGTCGACATTCTCAAATACTGTCATAAAACAAGGGTTAATTAAGGAAATCAATATATCACATAATATCCCTATATACTGACCAACTAACAAATAAGCTTAGGTAGGACACACTAGCAAAGGATTTACTCGTCTCTCCCCTCCTAGTTCTATTCCCCGATCTCCGCCAGAGATCATATCCCTAAGCTCTGATACCAACTGTGACGCCCCCAAAATAGGTCCATTCCATCCAACCCATTTGGAGTCGCCAAATACATGGTACAGAAACAACTACAACTTTTACAACCCATAAACTGTGAGTTTGAATACAAACATTGTCATCTAGACAATATACATACCCAACTATGTCCTCAATACAATTATTGATATATTATTTTACAAAAATGGTGAGGACTACTAAACAACTCTTTCAAGGACCATCAATTCATACCCCGACTCGTACTCGCTATATTTTCGTCTCCTGAGAAGAAAAATAGTACAAAAAATAAAAGGGTGAGCTCAACTAGCTCAATAAATAATATTATGACTAAGATAATATACAACAAATTATCGTTAGCCTTCAACAGGGAAAAAATCTAATAGAATACAATAGACAACAAGTTTTAAATCAATATTCGCAGCGGAAAATATTAATTCATAGAAGAGTTACGTAGAGGATGAAATCTACTAACGTCTATGAATTTAACAGTCCATCAACAGTATTTTTATCCCTGTAACATCAATCAATTCACATCTTGAATCATATATTCATCCTTGCACTACAGGCCAAGGATATGCATCTGTTGGTCATGTTCATCTAAACACATGTTCATCTTTGCACTACGGGCCAAAGATATTCATTAAAAATCATTCATCTTTGCACTACAGGCCAAAGATATTCAATAATAACATCATTTAAGACTAAAGATGATAAAAATATTTTTAAAGAAGCTAATCCAGTGAAACAAAATGACAAGGATTCGTACTTTGTTTTATCCATGTCCAAAAATACCTCAAAAATAATCATAGTGGTGTAAAATTCAAGAATGATCAAAACATGGATACAATCAAAGCTAGTATCCACAATAGATATTTTGGACGAAAAGAAAAAAAAATAATTTTTCTGTGAATAGTGCCGTATTCGTGAATAGTGCCGTATAGGTGAATAGTACCGTTTACGTGAATAGTAACTCCGGCATAAAAAGTTCCAAATTTGATAAAAAACGTTCACCAATATTTCGGCATAATGATATTGAAGAAAATAATATCATTTAAGAAGAAAATAACATCCCTTACCTCAAAATAGCTGTACTTCTGACTGAATTTCGGTATAGTGCTGACAGAAACTCGCACCGTATAGCAACACTCAAAGTATACTCATAAGAATACGCTCGATAATATAGAGAGAGAAAGAGAGAAAACTTTATTTCTGGTGTGATTTTCAATTCTAACTTAGCCCTCTATTTATAGGAAAATGTTAGAACGCCAAAGGAGACTAAATAATAAAATAATCTTATTATTAATCAACATTCCTACGAATGCTTGTTGACAACTTCAGCCCCTCAATGCTGAAAATTTCAGCAGCCCATGTGTATTCAACACCCACCAAAAAGTGGGTCCCACCATAATTAATAAAAAATTATTTTATTTTTCGTAACTTCAATAATTCATAGAAAATAGCCTGTTAATCAGAAAAATTTGAAACTCACGGCTTTCCATGGAAAATTCCATTCTCTACAATTTTGCAGAAGAAAATTTTTTCAAATTCCAAACAGAAATTGACCGAAATCCACAAACGGGCGATTTTACAGTCTATACTCAATTTTTGGTCAAAAATTATGTCCACCGACACACAAAACATGTGTTAAACATTTAATACCACAAAAATACTCTACCTCCTCATATACTCATATATCCCACATTCATTGTAAAAATATCATCGTTAATATATTATTAAAATAATATATTTAAATGAATTATTTTATCAGAAAAAGATAAAATATTAATTTTCAACAATTGTCACATTAAAAATTTTCTCCATCTATATCCACGTAAAATAAATATTTTCTTTATCATAATAATCAATAATTAATTATTAAAAATAATATTATAGAATCACAGTACTGACAACCAGGCCGTTCCCAGGATAGAGGGGGCTTTCCAATAAGGATTTCTCCTTACTGGCGCGCAATTAGATGACCAAACCTCTCCTTGACAGAACTTTCTAGACATTGCCAATAATGTTATCTGATAATATTATTCAAATAATATGAATTATTGATCTGATAATGGAAAATACTGTGCAATGACAATTATTGAAACAATAATAATATAAATATCAACGCAGCAATTATTGAATCAGTAAAGTAATGAACAGTAACTCCTGTAGCAATTATTGAGTAGTGCCTTCTTACGTAAGGATCAATAATTCAAAATATTGTGCAATACCGTGTGCTACTGTGCAACAACGCGTATTACTGTATTTTAACCACCGGGTATTCCAACAGTGTAAACGGTAACAACTACGCCGTTATTTTTAAAAAACTTATATTTGTCGTTTTCTTCCTCCAATCGCTTTCCGTTATGGGGCCCACACATGGCTGCGCCGTCGTACGAATATTCCACGACCAAACGAATATTCCCCGACAACAATGAATATTTTATAACCACTTGCTTATTTAGAAATATTTGCGTATTTTATCCATAACTATCCTCATTAATCAAATCAACCCTTACTATTCAAAATAATAATTAAAGGAAATTAAATTTCATTTATTAATTATTTGGGGTCTTACATTATACATATCATTGCATTTCCAATCTAGGGTTTTTAATATCCGAATTAGGGTTTTAAATCCCCGGAACCAAAATTAGGGTTTCAGAACTGGTTTCTAGGATTTCTTATCAGACGTTAGGGTTTTCTAACTGAACGTTGGCATTCTTAAAATATACTTAGGGTTTGACACATATATAATTAGTCTCGTCAACCCTTGACCCTTAACCACATTTAGCACACATACATAACCATATTCACAGAACTTAATCACATAAATCCTTAATCCTGAATAATTAACCTATATCCTTCATAGAATTTTGAAATCATCAAAATTTCACCCTAATAATATCAAACGCATACACTTATTTTCTGTCTAGGTCTATTATTTGACCTTAAATCAATCATTTAAGATTTTAATAAATTGTCCAAATTCTCGGGTTGTCACAAAGGATATTCATGTAATCATCAATGGTCATGATTATACTGAATAATCTCTGGTTATAATAATACCAATAACTGTCCATCAATGCACTACAGGCCAATAAGGACTTTTTCCACATCATCTATAATATTACGGGTCATGATTATACCGAATAATCCCTGATCATAATCATTCCAATAAACAGTTCATCTATGCACATAAGCCAAAGATACTCATCAATCAACAATCTATCTTTGCACGTAAGCCAAAGATATACAACTGTAAAAACCAATAATCAACAGTCCATCTTTGCACGTAAGCCAAAGATACTTATCAATCAAAAGTCCATCTTTGCACGTAAGCCAAAGATATACCATTGTAAAACCAATAATCAACAGTCCATCTTTGCACGTAAGTCAAAGATGACTTTCATCATAATATAAGCATGAGGATGATGACAGTGATATAAGCATTAATCAAACGAAATCAAGGATAAATATTAAAGATTTTAAATTTATCCAGAGTTCAAAAATATCCAAATTGTCAACATGATGCTGCTTTGTGGAGTAAAATTCAAGAATAATATTCATGTACCAAAAATAATTTGGACAGAAAAGAAATATATTTTTTGGGTAAATAGTACCCCGCAATAGTACCCTATGAATAGTACCTCGTGAATAGTACCCCGACATAAAAAGTACCCCAAATACCCGAGTGAATAATATTAGAGTTAATAGTAATTTGGGTGAATAGTAACTCATGAATAGTACTCCGACAAAAAAAGTGCCCCGAATACTCGGGTGAATAATATTAGAGTGAATAGTAACTCGTGAATAGTAACTTGTAAAAAACTACCAAAGAAAATAATATTCCATGATGAGTAAAAAAGAAATGATATCTCATAAGAGTATAATAGAATATACGAAACTGTAAATGGATTTTCACCCGCCATGCGGTAATCCACGTAGACAGATCATTTCCATAATTTATTAAAGAATGAATATGAAGGATCATTCATCATGCCTATGGTAATCCACATAGACAAGTTATTCCAATAGAATAATAAAGAATGGAATAACAGAAGAATTCACCAGGCATGCGATAGATCGCACAGACAGGTTATTCTCAACCGAATAATAAAGAATGGAACCAGGTCATGCGTAATCTGCACAGACAGGATATTCCAACAGAATAATATAGAATGGAACCAGGTCATGCATAATCCGCACAGACAAGATATTCCAACAGAATAATAAAGAATGGAACCAGGTCATGCGTAATCCGCACAGATAGGATATTCCAACAGAATAATAAAGAATGGAATAACAAAAGAATTCACCAGGCATGCGATAGACCACACAGACATGTTATTCCAACAGAATAATAAAGAATGGAATAACAGAAGAATTTCACCATGTATGCGGTACTTCGCATAGACAGGTTATTCCAATATAATAATAAAGAATGGAATAACAACCCTTACGAGTATTGAAAGAAAAAAACTCTCTTCATGAATACGAAAGAATAATACCCCTTACTATAATAATAATATCCCTTACCTTAGAAGAAACTGGATACTGGAATAGTGAGGTAGCAGACTTCTCTTCTTCTTTCTCTCTATAATTTCTCTCTTTAATAATTGCTCTATAGCTTTAGTGAATTGGTAAAAAATAATGAAGGAATGAGCTTCTATTTATAGAAAAATATAGTTTCCATAATTGCACATTTTGAGGCTCGAAATATTACAATATAATACCTTCATCTTTTCCTTTATTTTTAATTTAGTCATGCAAGTATTATCAAATTTGCACCACCTCCCCTAATAGTAAATCATGTGAATCAATAGTAAATCATGTGACTCAATAGTTCTAAATATGTAAAAAAAAATTAATTATAGTATAGTACCTTCATCTATACCTCCATTTTTAACTTAGTCATGCAAGTATTATCAAACTTGCACCAACTCCCCTAATAGTAAATGAATGTGATTCAATAGTACACATATGTGAACAAATAGTTATAATCATGTGAATCAATAGCAATTAATTGCTCATTTATCTAATTAATTACCTGATAACTTCCAAACATCAATTATTATCGAAATAAATGTCGATTTTCACTAACACTAATAATTCCCACACAATGGAACTATCAATTTTATCTTTAATCAATACGAACTTATTCATCATTAATATTATAATTCACAATATTTAACAACCAGTTCATTCCCAGGAAAGAGGGGGCTTTCCAATAAAGATTTCTCCTTATTGGCGCGCAATTAGGTGACCAAACCTCTCCTTGATAGAATTTCTAGACATTGTCAATATTGCAAATAATAATATAAATAACTTTGTCGTCTCAATTATTGATTTATTAATATATCATATTATGCATATGATACTATGACAATAACTAAATCAATAATATGAGAGATATGATGCAGCAATTACTATAGCAATAATTGAGTATAACTGAGTGATTTCTCACGTAAGCATCAATAATCAATACCGTGTGCTACTATGCAACCACGTATATTATTGTACTTTTACTACCGAGTAGTTCAATAGTTTTAACGGTAATACTTTCACTGTTATTTTTATAAAAAGATAATTATATCGTTTTCTAACTACGACAATACTTCCGTTGTGGGGTCCACCAATGATTGTGCCGTCCTACGAATATTCCCCGACAAAAAGAATATTTTATAACAACTTGCATACTTTGAAAAAATTTCATATATCACCCTTAACTTTAACCTTTTATTAATTTAACCATTTACTAAATAGAATAATTATAAGAAAATTGAATACTTTCATTTCATAAAATTTGGGGTCTTACACTTTTATTCTCTTCTTTATCATTCTCTTCTTATAGACATTGTCTATTTATTATCACCTTACATTCTTATTATTGGAGTTGGGTAACCCCACATTCATATTCCTTATAACTCTGTGAGATTCTTCTTTGAATCCTTTCATGTATGTTTTAATCCCTTCTATATAACTTTCTTAAATTATTTCTTATTGTTCAAACTTTATTTGAGCGTATTCTTACATTATCGTCATCTTCCTTCTCTAAGGTTATAGCCTACAGTACTCCTACCTAAGGTTTATAACCTACAGTTTTGATACCAACTGTAACCACCCCAAATTTCACACAATTCAATTACCGACTTCGGTCGTTAAAAATACGTCTAAATTCTGATTTTACATCATTATTCGATGTTAAACTTAATAATATGCGGAATAATTTAAACTTTTCTATCTTCTTACTTTAATTCCCTGAATCAAAACCTTTATCATCAACATGTCTTTGAATCATATATAATCCATGATTCACTTCATCACAGTTATTATACAAAATTTTACATTTCAATTCGATAAGCTTTACATATCAGATAACTCAAACTTTAACTTTATAACTCAACATAAAACTATACATCATAAAACATTTAGTACATCTCATGAATCTTAATCATGGTTTAAAGAAATAACAACTTTAGCTAAAATATTAATCTTCGTGTATTATTTCTGATCCACATTATTCAAGTAGCACATAGTGTTACCTTCAATCCTTAACTTGCTAAAATGGTTATTTGTAAGGTTGAGCTCGACAGCCCAGCAAATCTAACAGTTTTCATGTATCACATAGCACATAATAACATGTTTATCATACATCTCATAAACATTAAACTAACATAAAAAACATGTTGCAGTTCACATAACAAGTATAAAGATTGAGTTCCTTACTCAATCAACATTCATTACTTAATCAACGTAGTCATAAATTGACTTTAATGTTTCACACATTCAACATATATATAACAGATCATGCTCTTTGCAATAAAGATTTAAAACAGTTAATTATCAAGTTCACATAACAAATAGGAACTGAAAGACTTGCCTTGATCGTTGTTTACCAATAACAGTTTAATAGCTTACAGATATCTGCACTTCACGTGCCCTACACAATTATATAATCATTAATATTAACTATTAGTTATATAGAAATGCATAGTAGTTGTAATGTAAACTTTAATCTACATCCTATAACCCCTTCCTATTAATCAATACACAATGTTCAATTTGATTGTGTTAACTTTAGACTTATAACTCACTATATTTCTTCTTAGTCAAACTCGAAGTTCATTCAAGAGTTTAAGTCTTGTTAGGAGTATTTATTGGTTTTATATTAACTCTATTCAATATCTTATAATATTCATTTCATTTGATTTAAAACATTTTTTACGTTCATTAACACTTATCACGACGTTTCAACGTTTATTCGTCACACACCCAATTTGTTTCTCTTATGTGTGCTTAGTATGCGTATACAACTTCTCTAATATTGTATTTATTAATGTTAATCATCATTTTACTTTATAATATTCATGTTTTATAACATAGAATAACATCTTTTATCATCAAGAGCACTACACTTGCATACGTACATGCCCAACGCACTCTAATTACCTCTGAAAACACAACAGTCCTAAAGATGACCATTTTGACACCTATTCCCGACCTCAAATTGAAAACATAAAGAATGAAAGTTATAGGTATATTAGTCCTTGTTCCGGATCATCTTGAATCACCTCAATCAGAGTTCGTATGAAAACGTTATGCCTATTTTACTAAAACAGGTCAAAATAGTCATACATGACATATTTGGGCACAGCTGCACCCAATTAAGCATTGGGAACAGTACAGCTGCACCCCAAATGACTTAGGACACATTGCAGTTGCGCCCGTTAGCAGAAACGGGACCTGAAGCTGCTGTTCTCGCGATTTTTTGACCCTTTTCTCCTACTAATCTTCATAACATGAGTTATACAGATCCAAATTAGTTTGTTTTTAATTCTATGGATTCGTAATTCATAGAACTACAACATACTAGAATTATAACAATTTATAAAAACATTAACCAACCTAAAATTTGACCCAAAACACATGTTCATACACTATTTTCATGTTTTAACATCTCTAGCGAATTCGATTGCCACGACTTCATTACTTAACAAATTTACATGATTTTAACTATGTTGTTTTCGTTTCTTCACATACTAACATATTCCAACATCAATTTACAGAATATAACACATATTGAGCATGAAATTTTATACGTTCTTAAGCCATTTTTTATACATAACCACTGTTATTTCAATTCTTCCTACAATCCCAATTTCACGTGTTTGATACTTGAACAACACCCACATATGATAATTAACAGATTATACATACCCAATAATCTTTATAAACCAATTCTTTACTCAAATAATGCACCATAACTAATTAAAGAGAAGAAGTTTTAATAAAAACATAACTAAGAACTAGGGCTATATTATTATCTTTTAATTTCTCCATAAGCTTAACTAGAGGATGAGAATGGCTTGATTATCCTTCATCTCCCTTCTTTGATTCTCACAATCACCTCCTTTTCAATTTTCCAGAGAATATGTCTCTCTCAAATATTGTGGAATCACCCCAACTTTTATGAATAAAGATGAATTTTCTATAATTATCATTTTTGAATATTGTGGAATAAAATTGATATAATGTTATGGTTGTGGGTAGTATTTTTAATTCTGCAAAGTATGCAAGTTGTTATATTATATTCGATTGGTCGGGGAATATTCATTTTAGCAGGGAATATTCGTACAATGGCGCAATCATTGCTGGACCCCACAATGGAATTATTGTCGGATTAAGAAAACGACAAAAATATTTTTATAAAATTAACGGCGGAAGTTTTACAGTTAACTGTTGAAACACCAGGTGTTAAAAGTACAGTAATACGCGTGGTTGTATAGTAGCACATGATATTGATTATTGATGCTTATGTGAGAAGTCACTCAGTTTTGTTCAATTATTGTTATAGTAATTGTTGTATAGTATCTCACGTTAATTGATTCAATTATTGTCGATATTTTATATATTATTAAATCAATAATTGAGATGACAGAGTTATTAATATTATTATTTTCAATATAACGATGTCTAGAAGTTCTACCAAGGAGAGGTTTGGTCATCTAATTGCGCTCCAATAGGGAGAAATCCATATAGGAAAGCCCCCTCTTTCCTGGGAACGACCTGATCAATTAATATTGTGAATTATAATAATAATGATAAATGTTGTTAAAAATATTGAGGTGATCTTTATAAAGTATTTTGTTATAAATTTTACTTATTATTTAGATTTTCACTTACTCATTTTTTAAAATTATCGTAATGAAGTTGTAAAATATATATATATATATATATATATATATATATATATATATATATATATATTTGACTTGTGTGTGTGTTTGTGCCGTGTGTGTGAATATGGGTGTGTGGTGACAAATGTGATTTATATATATATATTTTTTATATATGTGACATGTGGTCGGGTGGTGGTGGAGTGTTTAGTTAACGTTAGTTGTTTATATATATATATATATATATATATATATATATATATATTGTCATGTTTGAAGGGTTGTCAAGGTATTGATCACGGGAATTCATCCCGTGAATTCCAAATGAGCATGTGTATATATATATATATATATATATATAATATATATATATATATATATATAATATTTTATATTTTATTTAAAAGTTTTATTTTATTAGAATATTTTATGGACCGTCCGATTAAAATAAATCAATCTGGACCGTTCATGAATTAATTACTATTCAGTCCATTCTCCTATAAATAGAAGCTCATTCCTTCATTATTTCTTACAAATTCACTGAAACTCTAGAGAAAGAAACTATAGAGAAAAAGAAGAAAAGTATTCTGTTACTTCACTACTCCTATATCCAGTTTCTTTAACGGTAAGGGGTATTATTTCTTTTGTATTCATAAAGAGAACTTCTGTCATTCCATTCTTTATTATTCTGTTGGAATATCCTGTCTGTGCGTTTTACGCCGGATCTGGTTCCGTCTTTATTATTCTGTTGGAATATCCTATCTGTGTGTTTTACGCCGAACCTAGTTCTGTCTTTATTATTCTGTTAGAATATCTTGTCTGTGCATTTTACGCCGGACCTAGTTCCGTATTTATTATTCTGTTGGAACATCCTGTCGGTGCGAATTTCGCCTGACCTGGTTCCGTTATTTATTATTCTGTTGGAATAACCTGTCTATGCGAAGTACAGCATGCATGGTGATTTCTTTTGTTATTCCATTCTTTATTATACTCAGTTGGTTAAAGTTTTGACTTCTATACTCCTTGAAATTAGTGGAATATCCTTGATATTTGTGCTTCATCCAGTATCTTTTCATGGAACTATTCTTCTGAGCATTCTTGAATTTTACTCTACAAAGAAGTATCATGTTGACAATTTGGACTTATTAGTTCCTAAATAAATTAATTCTTGAACTTGTTTTATTGAATTCTTATATCATTGTTATCATCCTCATGTTTATATTTTTTTGAAAGTCATCTGTGGCCTATAGTGCATGCATGGACTTGGTATGATTATGACCAGGGATTATTCGGTGTAATCATGACCGTAATATTACAAATGATGTGATACAAGTCCTCATTGGCCCGTAGTGCATTGATGGATAGTTGTTGGCATGATCATGACCATTGATGAATACACGAATATCTTTGGCCCGTAGTGTATAGATAATTTGTGGTTGTGATACTAAAAAATATCCTTGGCTGTAATGCAAGGATGATGTGGATTATTTATTAAGCTAAGTCTCAGCGATAAAAATGATGAAAAAACCTTTTAAAACATAGAAGATAGTAGATTTTATCCTCTACTTGACTCTTTTAATGGATTGCTTGTTCCGCTGCAGTTAAACTTGATGTCTATTGTATTTTATCAGTTTAACATTGTTGAAGGCTAATGATAATTTATTCTGCATTATTTAAGTTTTAATATTTTCTTACTGGGCTTGTTGAGCTCACCCTTTCTTTCACTGTTCTCTTCAGGAAATGAGAACGTAGCCGGGACTAGTCGGGGAACGGAGTGATGGTCCGAATGATAGTATTAGTAGTCCTCACTATTCTGTTAAATAGTGTGACAATAAATGTAATGAGGACTTATTCTGAGAGTGGATATTGTCTAAAAGACAATAATTGTATTAAAACTCACGGCTCTCTTGTTGTATATTAAAGATTATTTTTGTATTCTGTACCATATATTTGGTGACTCAGAATAGGTGATGTATACCTATTTTCGGGGCATCACAATTGGTATCAAAGCTTAGGGATATGATCCCTGTCTAAGATGTGAGACAAGAACTAGAAGGGGAGAGACGGAGAATTCCTTCGCTAGTATGACCTACCTAGGTTTATTTGGTATTTAATTGGTTGGCCAGAGTATAGGGATAATATGTGATATGTTAATTAACCCTTGTTTTGTGGCAGTATTTCAAAATGGCATCCGAGAATGTTGAGAACATCAATGGAGCACAGGAGACCGTTGAGTCTCCACAGATCAATAACCAGGACAATGTGAATCAGGAAGGTGACAATCCTCATGCAAACAACAACACTGACCAAATGATGAATGATGGAATGTTCCGAGGTTTCATGTAATTCATGCAACATCAGGCGAGAACGGCTCCTGTCCAAAATACAGGTGGTAACACTAGCAACTCTCGGACGGTCACCGCCAAACAGTTCAAGGAGCTGGGACCACCGGAGCTTTTTGGAGAGCCAAAACCACTTAAGGCGGAGATGTGGATAAAATAGACCAACAAGATATTAGATGTCTTGGGTTGCTCCGAGGAGCTAAAAGTTCCCTTTTCCACCTTTATGTTGCGGGCAGAGGCAGATTACTGGTGGGAATCTATAAAGCGTACTCAACCTGTCGCACTGAAGATGTCTTGGGAGAAGTTTCAAGAACTGTTCAACGACAAGTACTTTCTCGAAAGTATTCGTCACATGAAAGAGGTAGAGTTCATTAAACTGGAGCAAAACAAAATGACCATGTCGCAGTACGAAGCCAAGTTTGCCGAGCTGTCCCGGTTTGTGAACCATTTGGTTGATAATGAGGAGAGAATGATGTGAATGTTTCTAAGAGGTTTGAAACCCGAGATATGTCAATATCTTATCTCTCATAAACTGTGTTTGTATTCAGATGTTGTTAATAGGGCTCAGTTATTGGAGCGGGATAATGAGTCAACCCAACCAAAAGAGAGCAGCCGGAAAAATGATAATACCAGTGATAACAGTCATCGAAGCGGTGACAATAAGCGTGGAGGGAATCAACATGCCAGAAATGGTAACCACTTTGGTGGTAATCATGGCCAAAATAATAAGAATGTACATTTCAAGAAGAGGAGATTCAACAATGATGGAAAGACGTCAGCATCAGCACCTGTCGTTAAGGAAGGAGAACGAACACCTATCATATGCTTCAAATGTGGAGGGGAGGGACACATCAGTCTAAATTGCGCGATGCCCTCCATAGCATGTTACAATTGTGGAAGAGAAGGTCACCTGGCCCGATTTTGTCATGCACCGAAGACAAGTCTAGCTGGTATGGAGGCATCAAAGGCCATCCCAAACAAGACAAAACTGGTAGTTCAAGGGAGAGCGTTTGTCGTGACCTCCCAGAATGCAAGGAACCCGAACGAGGTCATCACAGGTAAGCTTATCAT
The DNA here is from genome assembly GCA_020205505.1 of Panax japonicus. Classification (NCBI taxonomy): domain Eukaryota; kingdom Viridiplantae; phylum Streptophyta; class Magnoliopsida; order Apiales; family Araliaceae; genus Panax; species Panax japonicus. The sequence continues at coordinate 54,917,817 of CM035095.1, read as the reverse complement.
AAACTCTAGCGAAGTATATAACTTAGTTGATACCAGTTCTACCCATTCTTTTATTTCTCCTACTTGCGCTCAACGTTTAAATTTGACTCCAGAGAAATTGGACTTTGACTTATCTGTTGAAACTTCATTGGGGGAAACTTTCATTACATCCACTATTTATAAGTCTTGTTTAATTCAAATTGGTACCCTCACCTTACCTGTCGATCTTATTTCATTGAAAATACTTTCATTTGACGTAATTCTAGGGATTGATTGGTTAACTACTCATCATGCAAAAATTAATTATTTTCGTAAGGTTGTTAACTTTCATATTCCTAACCAACCTATTATGCGAATTCAAGCAACCAAACCATTAAAATAAATCTCTGTTATCTCAAGCCATAAAGTTATTCGTTTATTGAAAAATGGATGTCAGGCTTTCTTAGCTCATGTCACGGATCTAAACAAAAATACGTCAGTTTTGAATGATATTTCTATTGTTAATGAATTTCCTGACGTATTCCCTGAAGAACTTCCTGGCCTACCCCTAGAGTGTGAAATGAAATTTTGTATCGACCTTGAACTAGGTATAAAACCCATTTCCAAAGCCCTATATCGAATGGATCCTATTGAAATTCAGGAGTTAAAAAACCAACTGCAGGAATTGTTAGACATTGGCTTTATTCGTCCTAGTACTTCTCCTTGGGGTGTTCCTGTTCTATTCGTGAAGAAAAAAGATGGGAGTATGCGACTTTGTATTGATTATCGGGAGTTGAATCATGTCACCATCAAAATAGGTACCCATTGCCACGTATTGATGACCTGTTTAACCAGTTGCAAGGCGCCAAATTTTTTTCAAAGATTGATCTTCGTTTCGGATATCACCAACTGAAGATTAGAACCGATGACATTCCAAAGACGGCTTTCAGAAATCGATACAGGCATTATGAATTCCTAGTCATGTCTTTTGGATTGACTAATGCTCCTGCTGCCTTCATGGATATGATGAACCGAGTATTCAAGGAATATTTGGATCACTTTGTGGTCGTCTTTATTGATGACATCCTTAATTATTCCAAAAGCCGTGAATATCATGAGCAACACTTGAGGCTGATACTCCAAAAGCTTCGTGAATATAAGCTTTATGCCAAGTTGAAAAAATACGAGTTCTGGCTTGAGGAAGTAGCATTCCTTGTGCATGTAGTATCAAGTCATGGAATATCTGTTGACCCAGCAAAGATTGAAGCTATTCAAAGCTGGGAGCAACCTAAATCAGTGACCAAAGTACGTAGATTTCACGGCTTAGCTGGTTATTATCGGAGATTCGTGGAAGAATTTTCTAGAATCGCTACTCCATTAACTCAGCTGACTCGAAAAGATACAAAATTCGGTTGGAGCGAGGAATGTGAGAAGAGTTTTCAATAACTCAAGAGGAGACTTATTTCAGCACCTGTTCTGACAATACCATCTGGCTCGGAGGGATTTGTCATCTACAGTGATGCTTCGGGCAAATGGTTAGGATGTGTTCTCATGCAACATGGGAAAGTCATAACCTATGCCGCTCGACAACTCAAAGAATATGAGAGGAATTATCCCACTCATGATCTAGAGTTGGCAGCTGTTGTTTTCGCACTTAAAATTTGGAGGCATTACTTGTATAGGGAGAAAGTGAATATCTTTACGGATCATAAAAGCCTCAAATATTTCTTCACTCAAAAGGAACTCAATATACGACAATGACGTTTGCTTGAACTGTTCAAAGATTATGATCATACCATCAAATACCATCCTAGAAAATCAAACGTGGTAGCTGACGCATTGAGTAGGAGATCATATGCGGGTACGAGTGCGATATTGTCAACGCAAAGGCCCATTTTTTATGACTTGCAAAGGATGGAGATAGAGATAAAAACTCTAGGGACCCACGTGATGATGGTGAATATACAAGTAGAACCGAATTTAATCGATAAAGTTAAAGCTGCTCAAGCTACAGACCTGGAGCTGATGCGTATGAGGAAGAAAGTACAAAAATGTACTATGCCGGAAGTAAGAATCGATGAAGAAGGAATACTTCGAGTCAACTCCAGACTTTGTGTTCCTAATGACCCTGATTTAAAGTATAAAATCATGACGGAGGCGCACAACACACCATTTGTAATCCATCCTGGGAGTACCAAAATGTATCATGATCTTTGACATACATTTTGGTGGGGCAACATGAAGAGAGAGATAGCGCTATTTATCTCAAGGTGTCTAACTTGTCAACGAGTCAAGGCAGAACATCAAGTACCAAAAGGTCCATTGCAACTACTTGAAATTTCAGAATGGAAGTGGGAGTACATTACCATGGATTTAGTTACTGGTCTTCCCAAGGTTTCTCAAGGCAAATATGTAATTTGGGTCATTGTTGATAGATTGACCAAGTCTGCTCATTTCTTACCAATACAAGAAACTTATACACTTGAACGTCTTGCTCGTATGTATATAAACGAGATTGTAAGACTGCATGGTATGCCAGTATCCATAGTTTCTGATCGAGACCCATGATTCACTTCACGATTTTGGGTTAGTTTACAAAAAGCTATGGGCACGGATTTATGATTTAGTTCGGCATATCATCCTCATATGGATGGGCAATCAAAGAGGACTATTCAAACACTTGAAGATTTATTAAGACTATGTGTCCTTGACTTCAAGGGAAGTTGGGACAAGTTCTTACCATTGGTGGAGTTTTCCTACAACAACAGTTATCAAGCAAGTATTGTCATGGCTCCATCCAAAGCGTTGTATGAAAGAAAGTGTCATTCTCCAATATGTTGGGATGAGGTGGGTGAAGCCACGTTGTTGGGACCGGAGTTGGTACGTATGACTACAGAAAAGATTTAAATGATCCAACAACGTATAAAAATCTCACAAGACCGACAAAAGAGTTATGATGATCTTCATCGAAAGGACCTGGAATTCGATATTGGAGATCATGTGTTGTTTAGTGTTACTCCATGGAAAGGAGTTACGAGATTTGGGAAGAGAGGAAAGCTCAATCCTCGATTCATTGGCCCATTTTTAATCCTCGATCGAGTAGGGATTGTAGCCTATAGACTAACTTTACCCCTAAGTATATCTCGTGTTCATAACATTTTTCACGTATCCATGTTATGTAAATATGTGAAAGACCTGAACCACATTATTGAGTTAGAACCGGACAAAATAGCAGAAGATTTGACGTATGAAGAGGTTCCTGTTCAAATCTTGGATAAGAAGGAACATATTCTACACTCCAAGGTTATACCTCAAGTCAAAGTTTTTTGGAGAAACCACGATGTTGAGGAAATTACCTGGGAGTTAGAATCTGAAATGAAATCATGGTATCCTTACCTCTTCGACATACCAGGTGCGTACCCTAATTTTGCGGGTGAAATTTCATAAGAAGTGGAGATTGTAAGACCCCAACTTTTATAAATAAAGATGAATTTTCTATAATTATCATTTTTGAATATTATGGAATAAAATTGATATAATGTTATAGTAGTGGGTAGTATTTATAAATTTTGCAAAGTATGTAAGTTGTTATATTATATTCAATTGGTCTGGGAATATTCATTTTAGCAAAGAATATTCGTACAACAGCGCAATCATTGGTGCACCCCACAATGGAATTATTGTCGGATTAAGAAAATAATAAAAATATTTTTATAAAAATAACGGCTGAAGTTTTACCGTTAACTGTTAAAAAACCCGATGTTAAAAGTACAGTAATACGTGTGGTTGCATAGTAGCACACGGTATTGATTATTGATGCTTATGTGAGAAGTCACTCAGTTTTGTTTAATTATTGTTATAGTAATTACTACATAGTATCTCACGTTAATTGATTTAATTATTGTCGATATTTTATATATTATTAAATCAATAATTGAGATTACAGAGTTATTAATATTATTATTTGCAATATTAACGACGTCTAGAAGTTCTACCAAGGAGAGGTTTGGTCACCTAATTGTGCGCCAATAGGTATTGGAAATCCCCCTCTTTTCTGAGAACGACTTGGTCGATTAATATTGTGAATTATAATAATGATGATAAATGTTGTTAAAAATATTGAGGTGATCTTTATAAAGTATTTTGTTATAAATTTTACTTATTATTTAGATTTTCACTTACTCATGTTTCAAAATTATAGGAATAAAGTTATAAAGTATATATATATATATATATATATATATATATATATTTGACTTGTGTTTGTGTTTGTACCGTGTGTGTGAATATGGGTGTGTGGTGACAAATGTGATTTATATATATATTTTATTTATATATGTGACATGTGGTCGGGTGGTGGTGGAGTGTTTAGTTAATGTTAGTTGTTATATATATATATATATATATATATATATATATATATATATATATATTGTCTTGTTTGAAGGGTTGTCAAGGTATTGATCACGGGAATTCATCCCGTGAATTCCAAATGAGCATGTGTATATATATATATATATATATATATATATATATATATATATAATATATATATTATTTATTTAAAAGTTTTATTTTATTAGAATATTTTATGGACCGTCCGATTAAAGTAAATCAATCTGGACCGTTCATGAATTAATTACTATTCAGTCCAGTCTCCTATAAATAGAAACTCATTCCTTCATTATTTCTTACGAATTCACTGAAACTCTAGAGAGAGAAACTATAGAGAAAAAGAAGAAAAGTATCATGTTACTTCACTACTCCTATATCCAGTTTCTTTAACGGTAAGGGGTATTATTTCTTTTGTATTCATGAAGAGAACTTCTGTTATTCCATTCTTTATTATTCTGTTGGAATATCCTGTCTGTGCGTTTTACGCCAGACCTGGTTCCGTCTTTATTATTCTGTTGGAATATCATGTCTGTGTGTTTTACGCAGAACCTGGTTCTGTCTTTATTATTCTGTTAGAATATCTTGTCTGTGCGTTTTACGCCGGACCTGGTTCCGTCTTTATTATTCTGTTGGAACATCCTGTCGGTGCGAATTTCGCCTGACCTGGTTCCGTTATTTATTATTCCGTTGGAATATCTTGTCTATGTGAAGTACCGCATGCATGGTGATTTCTTTTGTTATTCCATTCTTTATTATACTCAGTTGGTTAAAGTTTTGACTTCTATACTCCATGAAATTAGTGGAATATCCTTGATATTTGCGCTTCATCCAGTATCTTTTCATGGAAATATTCTTCTGAGCATTCTTGAATTTTACTCTATAAAGAAGTATCATGTTGACAATTTGGACTTATTAGTTCTTAAATAAATTAATTCTTGAACTTGTTTTACTGAATTCTTATATCATTGTTATCATCCTCATGTTTATATTTTTTTTGAAAGTCATCTGTGGCCTGTAGTGCATGGATGGACTTGGTATGATTATGACCAGGGATTATTTGGTGTAATCATGACCGTAATGTTATAAATGATGTGATACAAGTCTTCATTGGCCCGTAGTGTATTGATGGATAGTTGTTGGCATGATCATGACCATTGATGAATACACGAATATCCTTGGCCCGTAGTGCATAGATAATTTGTGGATGTGATACTAAAAAATATCCTTGGCTGTAGTGCAAGGATGATGTGGATTATTTATTAAGCTGAGTCTCAGCGATAAAAATGATGAAAAACCTTTTAAAACATAGAAGATAGTAGATTTTTGTAGCGCCCCCAAATCCTGGTATCTTTCAACCCGACAGATGGTGCTATACTGTACAAACATTCATACATTCATTCAATTAAAAGTCTCAAAGAATGAACATAACTTATATATATTTAATTCAATATTTACATTTCCCAGGTTCTAAACCCATTACAAAGGTTCTCTTGTCATAATATTCATTATATTACAACAATAGACCTATATTATTACATGACAGCTTAATAATCTGCCTTAGCTTTTCCTTTATCCTTATTTGATCCTTCAGGACGTTCAGTCTTAGCTGCATTCATATGGTTCAAGCAAGAGTGAGCATGACTAGCTCAGCAAGTATAACAATTTTAATAACAACATGCTTGATACATATGAATCAAATATCTTCGATAACTGAACAATAGCTATGAAGTACTATTGATGATTCAAAATAGCAATTCATCCTTATTTTCAAAATATTTCACAATGAATAAATTCAGTAAAACATTCACTTTGGTCAAAGACCTTGAGTATTCATTCTTTCTTTGAAAAGGACAACCCGAACCTAAGTTCGTAAGCCCGATATTACTTACGAGCACTTCTAGGTGATTAACCTATTGTACTCTATTTTGATCAACACTACATCCATTAAACGTATGTACGTTTAATCATTTGGCAACCTCGCGTGCCTGTCGTTTTACCTACAAAACATTTGTTTAACAATTCAGTTTTCTTTTGAAAACTATAAGTAGTTGACAAAAGATACTAGCATGTGATAACAGATGAACAGATTATCAATAATCCACTCAATATGTTAAGTCTAGCCAAAGAAACTGGCTTTAACTTCATTATACTTCAATTCATGCAAAAGGATACATGAACATCATAAACTTGTTCAGATTGAACTGAAACAAGAGTTAGAATACTTTCCTTTAGCGTCTGCTACTGTGTATTTTACTTTACGTTCAAGTCTTTCAAGTCTCTACAATACATGATCACATAATGCCTTACATTAGGTCACATATAATCAAGTATGTATCTGACTATATCTTACCCTTCATTTCAATCTAATTATAGATTAGATTTCATTCTTATGCGTTTCAACTTATCGTTCACTTTACATTCATTCTACTTGGTTATATTAACCATTCTTCATTACTTTTAAGTCTTAACAATGTCCCAACAATGTTACTTTAAGTTGTTTAAGGTAGGTTTAGTTCAATCTCCTACCATCCCCTTCCTTTCCCTTCATTTTTATTCTTTACTGTCAAAGTTCTGTGCCTGGCGCCGCGGCGCGGGCATTACTCTTGCAACTCGCGCTGAGGCGCGAGTTAGCAATAGCCAAGTCCCAGATGTCGCGCTGCGGCGCGACCAAAAGGCTGAGGGTTGGCACCGCGGCGCCAACTCTGTGCACCGGAAAATTTTTTCTAACTTTTAATTTTTGTGAACTTCCCGGACGCATAACTTCTTCGTTTTAAGTACGAATTGGCTCGTTCAAAAGCCTACGGTTCACGAATTATGTAATCTACGCGTTCATGTAAGAATTTTATCTACTTGACTTCGTTTGCTAAAAATTCACCTATTGGTTCATTTTTAACGAAAACGATAAACGTTCGTGAACGTTAAACGCTCGTTTCTTCGTTCTAAGTCGGAATTCGTCCATTTTTGAGTCCGCAACTCTTAAATGACAAACATGACTTGTCTCCATTGGAAAATAACATTTCCAAACTCAAACTCAAAATTTGACTTCCATTCCGGGAAATTTACGAATTCGACGATTATCGTCTAATCGTGCGATTTCCGGCAATTCTTCATTCTTAGAACTTGTTCAACACTACCAATGAATTACATTCATAATGTGAACATCTTAACATCCTTATTCCAAATATTTATACTCATGGTTAGATTTTAACTTATCTCATTGTAAGCTTATACTTGATAACTTTCAAACTACTTATGAACTTATCATTCATAACTTATGACAATTAAAGTTCTTAATCATCATCCATACATGATTTCATCATATAACTTTACTTATGTATTCTTGATACATATGTTCTTACAAGTTGATGTATATACATATACTTTCATTAATAAACCTATCACAAGTTCATCATGCATTCACATAAGTTTACAACTTATGCTATCTTAAATATCTTATTACCAACTTATGTGGCTTAAGTTCATTACTTATACATACTTCTTTCGTTTTTTATCATTTATGTTCCTTAATCCAAGCTTTTCTTATCAACCTATCATGTTAGAGATAGAAGATAATTGGAGAAGGAGTCTTACATTTGAAGTCTTTAGTAAGTAGCTTCTTCTTCTTCTTGACTTATGGAATAACTTACTTGCAACTAAATTCTTCTAACACTTAAGCATTTTGAGAGAGAGTGATTGGATTAATTTGAATAACTAGCAAATGACTTGCCATGCTTCTCTATTTATAGAACTTGCAAGGCTTGGGGTAGATTAGTCTTTACACAATCCACCTCCTTACTATTCATTAATTGACCAACACCACTCATATCCTTTGCTTGGTCCCTACTTTATTTACTTGGTCATTACTTATCTTGAGAACCACCTTTACTTGGTCATCACTTATCTTGGTTATCACTTATCTTGATAACCACACTTTATCCATATCACTATGGTTTGCTCCATGGATCACACAATCCAATGAACTTTAGCTTGGGCTTAGATTAAATGAACATTGGGCTTTGCTTAACAAACCTTCATATGTTTATTAATTCATAAGTTGGGCCTTAACCCTTAATTCACTTGGGCTTGTACAAAATCCTAACCAATCTTTACAAGTCCATTAATATTACATAATACATATACATATAGTTTATGTATTATTCTCGTATTCTAATTCATATAGAATTTATATACAATAATGCATTCTTCTTACAAACTCATATAATACTTTGTATTATACTCGTTTCCATTCCTTGTACAATACTCACGTATCATACCATCATTCCTTAACACAATAGTTCTTCATTTTCCTTACGTTCTCGATTTAAGTACGCAAGTGAAATATTACGTTTTCCATAACTAGATTATTATTACATAATCCGTCTTACTTTAATATTCTACCATTACGTATTTCTCGGAAATTCAAAAATAAATTCCGAGCAAATACCGATGAATAGTGTTTTTCGGAAAATTTCTCAGAAAACATTTATTTTCGTCTTAGAAATTCAAACACCTTAAATCCTTCACATAGCTCAAATACTACGATATTCCAATATCAATAGGTTACAAAACGACAACCATATTGATATCCCACATAATATGATTTTATTATTATTTAATCTAATAAAATCATCTTACATTAAAATCTGAATTTCTCGGTCGTTACATTCTTCCCCCTTTATAAAGATTCTGTCCTCAGAATCTCGTTTTTTTTCAAATAAATGAGGAAAATTTTTCTTCATCTTTTCTTCTAACTCCCACGTTGCTTCTTCAGCATCATGGTTCTTCCATAACACCTTCACTGATGGTATTACTTTGTTCCTCAGAACTTGTTCCTTTCTATCGATGATTTGAACCGGCGATTCTTCATATGTTAAATCCTTCTCGATATGAATCGGCTCATACTCGATTACGTGCTTATAGTCCGGCTTATACGGACGTAGTACAGATACGTGAAACACGTTATGTATTCTTTCTAGGTCTGGAGGTAATGCTATCTTATAAGCTACCTCTCCCACCCGGTTTAATATTTCAAAAGGTCCTATAAACCTTGGACTTAACTTTCCTTTCTTTCCAAAGCGTATCTTTCCTTTCCAGGGAGATACCATCAGAAACACATACGAACCAACTTCGAACTCTCGATTTAATCGATGTGAGTCCGCATACTTCTTCTGTCTGTCTTGAGCCGTGACGAGACGCATCCGAATTAACCTTACTATATCCGCTGTTTGCTGCACCAATTCTGGTCCTAGCATCCAGTGTTCTCCCACCTCATCCCAACACAATGGTGTTCTGCATCTTCTTCCATACAGAGCTTCATAAAGCGGCATACCTATGCTTGCATAATAACTGTTGTTATAATCAAATTCTACCAGTGGTAGGTGATCATCCCAACTACCCTTGAAATCCATGACGCAAGACCTCAGCATGTCTTCTAACGTCTGAATTGTTCTCTCGCTCTGCCCATCAGTTTGTGGATGATAAGCCGTGCTTAACTTTAACTGTGTTCCCAGCTGTTCTTGCAAACTTCTCCAGAAGTTCGATGTGAATCGTGGATCACGATCTGACACAATTGATAGCGGTACTCCATGTCTGGAAATAACTTCCTTGACATAAAGTTTAGCTAACTGGTCTAAGTTATACTTGACCCTAATTGGTAAGAAGTGAGCCGATTTCGTCAATCGGTCGACTATTACTCAAATAGAATCGTACCCTTTTGACGTTGTAGGAAGTCCTAGCACGAAATCCATCGAGATATGCTCCCATTTCCATTCTGGAATCTCCAATGACTGTAGCAAGCCACTGGGTCGTTGATGTTCGGCCTTAACTTTTTGACAAGTCAAACACCTACTTACATACTCTGCTATTTCCCTTTTCATGGTTGGCCACCAAAAACTCTTTCGAAGGTCTTGATACATCTTAGTGCTACCAGGATGTATCCAGTACCTTGAACTATGAGCTTTTTGTAACACTTGCTCCTTTAATTCCGTCTCATTCGGAATCCAAATTCTTCCTTCAAATCTTAATAATCCTTCATTATCAAGACTATACTTATCATCTCCTTTATCGGATAACCGCTTCTTCATTTGGTTACATTCATCAGTCTTGAGTTGTACCTCCTTGACCCTCTCTACAATGGTAGATTGTCTCTCCGTGGTAAAAAGTGTCTGCCCCGATTCACTCGGCATCTTCACTTCTATTTCCATCCTAGCCATCTCTGTTATTAACTCATTTTGAGCCGTTAACATAGACAACTTTTCCCGACCCTTCCTACTTAAGGCGTCGGCAACTACATTGGCTTTCCCAGGGTGATACAGGATTTCACAGTCGTAATCCTTTATCAACTCCAACCATCTCCTCTGTCTCATATTCAACTCCTTCTGAGTGAAGATATACTTTAGACTCCTATGGTCTGTATATATCTTACATTTCTCCCCATAAAGATAATGCCTCCATATCTTTAGGGCAAATACTACCGCGGCCAGTTCCAGATCATGAGTAGGGTAAACTTTCTCATAATCCTTCAACTGCCGTGATGCATACGCAATGACTTTTCCATGCTGCATGAGCACGCAACCAAGCCCTCTATGTGAAGCATCACTATATACTACAAAATTTCCTGTGTCATCTGGCAATGACAAAACAGGTGCTTTACTTAGTCTTTTCTTCAGTTCCTGTAATTGAACCATTAGCTCTTTCATTTCCACCGGCGCCATACGGTACGGTGCCCTTGACACTGGTGCCGCTCCTGGCACAATGTCTATTACAAATTCGATCTCCCTATCCGGTGGTAAACCCGGTAATTCACTTGGAAATACATCCATGAATTCGTTTACTATAGGTATTTGTTTCATGGTTGTTCCCACTCGCTGGGTGTCAACAACATGGCACAAGTAACCCACACATCCCTTTCTTAAGAGTTTTCTAGTTTGTGTCATCGTAAGACAACACGATCTCCTCGGTGATTTATTACCGTAGAATACTACAGGAGGTTGCTTCAACGTCCTAATGCTCACACGTTTCTTTTGGCATTCTATAATTGCTCCATGGTTAATCAACCAATCCATTCCGAGAATTACATCGAATTCTTCCAACCTTATCGGTATTAAATCTACTGATAACTTACATCCACGTATATCTACGCAACAACTCCTATGAATACTATCCACAGGAATTATCTCTTCATTTGCTACCTTAATGTTCACAGGTATAGGCAACTTTTTGGGAAATAATTCTAATCGTCTAGCAAAGCGTAGTACCTTGATTCTGAGGTAGATTCTGCAAAGCACCCGTCAGTAACGTCACTAGCTACTGAACCAAGTTTTCTTCCACATTATTGTTTTAATTTTCCTTGGTGGTTCTCCGTCGTGGTGGTTAACGTCTTGAAGCCATTTTCTGATAAAATACACCCTTTAGTCTAATACTCCATTTCTTTAAGTATCTCTACTTAATTTACGCACAAAATTTTATCACATAACACATAACACTTTGAATAAAGTAATAACTTTTATTTATTCATAATCTTTTAAAAACATCAAAACAATAGCATCACTGTTATTTACATTACTTTCCTGAACAATAACAGTTGCAGGATAACATCATCACCATCATCTATCCCATTGATTATATCATGTCTGGGATTTACATCTCATTTATTTTCTATCACATATCAATTACATTCCCTACAATGTCCTACTAAGATACTACATAGCCTTGCGACGCTCTTCATCCATAATTCGGAACATTATTCGGCGGTCTAATATGTATGAGGGTAGCATCTCGAACCGAATTGGGTAACCCATGACCCGATCTTGAGCTCGATTGATCGCGGTGTTGAACACGTTATCCATCTCTTCCATCTTCCTCATCTCTTCCATCATCACTGTGAATTCATTATTTGGCCAAATCATTTCATTCAAACTACGTTATGCTCGTATCTCATTGAACTAACATAAAAAAAACTCAAATAACATTTTAGCATGCAATTTGACCCTCAAAATCGATACTTACATAGCTACATATGAAAAACATAAACACTAACAAAAAAAATTCTACTATTGACTGTAATTAACATGAATTTCTCGTTTAAGACACACTATCCAGTTATCATATACTCATATCATCACAAGTAATCCCACAATATAGCAACAATTCAACAATTTGAAATTCACAGAGTATAAAAATTGTTGTCGTAATATTCATATATATGCTTATAATATTAAAGTTGTAACACATACCTTCAATTACAATTCCAAACACTGCTAATCACTTGAACTTGCTGTGAAAATTCGTAACTCTCTCTCAATTTTCTCTACTAACCTCTCAAGTTCTCTGAACTCTCTCAAAACTCAGTATGCTAGAATGCGTATAGCTAGGCCAAGCCAAATAACATTAAGCGTATTTTAAAACTGACAAACCCATAATAATAATAATACTAATTGCATTATCAGTTATTAACGTATATAACATAAATATATTTTATTTATTATTTATTTTATTAAATTTCAAAAATTAGAAATATCAAAAGCCATAAGGCTTGTTTGGCAAACCATTTAAATTTTAAAGAATTAAAAATACTTAAGCCTTGTTTGACAAAAACTAATTTAAATCATTTTTAATTTATTTTAATAAACACTTTCGTTTATAACTATAATCACATATTATATTTTAATTAAATATAGCATTTTAGCAAATACCACAAAATTATAACACCTCATGTTATAACACAAATCTATAAATTATAATTTAATTAAATTTAAAAAATTCTCTAATAAATTTAGATTCATCAATTCCACAATAGACACATTAAATAAATATTTATATTGTTCAATAAATATTTAATATTACACTTTAAAATTTTCGAATCGTTACAAGAATGGCTTGATTATCCTTCCTATCCCTTCTTTGATTCTCACAATCACTTCTTTTTCAATTTCCCAGAGAATATGTCTCTCTCAAATTCTTCCCTTCTTCTCTACTCTCAAACTTAGGAAAATAATAAGTGTAACCCAAAATAACTAAATATTAGTCTTTACATAGTTCTATCAGTTATACAAACCAAGAGACCCATCTGTTACAAAAGGTAAAGTGTCACAAAGCCATGTTTGTCTAGACCCACAAACCCTTTTTAATTTATTTTGATAATATTATATTATATACGACCTTCGTCCCACAATAAGTGATTTTTTAGGCTTAATATTTTTTCCTTAAATAAGTGATGTGTTAGAACTCCAATATAATTTTTATAATATTTTCCATATATGCCCTTATGCAACCAATGGTATTTATTGCATCTTGCAATCACTACAATTAAATGACACTCATTAACTCTTCAACTTCAAAGAAAATATATTAAGAATATTTTTGTCATTTTGGCTTATGTATTGGTGGTATGTGTGATTTAAGCTAAAAATCACTTATTATGGGACGAAGATAGTATTTTTTATTTGTCACATCTGTAACCAATTTACATAACTTACAATAATAATTATAATAATTATAATTTTTATTATAATTATTTTGATGATTAATAAATAATTGTATATCTAATTTAATTAATAAATTAGACTTAAACATCACTTTATTTAATTACTTATTTTATTTAATATTAAACAACTCATTTAATTTAATTAATTCATTAAATTAAATCCACAAAGAATAAAATTTATCTTTGCTTTAATTTAATTATCATACACACGTAACGAAATTATTATACCTCAAATTCATAAATTATTTATTTTTCTCAATAAATAAATTATTTAAAATATTTATTTAATTCAATAAATATTTAAAATAAATTATAAAATTTATTTAATTTCTTCAATAGTTAACTCAATTATTAAACCTCACTTTCCCAATATATGAATATATATATATATATATATATATATATATATTTCTCTTCACACCAGATCACATATTTTAAAATATATAGCACGTATATATACATACTCAAACTCAAAACATCTCATAATAAGAAATTTAATTATTAAATTCCTATTTTAATAACTTATAAAAATTTGGATTGTCACATTTACAGCTTTTCTTAATGCAAGCATACTTGCATAATCATTCATATATATCATAATCAAATCATATATCAATAGGAATATCATTCACATGCTTGTTCCTGACAGTTGTAGTTGTGGGTAATATTTATAAATTTTGCAAAGTAAGCAAGTTATTAGAAAATATTCGTTTGGTCGGGAAATATTCGTTTTATCAGGGAATATTCGTACAATAAAACAATCATTGATGGACCCCACAACGAAATTACTGTTGGAGTTAGAAAATGACATAAATAACTTTTTATAAAAATAATGGCAAAAGTTTTACCGTTAAACTATTGAAATACCCGGTGATAAAAGTACAGTAATATGTGTGGTTGCATAGTAGCACACTGTATTGTTCAGTATCTTTGATTATTGATGCTTACGTGAGAATTCATTCAGTTTTATTCAATTAGTGTCATAGTAATTGCTGCATAGTATCTCACGTTATTGATTCAATTATTATCACAATGTTTTATATTATTAAATTAATAATTGAGATGATAAATTTATTCATATTATTATTTACATTATTGACGATGTCTAGAAAGTTCTGTCGAGAAAAGGGGTTTGGTCACCTAATTGCGCGCCAATAGGGAGAAATCTTTATCGAAAAACTCCCTCTTTCCTGGGAATGATCTGGTTGTTAATATTGTGAGTTATAATATTAATGATGAATGTTATTAAAAATATGTTTTGAGAAGTCAAGTGAATTGAGATAAATAGAGGGGTATTTTATGAAGTATTTGTTGTAAGTTTGGTTTATTTCATGGACCTCCACTTACCCATTTTTCAAAATTGTCGGTAGAAAGTTATCTCAGTTTTATTTTATTACTTATATATATATACATATATATATATATATATATATATATATATTATAAATTTTATTTTTATATAACATAGAATATATTTTATTTTATTTGCATAGTACTGCATAGTATATGCATAGTGCAGCATAGTAAAATCAATTTTTTTTAAAGGTTCAGCCGAACGTCGCCTGTGAATTCTTCCTACTGTGCGTCCGTGATTTTCTAAATTCAAATAGTATTTTGTAACTCTCTTATAAATATGATGTTTAGTTTAGAATTGAAAATCATACCAGAATCAGAGAATTCTTCTTCTATAATATTGAGTGTATTTCTTTAGAGTTTAAGAAAGCTTTGAGTGTAAAAAACAGTGCAAATTTTCTTCAAGAATATCACCGCTATACCAGTTAGAAGTACTCTCTTTTTAAAATAAGGGATATTATTTTTATTCAATATTCGTAAGAAATAATATTTTCTTCCATACTCTATTGTATGTAAGTAATATTATTTTATTTCAGATTCAAAATTCTACACTCATTTTGTTAAGTATTGCTTCTATACTCCTTGAAATTAGTAGAATATCCTTGAAATTTGTGCTTCATCTAATATCGTTTCACAAGGATATTTTTCTGAACATTCTCGTTAAATTTTAATCTTTTCATGTTGGGGTACTATTCATGAAGTACTATTCATGGGGTACTATTCACCCGGGTACTATTCACCTGAAAAATTGATTTTTTTCTGTCCAAATTATTTTTTGATACATGGGTATTATTCTTTAATTTTACTCCACAAAGTAGTTATCATGTTGTCAATTAGGACTTATATCTTTGTCATTATCATTTTTAAACTCTAGATAAATTAAAAATCTTTAATATTTATCCTTGATTTCGTTTGATTGAATTCTTATATCATTGTCATCATCATCATTCTTATATTGTCATGAAAAGTCATCTTTGGCCCGTAATGCATAGATGGACTGTTGATTGGTATGATTATAACCATAGATTATTCGGTATAATCATGACTTTTAATGTTACAAATGATATGGTAAAAGTCCTTATTGGCCCTTAGTGCATTGATGGACAGTTGTTGGCATGATAATGACCATTGGTGATAATAACGAATATCCTTGGCCCGTAGTGCATGGATTATTCGTGGATGTGATAATAATGAATATCCTTAACCTGCAGTGCATAGATAATTCAGTGATGTGGATTATTTATTGAGTTGAGTCTCAGCAATAAAATTGATGATAAACTTTTAAATAATAGAAGATAGTAGATTTTATGCTCTACTTGACTCTTCTAATGGATTATTTATTCTGCTGCAATTAAACTGATTGTCTATTGTATTCTATCAATTTAACATTGTTGAAGGCTAACGATAATTTATTCTACATTATCTTAGTCATAATATTCTTTACTGGGCTAGTTGAGCTCACCCTTTATTTTCATTGTTCTCTTCAGGAAATAAGAATATTGCTAGGACTAGTCGGGGAATAGAGTGACGGTCCTGATGGTTGCTTTAGTAGTCATCACTATTATGTGAAATAGTGTAATAATATTTGTAATGAGGACTTCATTTGATTTTGGATATTGTCTAGGAGACAATATTCGTGTTAAAACTCTCAGCTTATGTTACACGACAATTGTATAATTAAGTTTGTAATTGTATTCTGTACCATGTATTTGGCGACTCAGAATGGGTTGTGTATACCTATTTTTGGGGCGTCACAGTGCATGTTACTTTTTATGTTTTTATGTTTAATTTGCAAGTAATGGCAGGGATGGGATTAACATGCTGAAAAGGGAGCATTCTTGGAGACTCTTATGGTCGGACATGGGGTGCGCTACATTTGTATTGACCTGGACGCGGGGCGTGCTAAGTTCGTTAAGGATTCTACATAGCTAGTGCGGGGTGCGCCTAAAGAAAGAGAAATCGGGCGTGCGGGGCCGGTTATTATCTTGTTCCAATTTGAGCTAGGAAAAGGATTGATGGTTACCTAAATTATTAGGATTTGCATGAGGGCTATAAATATTTGTTTAAGAGTTGGTTTAGAGATACTTTTGACTACGAGAACTGGGAGCCCACTAAGGAGACTTGAAGTTTGAATCAAAGATCAAGAAGAAGTAGACATTGAAAATTGAGCGGATTAAAGATTCTCGCAAAAGTTTTTCTTCTTCTCTTTAATTCATTATCTGTACTTTGAATGCTATTTAAATTTGATATGATGGTTTTTATTAGGATGATGAGTTGATTTCTTAATTAGGGTTATAATGGAACCTTTTGCTATGCTTTAATTCAATTATCCATATTTTCAGTTATTGATATTGTTTGAGTTGTTATCATATCTTATGTTTAATTTATTAATTATGTGACCAACAATTAATCTGATATCTTAGATGGAATTGAAAAATGAAAACTATGTGTCGACGTCGGGATTTTTAGCTGTCCCTTTTCGTTATTTGTTCTTTGGTGTTCCCATTGTTATGTGAGATTTGTTTTAAAAAACAAGTAAAAAAGGTCCGACATGTATAATGTCGACGATGGACTGTTAAGAGTCGTCAGTTGGTGTTTTTAACTGGTTGCACTAACGCAACCGAAAAGGTTTGCACATTGACCAGTGATTTGACACTCCTAAACGGGTTTGTGAAACTGAGATCCATTTTTGGGTTCGGGGGCTTGATTATACGGAGGGAAGGTGTTAGGCACCCCCCCGACATCCGTGTTACCACGGTGACCGCTACTTTCCAAAGAAACTGTTATATGAATGTGTGTGTGTGTGTGTTAATCAATATGCAATGATTTAAAAGTAGTGTGAGGCCTCATTCGCACCTATATACACAGGGTTTGAATTTATAGAAAAATTCAGTTTTAGCAAGATATAGCAATGAAGTTTTATAAAAAGAGGTTTTTCAAACCCTGTGCTCAATAGGAATTGAGCCATTTTCATACTTCTATTTTATTGTTAAATGTTTGGCTTGTTTGCTTTTATTTTCGAGATGCGAGGCATCTTCGAGAAAATAATATACAGCAGTGCCGAACTTCTCATGGGCATGATAGCCATCTAAGGAAATTTGTACACTGTAAATAATGTACAAGCTGCTTACAGCTGAAAAAGGTCCATTATGTGAACCGAATCTAGATTCAGTAGACTGAATCTGTGATCACATGATTCCTAGGCTCACATGATACTGCAGTTTGTATGAAAAGCAGTAAGCAGATATATATATAAAATTAAATCGATATATATATATATATATATATATATATGTGTGTGTGTGTGTGTGTGTGTGTGTGTGTGTGTGTGTGTGTGTGTGTGTGTGCATGATCAACCACCACGAAGCAACTCCATGGGGGATCAAAAATGTAAATAAAGCAATAAATGCGATCAACCGCCACGAAGTGAACTCTAGGCGGGACTGAACGTAAATAAAGCAATAAAAGGCCTCGAAGTAAACTCCAGGCCTGACAGAAATGTAAATATATATATATATATAAGCAATAAACGCACCGGATATAAAATTCAGGCTCATCGGATATGTCCGACAACAATTATATATATAAGTATATATATATAAGCAATAAACGCTCCGGATGTAAAATCTAGGCTCATCAGATATGTCTGACAACAGTTATATATATAAGTATATATATATATATAAGAAGGTAAACGCTCCAGACATAAGTCTAGGCTCAATCGAGGCATAACATGATAATGTTAGTCCATATATAAAATATATACATAGATAAGTATATATATACAGATAGAAATGAAAACCACGGACCAAAGTTCGGGCATACGCACACAACACGACTCTCAATGTGTAGAACAGTGTGTGCAAAGATAAAGAGAAAGGCTTTATAGAGTGTGAGAAGGCTTACAGTGGGCTGTCAATGCAGGCTTCTATAACTCTAGATGGATAAACACTCAGCTCCCGCTGGTAAAATCTATAGCTATATGTGAGCTAACAGGTGTTTAAAAAAACAAGCACGCAATATAAGGTGTGTACAGAGCAAATTGGACAGGGCTTCCTCGCCTATTTTTTTAAATGGCTACCCCAAGCCCTCTATTTATAGAGGGGAGAGCCGCAGGTTTACCTGCATCTACCTGTGGTGCCCCGGGCTCTGCGGGTCCCATCGTCTTGAAGTATGTGCACTCGTGCACTGTGATGTCCGC
Organism: Panax japonicus; assembly: GCA_020205505.1. Taxonomy (NCBI): domain Eukaryota; kingdom Viridiplantae; phylum Streptophyta; class Magnoliopsida; order Apiales; family Araliaceae; genus Panax; species Panax japonicus. The sequence goes on along the minus strand of CM035095.1, from coordinate 54,898,426 downwards.
TCGAACTTGTAGATCTTCAATTCGAGCATCTGAATGAGGTATATAAGACCTTCTTCGGACCCCTTGTGTCGAGAGTTACACAATTACATGGGATTAGAGATTGTAAGAAATCAGGAAGAAGGGACCATGCCCATGATCTTCATGCTTCAAATTCTATCCAGTGTGCTGCCACGCATAATAGTCACTCGGGATTGGAAATCCTTGGTTCTTGAAGGACATTGTTGTATGTATGTATGTATGAAATGTTAAGACGATGCGCAGATGTTGAGGTAGCAAGATGACGTTTGACTCCTCATCGTGGTAATTGCCGATTTGAGTTGAAAGCAGACGTTGCTCAGGGTTATATCTGAGATTGGACTGCTGCAAGTATTTGAATGCTGCAATGTCATCTGTAAGGTACCTGTCTGCCCGGTGTTAGCTCTGGGTCTGAGGTATAAATGCCTTGACAGGAGGTCTGAGATTGAAGCTGGTAGCATTTGAAACAAGCATTTCCGGGGTTATCGCCGGAACTGCAACAGCATTCCTTGGGGTTATTGCCAAGGACGAAACTCGGGGTTATCTCTGAGGTTGGAAATGATGTTTCCAGTGTGTGTTCCGGGGTTGAGAATGATACTCCCGGTGTGTGCTCCGAGGTTGAGAATGATACTCCCGTTGTGTGTTCCGGGGTTGAGACTGAACTTTCGGTAGTATTCGAAATGGATGTGAACTGTCTTCCAGGGTTATCTCTGACAGACGATTCTGCCTCCTACAATGTTAGTAACAGGTGTGCCAAAAATTTCGAGTGTCTACAGATGCCCCTCTTTATCATATTCATGCAACGCAAGGCATGGATATGATAAAGAATCCTAGACACTTGAAATGCAACAGATAAACATAATGCTATATGCAGCAACATGATGCAAATGTATGAATGACATGATTGTCAGTTCCTTGTTAATCCTGTTGAGATGACAATCAGTGATGTCTTGGACATGCGATCCAAGTCTTCAAGGATGTTGACGTTAGGGCTATCACCAAAGTCGTGAATCCTAGACATAGACTTCTACTCCATAGAGGTGCCTCTTATGTGAAAGAGATCAGGGGGGAGAAAGATTTGTCTGTTTGAGGATTTGTATAACATATCCCACCATCATGTCAGAGTTACTGCCAACAGTTTGTATTTGTCAGGGTTGCCTGACCTTCGCTGATGTATGTATCACCGGATATATCCCTGCTGGGCAAAATGTTAAGGTTGTTTAACCTCCATTGATGTGTGTCAATGGTTGCATTGCTTTGTGACCCTTGTTGAGGAATGTGTCAAGGCTGCTTGACCTTCGCTGATGCATATATCAACGGTTGTATCGCGTTATGACCCCCGCCGGGGATACATAGACATGGATATGTTGCTTTGATGGGTTTACTTGCCACCAGCTGAAATAGCATCAAGGTTGGTTGACCTTCATTGATTTGTGTATCAATGGTTGAATTGCGTTGTAACCCCCGCTGGGGATACATGGATGTTCGTAGCTTCAGCGTTGTAACCCCCGCCGGGGATACGTCTTTAATTCATAACTCTGGCGTTGTAACCCCCGGAAGGCTGCTTGACACTGTATTGACGGCATCAGACCTTTGTGAGGTATTATCAAGCATGATTTATAAAAGCTGAGGCCACTGGTATAGTATACCTTGTGTGCAGGCGAATACTAATGTGTGACATGTGGAGTCATAGTTTGACCAATGAAAACCAGGATTTCAGGCTATTCCGCTTAATCGCGTAGCGTTTTTACTCCTGATTTGGCCTTTTCAGCTTCCGAGACCTCTTTTGTAACGTTAACTGGAGTGAGCCAGAGGTTTGGGACCCATATAGGGGTGCCGCAGGTACACCTGCAGTAGCCGCAGGTGGACCTGCGGCCAACCGTGGCTATACAAAGCCTATAAGCTACTTTCATAAGTCATTTTCAAGCTGCACGACAAAGGAAATCTGAGAGCTCTTCTTCAGACATATTGAGTTCGAGCAACTTTCTGCATATTTTTCCATTGTTCAAGCGTTCTTCACTGTCCTGGTAACATATGCATGTATTCTTTTCCAGTTTCTATTCGTTGGAAAATGACTTATCACATAAAATGCATTTAGATACATAGTAGTGAATATGCATGCTGATATGATTTGATAAAAAATATTCAACATAGTAAATGTTAGTATTAAACCATGCTGAACATAATGATGTGAAAAAAATTTGACTTTTGAAACAGTCAAATTGGCACCTTTTTCTGTCATTTCTTATCCTATTTGATGACAAATGAGTAAAAGTAGAAAAGTAAAATAACCATGGTAATTAGATTACACTTATGGATTTTTTTACTACAATGTATTAAATGCATGTAGGATGTATATGATTGTTGGTAGGTGTGCTACTGAATGGCCACCTAGTCATGCCTATGTGCATGTGGATAGTCCCATTTACAAAGGGGGCTATGGTAAAAATTTTCCAAAATGTAGACATTGGGTAGTCATGCATTTTTAACTCTACTGTATATGTTTGTTAAAACAATGCATGCATGTAATCATAAGATGCATTTTAAAAAGCTCCAGGTAAGATTTTACCACACCCTTTCTAAGGTGATTTGGAGATTTGTTGCCCAGATATTATGGATCCGGATCAGCCGAGTAGTTCCCGCAGGACCACTTTTGGTGTACGGAGGAGGCCTTCTGAAGTACCTCAACCCCGTTCTGTTAGACAGCCTCGTCGTTTGGTGGAGGCAGTGATACGTCCTATCCAATTTGAAGTGTCGGATGTCGAGGACGAGGAGGAGGATGTACCGGTTGAGGTTCCTGCTCCTGTTGCACGTGCTCCCTATAGGGAGTTGCCAGGTATTCAAGTGGCGAACCCAGATCTTCTAGGTGACTTAAGTCAGCATCCTTCAGTTTACCTACACGTAAACGAGGTATGAAGTTAGATCTTAATCTTCCTTGTTTCCTATTGATGAGGAGTAAAGGGTTCTGATGTTGATCTGCATTTAATGTAGGTTCCGGCTTACACAGCCTCTAGGGAACAAGTTCAGCATCCACTCTATGTATCAGGCTTTGGATGATGACTATAGAGCAATTATAGACGGCTGGGGATTTGGGACGTTCTTCTCTATCCTTCCCCGTCGTTGTCCCTGGGGTTACCTCAGGGCACTGTTTGAGCGGTGGTTTCACCAGACTCAGTCACTCCATTTGCTGGACTATGAGGTGATGATGACGCTGATGGATTGGTGATTTATCACAGGTATAGAGTTTGAAGGGGATCTGGTGCCTTGCACGGTGGATATCACCCCTACTACAGTCAGATCCTTGTTGGGAGTTCCGGCGGAGGTGCTCAAGGGTAGGACTGTACGTACAGGTCCTTTGAGCGTAGATCCTATGAGTGGGCTGTTGAGTGAGCATATACCCGATGATGTGAGAGTCAGGGATCGCATTCTTCGGCAATTGTTCCTGATGATCATTAGGGGCTGCTTCATAGCAGATAACTCTTCTACGGTGTCCTTCACTTTGATCATCACCACTCGACATGTGGACCGTATAGGAGACTATAACTAGGGTTCCTACACCTTTGCCTACTTCCTCAGGGGAATGTGCATGCTATCGCAGGGCTTGACCGAGGCTTGGTTAGGATTCTACCAGTTTCTGCTGGTGAGTATTTCTCTTATCTTTTCCCATGTACAAGTTAAGAGCGTTAACTGATAGCAGATGTTTGCCTTTGTATTGGTAGTTTTGGGCCTATTAGAGGCATCCATGTTTATGTCATGTGAGCGTGTTAGGTTTAGACACCTATCCACGAGGACGGAGATGGCATCATTCCATACTGGTAGAGGTCCCTGTTGCTGAGGGTTTCACCCATTGCCACCTACAGCTGGAGTTGTTGACAGAGGATGTCATCACATGGGTTCCCTATTCTGGGGAGCATTTGAGCATTAGATTTTAGGATGGGTACCCGACTGGTGTCGAGCTCATGATTTTCACCCGTAGGATTCCTCTCTTCACAGATGGAGGATGGGAACTCTACTTAGGAGAGCGTGCTATCAGGAGCACTACAGGAGAGATTATATGCCGATCTTGCCTCCTGTCAGGCGTTATTGGCCTGTTTTGCAGTCACCCGTCACTGATATCCCATTGTTGGGGATTGACGGTTACACATTATCAAAGGGCCCCTACACTCAGGAGATGTTCCAGCATTGGTCGTTCTCTCGTACCATTGGAGCTCAGACCCGCGACACACAGTTTATGGGGTATAAGGTTCTAGGATTCGTGATGATGACGGATTGGCTAGCCTATGTCAGAAATCCAACTCATGTGACACAGATTGACAGTTTGACCCAGGCAGTTGGACCGGGCACATTTCTTATCCAGCATTTGGGTAGAGATCCTTCAGAGGTAGATACTTTTGATCCTTCCAGCTCTGGCGTTGGCCCCTCAGGTGACCCATATGGCTTTGCCGGTAAAGATACTCCCTGTAGATAAAGATCCAGTAACTCAGGATGAGTTACATTATATGGATAGGATCGACGATGTAGACATCGATACCATTGATTTCTTCTGATGTATATTTCTCGTTATCTCTTTTGATAGGACTCTGTTAGCTGCTGGGTAGCTTCGCCCCATTCTCGCTATATCTTTTGATAGGCCTCTGTTAGATGTTGTGTAGCTTCAACCCATTTCCCTGTATTTTAGTTGTACAGAGATGTATTAGATGATGATATACTTAGGAATATATGTACAGTTTTCCATTCCCTATATCATATTGTCATCTATTGTATCATGCATGTTATTATGTTATGCATATGTATGTATGTCCAGAGATATTCAGCATTGACCCCTGGATGGTCTTATGACACGGCCCATACAGATGTCTTCTTCGACAGTTACCCGTATTGATCATACCCCACCATTTTTTGTGGCATCTGATATGTGCTCATGGTATGATAATATGTCACCCCTAGACAGGGTAACTGTAGATCATTTGCTGCAGCACACTATTGCCTTGTTGATGTTTCAAGTTCCCACAGGGTTCATAGAGGGTATACTATAGCACTGGGTACTGGATAGACAGGTTTTCCAATTTGGGACCCAAGAGTTGACTCCTACTCTGGAGGAGTATGCACGGTTGATGATGTTGTCGTTGGACAGACCTTGCGTGCACATGGTGATTGGGGACATGAGTAGGCAGTTCATGACCCTCACCGACTTGAGGCGTAGAGTGGTACAGGATGAGATTACATCTAGCCACGTGATATCCCAGCATTTTCTGATTGACAGATTTTGCTCTAAGGATAGTTATGCAAGGCATTCTGGGGATTTTACCACGCCAGAGGATCATTGGCGTTTGGCCAGAGTGGATGTACTATTACTGTGCGTACTTTCGTACGTCTATATGCCACGATACATGGATGAGTTGGACATCGGGGTCATTATGGTAGTGAGAGCTCTCAGGGAGGGTCATACCATTATATCGATGATTATCACAGAGACTCTGAGGTCAGCTATATATTGCTGCACTTATCCAGCAGGAGTGTTCATAGGCATCTCGGTCATGATGTATGTGTGGTTTATGTCCTACTTGGGATCGATTGGCACATTCAGACGGCATGGGTATTGCTTCACCAATGATATAGCCATATCATACTCCTTCCAGCCTGCGGAGTGTACAAATGTTGCATCTTGGTCAGCTTTCCTTATAGGGATTGGAGATCCATTCGCTATACTACCGTGTACAAGGCTTAGCTCACCCTACAGCTTCATTACTCATGCTCCGGACATGGATTATCTTCCTCTAGCTGGTTTGAGAGGGATTATCACTTACCACCCACTGGTCGTGATGTGTCAGTTCGACCAATTTCAGGATTTCCATTCATTTGAGGGGGTAGTGAGTCAGCGCTTCACTTCACGCCATTTATCAGTAGAGGACAGATCCAGGTTATATGCCTGTTGGGATCAGCGAGAGCTAGCTGAGTTTTCTGTCAGTCATCTGGGTTATTCTGCAGAGTATTCAGCATGGATGGAGATAGAGACTGCATCGACTATAGTAGTATCCACAGTGCAGGATATTGAGTCTGACGATGAGGAGCCTATGGAGGAGGCTGACATTCCCATTGATGAAGACTTAACTGCTGGGTTGCCAGCATATGTGATGGATTCTCCCACCCCGAGTCCCACTGTTACTCAGTATTCATAACAGTATTTGGAGCAGAGCCTACATCTGATGACCTATTAGAGAGATCGGGCTAGGGCCTCGATGTTGACAGCTCTTGATGGGAGAGACACCACTCTATTACAGAGGGATGAGGCTTGATCAGCCAGAGATGCATTGATTATGGAGAGGGATGCTGCCCTATCTGTTAGGGATGTGGCCATTACAGACAGTACTTCAGTGAGATCACATACAACTGGCATTCTTGTCGATATGAGTGCATACATCGATGAGCATCATGACATCATGCAGTTAGCCTCAGATCTGCTAGTTTGTGTAGATACCCTTGGGTAGGAGCTTACAGCTTTACCTCCTTCTTCGGAGAGAGATGTTATGTTAGATCGGATAGTCCGCATAAACACAGATCCATAGATAGCTTTGTATTTTCCTACATAGACTAGCTTAGCCATTTTGTCATGTACATCATAGATGTATATATCAAACAGTATTATATATGGCAGAGAAATATATTTTAATTTACTTCCCTTTTAGTTGTGCCATGATATTTGCTTGATATTTGCATGTTTCTTCAGGACTTGTGATCTTGATGCATTCTGAACTTGTCCTTGATATGTGGACATTGAGCCATCGCAGGATCACTCAGAACGGATCATTGATCTGTATGTATCCCTACCATCTTTGGTGTCTTGGGACTGGTTTTTGTATAGAAATGTGGAGAGGAGTGTCTCTTTTCCTCTCTAAGATTGACCGCACTACAGATGGTTGCCAGTACTTCTATTTGTGAGAAGCCTAGTTAATTCCATCTTTTATGGATTGGTATTGCTCTTTGAGGCACAACCACGGCTTAGATGGTCACTAAATCTCCTATTTATGAGGAGAGGTTGGGTAATTCCATCCCCTTGGTCTGAAGCCAATGAAAAAGAGGTGAATTGAAGGTTGATCCCAGTACCGTGTGATAAGTATTTTTGTTCTGGTAGGGGTTAGACTGAACCATAAATGGCTGCCTACGTACTCCTATTGAAGACAAGATCAAGTCTACGTAGTTCGAACCTGGTGTAAGAGGTTCAACGTTGAATGTGAAAGGAAGATGGGTGTAAAAATGTTTTTGTTGTTTTTTGTTTTTGTAGAGAAAGGGCAAAAATATTTTTTTTGTTTTTTGTTTATTGTGACCGGGCCATATAAAATATAGTTTCCTACGTACTCCAATGTATCAGGGAGATCAGGTCAACACAGTTCGCCCCTCAGGACGAATCGCAGCCTAAGAGAAGTGTGAATCCCATGCACAAGCTATACTGTGGGGAGAAGAAAGTTTGATCCCATAATGGGGACAAACTGCAGGTGTGGAAAAAGTTTAATCCTATTTTCAGGACAAGCTGCAACCGTAGAAAAGTTTAATCCCGTATTTAGGATAAACTGCAGGTGTGAAAGGTTCAATCCCGTGTTCAGGATAACCGAAATTATGTGAAATGTTTGAAATGAGGTGAAACCAGGCTGTTAGTTTGAAGTGTATGTGAAACCAGGCTGCTGGTTTGAAGTAAAGTGAAACCAGACTGCTAGTTTGAAATGTATGTTTTTCGTTTCACGGTGTCCGAGTTGATAAGCTATGGAAATTCATCGCCATCCATTTCCTGTAGTCTAAGAGCACCTCCTGTCAATACCTCCTTGACAACAAACGGGCCTTCCCAGTTAGGAGCAAATTTTCCCTTAGATTGATTTTGGTTGTCAATGATCTTTTTAAAAACCAAGTCATGTTATTTGAATTGTTGTAGCCAGACTTTTTTATTATAGGATCGTGCGATCCTTTGCTGATATAATTGACCATGGAAGATTGTCGCAGTTCGCCTTTCGTCTATCAGAGACAATTGGTGATACATGTCTTGTACCCATTGGTCTTCATCCAACTGAGCATCCATCAACACTCTGAGGGATTCCATTTCCACCTCTATGGGGAGCACTGTTTCCATCCCATAGGCTAATGAGTAGGGGGTTGCCCCAGTGGAAGTACGCATTGAAGTTTTATAGGCTAATAAAGTCACATGCAAGAGGTCAGTCCATCCTTGGTGATTGGCAGACATTTTCTGTATGATCTTCTTGATATTTTTATTAGTCGCTTCAACAGCACCATTCATCTTTGGACGGTAGATGACAGAGTTAAGGTGTTTGATGTAGAATTTACTGCATAACTCCTCCATCATTTTGTTGTTGAGTCTCTTAGTATTGTTTAACACAATGACCTCTGGTTGTCCATATCGACAGACTACATTGTTTCAGATGAAAGCAATGATGACTTCTTTGGTAACCTTGGGGAAGGAGGTTGCTTCTACCCATTTGGTGAAGTATTCAATCATGGTGAATATGAATCGATGTCCATTAATAGCTTTGGGCTCGATGGGCCCGATCACGTCCATTCCCCACATTGAGAAGGGCCATGGCGAACTCATATTGTGGAGTTCCATTGGAGGGGCGTGGATAGCATTCCCATGGATTTGGCATTGATAGCACCTCTTGACGTGATCATCACAGTCAGCTTTGAGTGTGAGCCAATAATGCCCTGTTCTGAGGATTTTCTTGACAAGTAAGGGGCCACTCATGTGTGGCCAACATACTCCACCATGGATCTCATCCATGAGCCTCTAAGCTTGGTCTTTGTCCAGACATCTGAGGAGACCTAATCCTACATCTCTCTTGTAGAGTGCATCTCCACTCAGGTAGAATTTCATAGCAAGTCAATGGATCCGCCTCTTTTCAATTAGGCTCGCCTTAGCGAGTGTAGATCCATCTCACAGATACTCCTTGATATGCTGATACCAAGGGTGGTGGATGGGAGGTAGCTCATCCGATACTTCTCCAACGTAGTTTCCATAAGATGGGGCCTTTTGCAGAGCAAATGTGATGTTTGGCATATTTTCCTTGTCAGGTATGTGAATCAAGGAGGCTAACGTTGCTAATGCATCCGTAAAATTATTCCTATTGCGAGGAATGTGTAGGAAGGAGATTTCTTTAAACTCCAAAGCCATCTGTAAAACTTGTCGATGGTAAGGCAGCAAATGTAATTCTTTTATTTGATAGATTCATGTGGATTATAAGATTACCAATTCGGAATCCCCAAAGACAGTTAACCGTCTGATGCCCATTGAACGGGCAAGTTTTAGCCCCATGATACAGCCTTCATACTCAGCTGTGTTATTGGTGCTGACAAACTACAATTTGACAACGACGGGATACTGCTCCCCCGTACCGGATACTAGCACTGCTCCAGCTCCAGAGCCTTCTGTGTTAACAGCCCCATCAAAATACATTTTTCATGTGTGGCGTGCATTGTACTGATGGTATTGTTGAACTGTCATTACCCCTTCATCGGGAAGTATGTTTCTAAGGGTTTATAGTCCCCTGCAAGTGCGGCGGCCAGTTGATCCGCAATTCCTTGACCTTTGACAGACTTTTGTGTCACGTAGACGATGTCAAATTGATGTAGGATCAACTGACATCTGGATAGTCGACAATTTAGTATGGGCTTACTAAACACATACTTGAGAGGATCCATGCGGGATATGAGATGGGTTGTGTGACCATGGAGGAAATGTTGTAACCTCATGGAAGCTCATGCTAAAGCACAAAAAGTTTTCTCCATCAGAGTGTACTAGTGCTCACTGACGCTGAATCTTTTACTGAGGTAATAGATAGCTCATTCTTGGCCTCTATTGTCTTTTTGCCCCAGCATGCAGCTCATGGCATTGTCATTAATGGATAAGTACATAAATAGGGGAACATCATCCCTGGGAGGTACCAAAATAGGAGCGTTAACCAACTGTTCTTTAATGGTAAGGAAGGTTTTTTGGCACTCATCGTTCCATTTCATGGAGGAGTTCTTCCTTAATAGCTTGAAGATGGGCTCACAGGTTGCTGTGAGTTGAGAGATAAACCTTCTAATGAAATTGATTCTTCCCAAAAATCTGTGTATTTCCTTCTCTATCTAAGGAATAGGAATTTTCTTGATGGCCTGGATTTTGGTGGGATCCAGTTCAATTCCTTTGTGGCTGACTAGGAAACCTAGCAACTTGCCTGATTTGACACCAAAGGCGCACTTGGCTGGATTCAACTTCAAGTTGTACTTACGCAACCTGTTGAATAACATTTTGAGATGGTCTAAGTGGTCTTCCTCCCTTCAGGATTTGACGATGATGTCATCCATGTAGATCTCCATCTCTTTATGCATTAAATCATGGAAAAGAGCCATCATAGCTCGCTGATAGGCGGAATTGATGAGGCCGAATGACAACCGTTTATAGCAAAATGTTCCCCAAGGCATGATGAAAGCAGTTTTCTCACGATCTTCCTCAGCAACCATAATTTGATGGTACCCCGCGAAGTAATCCGCAAAGGAGTACATGTCGTATTGAGCAGTATTGTCAATGAGAATGTGGTTAAAAGGTATGGGAAAGCTATCTTTAAGGCAAGCTTTGTTCAGATCCCATTAATCCACGCAAACTCACACCTTTCCTCCTGGTTTAGGCACGGGAACAATGTTGGATATCCACTCTGGATATATAGACACCATGATAATGCCAGCTTGAAATTATTTCAAAATTTCTTTTTTGACTTTTAAACTCCACTCAGGTTTCAATCGCCTGAGCTTCTGCCTAACTGGCTTGAATCCTTCCTTAATGGGAAGGCGATGAAGAACAATGTCAGTGGAAAAACCCACCATGTCTTCATGAGACCATGCAAACACATCTTGGAATTGGGTTAATAGCATAACTATGTCGTTCCGTTGGTTTGGGGTGAGGTCTGAACCAATCTGGATTAGCTTAGGGTTTTCTAAGGTTCCCAGATTGAAAGAAGTGGTTTGGTCAAGGTTGGGTTTAGGTTTATCTACAACCCATTCCTTAATCTCATGAGGTGTCTCAATGTCCTCTTATATTTTCATCAAGTCTGAGTCCAACTTTGAATCAAAGTTACAGCCCTTGTGGAGAAAAGGCACATCATCAGCAAGTACATGCACATCTAAATTTAGAGTCCTGAAATCAAAAGATGCTTTCACTTAATATATGAAACTATTTAATCATACAAAAGTGTTAGTATGTACTGATAAAATAACTGCTAATACTGTATAGAAAAGTAAGTAATTAAAGTTATCTACAGGGCAAAGGGATTTTTCTTCCCGTTTTACCCTCGTCGACCAATGCATGGAGTGCTACTCCAATTGTCAAGGGCAAAGTCCTGATGGACTGCAGTGAAGGAGGGGTTGTCATTTTCCTCCTTCTCTCGAATGATAACCATGACATCTGGGCAATCATCGTCTGGGGTATATCTATTTGTATGTTCATCATGAACAATGGCGCGTATGCTTGACATCATCAAGGCGATGTCATGTTTACGTTTTCGCTCCCTTTCTTTCACTTTGGGATCGGGAATCAGCACCTCTTTTGCTTTAAATGGTATTGGTTTGGGAAATAGCATGGCCATAACATGGGCTGACACCTTTACTGGAGACTGTATCAGCTTATGCGGTGCAGATGGAAAAAATCACCATGTGACGGAAGCTTGACGAACTTGTTTGTGTTTGTGCGGATTCCTATGACTAAAACTGGCAGAATAGGCAAGTCCGGCTGTCCCAATTTGACTGGACACTTGAATAGGGTGCTTAATACCCTGCTGATTTTTACCAAGCCCTTGTCTAGGCTGATGACCCAATGACATCATTTCTTGTGTAGCCGACATAACCTCGACAGAAATCTTGGGTACAGGAAGTGGTACTCCAATAGGTTGATATTGAGTGTTACTCACTTCCAAAGTATGAAAACTAGCCGGCTCAACTTCTGAATTGAAGCTGATAATTGGTAGACTGCCTTGTTCAGGACATTCCAGCTCAGTATTGACAGTGCCTAGACTGTTGTTGACAATGTATTTGATTTGTTGATGTAATGTGGAGGGAACGGCTCCAGCCATGTGTATCTTGAGTCTATCTTAAGGACGTGGAATGATACATTAAATGTATTTGGACCAATCTCAATTGGCAACTCAATCTTTCCGATGGAATTTCGCCGGGATCCATCGAAAGCTTTGATCACCGTATGGCTGCTTTAGATCCGTTTGAGATTGACATTCATCTTCACCAAGGTGTCATAAGGATAGATATTCAGAGATGAACCTCCATCTATCAACACTCCAGATAACACATACCCGGAGGACAAAACTGCGATGTGCAATGGCTTGCAATGACCGGTCCCTTCGGGCGGTATGTCGTCATCAGTGAAGGATATCACATTGTTGTTGAAATTTTTCCACATCCACTGATTTCAGTAAGTAGTCTTCTTCCAAAACCGTCAATAAGATCTTCCGGTGCTCCTCAGAAGAGAAAACCAAGACTAGTATTGATATCTGATGTGGAGCTTCTCTTAAGCTTAAAACCACCTTGGCTTCATTATGGCCCATAGTGCGGAGGAATTTTTTAATCTTCTCCGTGGGAATCTTCCCTTTTGCTCTGATGGCGGGCTTCATCACCCTCTGAGGAAGATACAGTGGATGTTCCTTCGACACTATAGCAGTAGTATGAGACGTGGATCCTTTATCTTTTCCATAATTCCATGGAACTTTGTGTAAGCTGATAACAGGATATTGTGGTTTAAAATGTAAAAAAAAATTGCTCTGGTGCAGCCACTTTCAAAGGATTATCAGCTCCTTTGAGTTAAATTGCTTGTATGGAAAATGCCTTGACAGTCTCATCATCCTCTTTGGATATAACTACTACTGATCCCTTCTATTTGGTAGGACATAAATTCCCACTCTCAAGTTGCACAGTGTCATCGTCTGCCAGCTGCAGGACACCGCTATCAATAAGATTCTGAATGAGATGGTGGAGTGCCCAACATTCTTCTGTGCTGTGACCGCGAGAATGTGAATGATATTGACAAACTCCATTAGAGTTGAACCATCTTGAACGGGGATTTATTGGAGGCAGAAGGGAGGTAATTCTTCCTCTGTTGATAAGCATTTGAAATATCTCCTCCATAGATTGGACAAGATAGGTTAATTCCCTTTGATTGGCAAAATCCCGACGGGCTTTAGCATTTCCTCTCTTTGTAACCTTTTATCCTCCATAGCTTCGCTTTCTGAAGGTGAGGGTGGAGCATTCATAACAAAAGGCAGGAGATAAGCATTCATAACGTCGGGATTTTTAGCTATCCCTTTCCGTTACTTGTTCTTTGGTGTTCCCATTGTTATGTGAGATTTGTTTGAAAAAACAAGTGAAAAAGGTCCGACATGTATAATGTCAACGATGGACTGTTAAGAGTCGCCAGTTGGTGTTTTTAACTAGTTGCACCAACGCAGCCGAAAAGGTTTGCACATTGACCTAGTGATTTGACACTCCTAAACGGGTCTGCGAAATAGAGATCCATTTTTGGGTTCGGGGGCTTGATTATGCGGAGGGAAGGTGTTAGGTACCCCCCAACATCCATGTTACCACGGTGACCGCTACTTTCCAAAGAAACTATTGTATGAATGTGTGTGTGTGTGTGTGTTGATCAATGTGCAATGATTTAAAAGTAGTGCGAGGCCTCGTTCGCACCTATATACACATGGTTTGAATTTATAGAAAAATTAGTTTTAGCAAGATATAGCAATGAAGTTTTATAAAAAGAGGTTTTTTAAACCCTGTGCTCAATAGGAATTGTGACCTTTTCATACTTCCATTTTATTGTTAAATGTTCGGCTTGTTTGCTTTTATTTTCGAGATGCGAGGCATCTTCGAGAAAATAATATACAGCAGTGCTGAACTCCTCATGGGCATGATAGACATCTAAAGAAATTCGAACACTGTAAATAATGTACAAGCTGCTTACAGCTGAAAAAGGTCCATCATGGGAACCGAATCTAGATTCAGTAGACTGAATCTGTGATCATATGATTCCTAGGCTCACATGATACTGCAGTTTGTATGAAAAGTAGTAAGCAGTTATATATATAAAAGCGATAAATATATAAATATATATATATGTGTGTGTGTGTGTGTGTGTGTGTGTTCATGATCAACCACCATGAAGCAACTCCATGGGGGATCAAAAATGTAAATAAAGCAATAAATTCGATCAACCGCCACAAAGTGAACTCTAGGCAGGACTGAATGTAAATGAAGCAGTAAAAGGCCTCGAAGTAAACTCCAGGCCTGACAAAAATATAAATATATATATATAAGCAGTAAACGCATCGGATATAAAATCCAGGCTCATCGGATATGTCCGACAACAATTATATATATATATATAAGTGTGTGTGTGTGTGTATATATATATAGCAATAAATGCTCCGGATATAAAATCCAGGCTCATCAGATATGTCTGACAACAGTTATATATATATATATATATATATATATATATATATATATATATATATATATATATATATATATATATATAAGCAGGTAAACGCTCCAGACATAAGTCTAGGCTCAATCGAGACTTAACTCGATAATGTTAGTCCATATATAAAATATATACATAGATAAGTATATATATACAGACAGAAATGAAAACCACAGACCGAAGTCCAGGCATACGCACACAACACGACTCTCAATGTGTAGAATAGTGTGCGCAAAGATGAAGAGAAAGGCTTTATAGAGTGTGAGAAGGCTTACAATGGGTTGCCAATGCAGGCTTCTATAACTCTAGATGGATAAACACTCATCTCCCGCTGGTAAAATGTATAGTTATATGTGCGCTAACAGGTGTTTAAAAAAGCAAGCACTCAATATAAGGTGTGTATAGAGCAAATTGGACAGGGCTTCCTCGCCATTTTTTAAAAAAATGGCTACCCCAAGCCCTCTATTTATAGAGGGGCGAGCCGCGGGTGTACCTTACATAAAGGTACAGTCAATAACTGTTTTAAAAATTAAAATCTTTGGAAAATGCTCAAGGAAACCTTCGTACATGGGAGGCCATGAATCTAGTTATGATAAATATCATATGTCCAGAGAATTATCCTTGGTTGATCCAATATACCCCAAAGAAAAACGAGAAGATTACTATCACTTTCCTTCCAATGATGAGTTTTCTCTTGACATATAACTATCTCCACTGTCTGCAATTGAAAATTATATTTCAACCAAACTCCAATATTATATAGGTAGTGCTCGTAGATATAATCAACAAGTGGATGTACACAACCCTGTCTTATGATAACTCGTAGGTCATTAGACATCTTGTATGATAGTGGCAAAACACCCTTACGGTTCACCAAAATTAAATATCAAATGACGTATAAATACGACACACTTATCTAAAGTTCTCAATAAAATTATTTCCATACTATTTAGGAGAACCTCAACAGCTATAGACCACCGTTCTATTCCCCTGTTACCCCCGCTCGACGCAGCTACACTCTTGTTACCTGAAAGGAGCAGTGAAGCAAAAGGGTGAGCACAACTAGCTCAGTAAAGAATATCATGACTAAAGATAATTAATTATCAATAGTCTTCATCAGTAATAAATTAGAGATTTAGAACATATGGTAGATGATAAAACTTTTCAACCATAGTTGCAGCGGAACGAGTAATCCATTAGAAGAGTCAAATAGACTATAAAGTCTATTATCTTCTCCACATTAAAAGTCCACCAGCAAGGTTTTATCCATGTAGCATCAATCAACAGTTCCTTTCCACAATCATATGAATAAATCATAATCATAATTGTGATTCTAAATTCCTCTTTTCACCCAGGACGAATATAATTTTCATCACCTGTCTTTACCTAAAACATCAAAGATAATGGTTATACCAAATCACAGTTCCTGTTTATAATCATACTAATAAATTTATCTTTGTATTATGGGCCAAAGATATTCATTATCATTCAATCTTTGCACTACAGGCCAAAGATATTAAACAACAGGTCATCTTTGGCCTGTAACAGGTCATCTTTGCACTATAGGCCAAAGATATTAATATCTCAAATAAATATATAATCATTTCAGAATTTATATAAACCATAATTATAACTGTGTTGATCAATTCACCTTTGCACTTAAGCTAAAAATATTCAATTGTAAATTCAATGGTCATGATCATACTAGTCAACGATTCAACTTTGCACTACTGGCCAAAGAGAATCCATAGTCACAATCATACCAATCATCTACACATCTTTACACTTAAGTCAGAGAGAAATTTCATCACCGAGATTATATAAATGTTATATATGATAATAAAATAATATGATCAACAACTGCATTTAGATTGAAAAGTAAGATTCATAAATAAATGATTTTATAACACCTTAATCCAAATATTATAAATCACTTAATAATCTCATAATCTAATATTATTAATATTACCACAATATTTTAATCATTTCTTAAATTATAAATAATTTATTTTAATTGTTTACACTTTACTAATTAATGCATTTTAATCATCCTAAAATGTCAAACTCATAAAATTTCATTACCAACAACCAAAACCCTCATAAAAAATCTGCATATACCTTATATAGGATTCTCAAGCCATAAAATCCTATTTTCCAATTTTGTTACTTCACATATCATGTTTAATTCATTTATTCATAACTAGTCCATTTTCATGAAAAATACCAAATCAGTACAAACAAATTTTCTTTTCAGGGATTTAGCAGAATATAGTTCCATATTGAACATATATTTTTCTCGGAATTTTTAAAATTTATTTACTATTTTTCATATGGCCAAAACTGCCGAATATTTAAACATTTATCATAAACTGTACTTTTGTCCAAAAATTCCGAAATTTACATAGTATACTGCTATTATATACATGTACTCCCAATAAAAATTTCACCACTTTTGGAGTTAACCACAAGGAGTTATAAGGGTTTACTTTTAAAATAGTTTTTTCTCATAAAATTCATAACTCCTAATCTATACATCCAAAAATCGTCATTTTTGGACACAATCGAGAAAACTCATCAAATTATCATTTCAAATTTTTCCAGAATTTTTAAAGGTCAGAAAAACATAATAACCCCTTAAAACCGCTTATCTCAAAAGAGCAGTATTTCTGACTGGAATATCGGATGTAAAGTCGAAGGAAACTTGCACTGAATAGCAACTCTCAAAGTATCTAAATACTCACAAAAATACGCTCGATAATATAGAGAGAGAAAACGTATGTTTCTAGGTGTGATTTTCAATTCTAACTTAAGCACTTATTTATAGGAAAATGCTAGAACGCCAAAGGAGACTAAATAATAAAATAATATTATTTTATTTCCTCCTTCTACACCACCTACCAAAACCAGCCACTAGCATGCCACTACTTGAACAAATTTGGCAGCCCACATGTTTAAAACAATAGTGGGTCTCACCCATAAGTTTAATAAGAATATTTAATTTCTGAAACTTCAACAATTCATATAAAATAGCACTTTTATCATAAAAATACAAATTTTATAGTCCATTCCACACGAAATCGAAATTCTCTACAACTTTGTAGCTTTAGGTTTTTCTAAATTCCATACAGAAAATATCTGAAATCCACAAACGGATGATTTTTAACACCTTTTAAAATTCATAACAAATCATACGTTAATTTTTAACGGTTCAAAATTTGTGGACATATACTCAACTTATATATGTATAACATATCCAAAATCATAACGATCCAACGGTCGGATCAAAATTATAACTCAAGCAATAGAGCTTAAGAACACTGATTTTTCGAATTATGAGTCCTTCGAACCAGTTTCATTCAAACAGTAACTACGAAAAATCAATAATGAATTTTTGGGTGATTCAAATTTCTACGTTTAGCTTACTTACAGGGATTTCTTTTGATATATGGCTCATCTCCTAACTCATTATACACAAAGAGTTATAGATTTTGCAAAATCCAGTAATAAATTAATTTTCTGAAAATTTCTAAATTTCGTTCCACATTTCGACAAAATACTAATAAAACACCTCAACATTAATTCCTTCATTTATAACCATATAAAAATATATATTTCCTTATCATATAAATCAATAATTAATTATTCACAAATAATATTACAGAATCACAATAATGACAACCATGCCGTTCCTAGAAAAGAGGGGGCTTTCCGATAAGGATTTCTCCTTACTGGCGCGCAATTAAGTGACCAAACCTCTCCTTGACAGAACTTTCTAGACATTGCCAATAATGTTATCTAATAATATTATTCAAATAATATAAATTATTGATCTGATAATGGGAAATACTGTGTAGTGATAATTATTGAAATAACAATAATATAAAATATCAACGCAATAATTATTGAATCAATAAAATAAAATATTGAACAGTAATTACTGTAACAATTATTGAGTAGTGCCTTCTTAAGTAAGAATCAATAATTCAAAAATATTTTGCAATACTGTGTGATACTCTGCAACAACGCGTATTACTTTCATTTTAACCACCAGGTATACCGACAGTGTTAACGGTAACTACTACGCGTTATTTATAAAAACTCAAACTAGTCATTTTCTTCATCCGACAGTTATTCTTTTATGGGGCCCACAAAAGGTTGCGCCGTCGTACGAATATTCTCCGACAGTAAGAATATTCCACGACCAGACGAATATTCCCCGACAACAATGAGTATTTTATAACCACTTGCTTATTTTATAAAATTTATATATATCACCCTTAACTTTAAACTTTTATCAATTTAACCATTTACTGAATAATAATTATAAGAAAATTTGAACACTTTTATTTCATAAAATTCGGGGTCTTACAATCTCCCCTCCTTATAAAATTTCATCCCCAAAATTTATGTACCTGGTATTTCAAAGAGTTGAGAATACCTTGCTTTCATTTCAAATTTCATCTTCCATGTCCTTATGATTTCTCCATTGCTCATCTCCTGTATTTCAGATATCATTCTAGAATACAGCTTCAAAACAAAGGATTAATTGACATGTCACAACTTTTCAACTTATGTAAGAAAATCAGCTTAGGTAGGACACACACTAGCGAAGGATATTACTCGTCTCTCCCTTCCTAGTTCTAATCTCGGATCTCCTGCCAGAGATCATATCCCTAAGCTCTGATACCAACTATGACGCCCCCAAAATAGGTCCAATCCATCCAACCTATTCTGAGTCGTCAAATACATGGTACAGAAAACAACTATAACTTTATTACTACAACAACACATATGTTGTGAGTTTTGATACAAATATATACCAACTATGACTCATGTAACAACCAGTGGACAGCACCTCATAGTGATACATTACATAAAGGTACAGTCAATAACTGTTTTAAAAATTAAAATCTTTGAGAAATGCTCAAGGAAACCTTCGTACATGGGAAGCCATGAATCTAGTTATGATAGATATCATATGTCCAGAGAATTATCCTTGGTTGATCCAATAGACCCAAAAGAAAAATGAGAAGATTACTATCATGCTCCTTCCAATGGTGAGTCTTCTCTTGACATATAATTATCTCCACTGTCTGCAATTGAAAATAATATTTCTACCAAACTCCAAGATTATATATGTAGTGCTCGTAGATATAATCAGCTAGTGGATGTGCACAACCCTGTCTTATGATAACTCGTAGGTCATTAGACATCTTGTATGATAGTGGCAAAACACTCTTCCAAAGTTGGGTTCATAGGGTGACCTCACCCTATTCGGGTGACCTCACCCTATTCTGTTCACCAAAATTAAATATCAAATGACATATACAATACGACACACTTATCTAAGGTTCTCAATAAAATTATTTCCATACTATTTAGGGAGAACCTCAATAGCTATAGACCACCGTTCTATTCTTCTATTACCCCCTCTCGACATAGCTACACTCTTGTTACCTAAAAGGAGCAGTGAAGCAAAAGGGTGAGCACAACTAGCTCAGTAAAGAATATCATGACTAAAGATAATTAAATTATCAATAGCCTTCATCAGTAATAAATCAGAGATTTAGAACATATGGTAGATGATAAAAATTTTCAACCATAGTTGTAGCGGAATGAGCAATCCATTAAAAGATTCATATAGACTATAAAGTCTATTATCTTCTCCACATTAAAAGTCCACCAACAAGGTTTTATCCCTGTAACATCAATTAATAGTTCCTTTCCACAATCATATGAATAACTCATAATAATAATTGTGATTCTAAATTCCTCTTCACACCTAGGACGAAGATAATTTTCATCACCTGTCTTTACCTGAAACATCAAAGATCATGGTTATACCAAATAACAGTTCATGTTTATAATCATACTAATAAATTTATCATTGCATTACGGGCCAAAGATATTCATTATCATTTCATCTTTGCACTACAGACCAAAGATATTCAACAATAGGTCATATTTGCACTACAGGACAAAGATATTCAACAACAGGTCATCTTTGCACTACGGGCCAAAGATATTAATATCTCAAAGAAATATATAATTATTTCAGAATTTATATAAACCATAATTATAACCATGTTGATCAATTCACCTTTGCACTTAAGCTAAAAATATTCAATTGTAAATTCAATGGTCATGATCATATCAGTCAATGATTCAACTTTGCACTACTGGCCAAAGAGAACCCATAGTCATGATCATATCAATCATCTACGCATCTTTAAACTTAAGTCAAAGAGAAATTTCATCACCGGGATTATAAAAATGTTATATATGATAATAAAATAATATGATCAACAACTTCATTTAATTTCAAGAGTAAGATCCATAAATAAATGATTTCATAACACCTTAATTCAAATGTTATAAATCACTTAATAATCTCATAATCTAATATTATTAATATTACCACAATATTTTAATCATTTCTTAAATTATAAAAATTTATTTTAATTGTTTACACTTTACTAATTAATGCATTTTAATCATCCTAAAATGTCAAACTCATAAAATTTCATTACCAACAACCAAAACCCTCATAAAAAATCTGCATATATCTTATATAAGATTCTCAAGCCATAAAATCCTATTTTCCAATTTTGTTACTTCACGTAACATGTTTAATTCATTTACTCATAACTAGTCCATTTTCATGAAAAATAACAAATTAGTACAAACAAATTTTCTTTTCAAGGATTTAGCAGAATATAGTCCCATATTGAACATATATTTTTCTCGAAATTTTTAAAATTCATTTACTATTTTTCATATAGCCAAAACTGCTGAATATTTAAACATTTATCATAAACTGTACTTTTATCCAAAAATTCTAAAATTTGCAGAATATACTGCTATTATATACATGTACTCCCAATAAAAATTTCACCAATTTTGGAGTTAACCACAAGGAGTTATTAGGGTTAACTTTTAAAATAGTCTTTTCTCATAAAATTCATAACTCCTAATCTATACATCCAAAAATCGTCATTTTTGTACACAATCAAGAAAGCTCATCAAATTATCATTTCAAATTTTTCTAGAATTTTTCAAGGTTAGAAAAATTACGAAACTGAAAAACATAATAACCCCTTAAAATCTCTTACCTCAAAAGAGTAGTATTTCTGACTGGAATATCGGATGTAAAGCCGAAGGAAACTTGTACTGAATAGTAACTCTCAAAGTATCTAAATACTCATAAAAATACGTTCGATAATATAGAGAAAAAAAACTTATGTTTCTGGTGTGATTTTTAATTCTAACTTAAACACCTATTTATAGGAAAATGCTAGAACGCCAAAAGAGACTAAATAATAAAATAATATTTTTTTACTTCCTCCTTCTACGCCACCTACCAAAACCAGCAACTAGCATGCCATACTTGAACAAATTTGGCAGCCCACATATTTAAAACAATAGTGGGTCCCACCCATAAGTTTAATAAGAATATTTAATTTTCGAAACTTCAACAATTCATATAAAATAGCTCTTTTATCAGAAAAATATGAATTTTAAGTCCATTCCACACGAAATCGAATTCTCTACAACTTTGTAGCTTTAGGTTTTTCTAAATTCCATACAGAAAATATCTGAAATCCACAAACGGATGATTTTTAACACCTTTTAAAATTTATAACAAATCATACGTTAATTTTTAACGGTTCAAAATTTGTGGACATATACTCAACTTATATATGTATAACATATCCAAAAATCACAACGATCCAACGGTCTGATCAAAATTATAACTCACGCAATAGAGCTTAAGAACACTAATTTTTCGGATTATGAGTCCTTCGGGCCAGTTTCATTCAAACAGTTACTACGAAAAAATCCACAATGAATTTTTGGGTGATTCAAATTTCTAATGTTTAGCTTACTTACAGGGCTTTCTTTTGATATATGGCTCATCTCCTAACTCATTATACACAAAGAGTTACAGATTTTACAAAATCTAGTAATAAACTAATTTTCTGAAAATTTCTAAATTTCGTTCCTCATTTCGACAAAATACTAATAAAACATCTCAACATTAATTCCTTCATTTATAACCATATAAAAATATATATTTCCTTATCATATAAATCAATAATTAATTATTCACAAATAATATTACAGAATCACAATTATGACAACCATGCCGTTCCCAGGAAAGAGGGGGCTTTCCGATAAGGATTTCTCCTTACTGGCGCGTAATTAGGTGACCAAACATCACCTTGACAGAACTTTTTAGACATTGTCAATAATGCTATCTAATAATATTATTCAAATAATATAAATTATTGATCTGATAATGGGAAATACTGTGCAGTGACAATTATTAAAATAACAATATTATAAAATATCAACGCAACAATTATTGAATCAATAAAATAAAATATTGAACAATAATTACTGTAACAATTATTGAGTAGTGTCTTCTTATGTAAGAATCAATAATTCAAAAATAATATGCAATATCGTGTGCTACTGTGCAACAACGCGTATTACTTTACTTTAACCATCAGGTATACCAACAGTGTTAACGGTAACTACTACGCCATTATTTATAAAAACTCAAACTTATCTTTTTCTTTATCCGACAGTTATTCTGTTATGGGGCCCACAAATAGGTTACGCCATCGTACGAATATTCTGTGACAACCCGAGAATTTGGAGAATTTATTAAAATATTAAATGATTGATTTAAGGTCAAATAATAGACCTAGACAAAAAATAAATGTATAAGTTTGATGTTATTGAAATGGAATTTTGAGCATTTCAAAATTCTGTGAAGGATTTAGGTGAATTATTCAAGATTAAGGATTTATATGACTATGTTCTGTGTTATGGTTATGTATGTGTTCAGAATGTGGTTAAGGGTCAAGGGTTGACCAGATAAATTTTATCAATGTCAAACCCTAAGTATATATTAAGAACGCCAACGTTCAGTTAGAAAACTCTAACGTCTGATAAGAAACCCTAGAAATTGATTCTGGAAACCCTAGTTTCAGTTTCGGGAATCCGAAAGCCTAATTTAGATATTGAAAACCCTAGATTGGGAATGCATTGATATGTATAAGGTAAAACGTCATTAATTTTGATTTATTAGGAAAAAAAACCCTAATGAATTATTGGAAACCCGATTTGATTATTAGAAAATCATAATACCCGATCTGAAAATCCTAGTTTCAAATTTCGAATATTTGGAACCCTAATCTGGGAACTCAATGGAGAATTATAATGCTCAAGTGCTATTAAGTATAATGTTAATTAGGGTAAAGCTTAATTATTTATTAAACCCTAATTTATGGATTGAAACTCTAATTTTATAATTAGGGAAAACTTAAGTTTTAATTTAATAATTGTAATGTTAATTAGGATATGTTGATTCTAATTTTCAGTTAGGTAATTAGAAAACCCTAATCTAATTACGAAAATTTAATTTTTATTTTAGAAAATTTATTTTTCTATTAGAAACCTTAATTAGTGGTTTATAAACCCTAATTCGTGATTTTGACCTTAATTGCTTAATTACTGATTGTAATTAGGAAATACTAATCCTAATTAGAAATATTTAAATTGTGATTAAGAAATTTTAATATAATTAGTAAATTCTAATTATAAGCTAGAAATTTTAAATTTCTATTTTTTTAAACCTAAATTGGAAATTTTGGAAATCAATTTGTCAAAACATAAAGGGTTAAACCCTAAAACCCTAACCCTAAGGGTTTCATCAATTGACCAAATTATAATTAAAATTGTATGCAAAATGACCTTAATGCCCTTTAGCATTCTTTATTAGGTTGCAGTGTAAATCATGCCAAATCAAGAGTTGGTGACCAACTCTTGACTTTGTATAAGCTATAAATCCACCAAATCAGTCTACTATAGCAGCTACATTAACCACATTCAATGCATCAAAGCTTATAATTTAGAAATGTAAAAAAAACATTTCTTACTTTAACTTAGAAAAGCAAGCTAGACCCTCTCTCTCTTCAACTTCGAAATTTAGAGAGAGAAAGTGATAAATGATAAGCCTTTATCATTCTCTAACTTTGCAAGATCAGAATCAAAAAGTCAGAATCGAAAAATCAAAGCTCAAAGGTCTTCTGGGTAAAGCGATATAAATTGCGTAGCGGTAATCAACGGTTCAGGCAAGTTTCTTTTTACTTAACTCTACTAAGAGTGTTTTATTCAAGCTTATGGTTAATCATTGTTGATTGCCACGAAATTTGTACTCTGTACATCTTGTATGTATAAGTCAGGTATGAAAGGTGGATCACCTTCATTACCAGTTGGTTCAGAAATGTTTGTTCATGTTTAAAACTTGTTCAGTCAAAAGTTTGTTCATGCTAGTACTCAATTATATTGATGAATTATAGCCAGCTTATTATTCAAACTCTTCAATCATGATATATAGTTATATTATTGAATTTAAACTTGATGGGAAACTTTCATGGTCACTCTTGCTATATCATGATAAAACATTGCAGATAAGGCGAATGTGTTCGGATACAGGAAAAGATAATGCCAAGTTCAGCTTGGGATAAAATGTGCGGCTATTTTGTAATAGTATAGTTTGATAAATGTGTTATATGTTAGAAAATTTATGAATTGTGTTTAAGTTAAGGTTACTCGACCTTGGGGTAATGTGTAAAGTGTAATGTATAAACAATTTATGTTTATATCTTCCGCAATAGTTATAGAAATAGTGTACAGAATCCGCGGCGATTTGGGGCCCGGATTCGGGGTTATCACATATTCTTCGACAGTAAGAATATTCCACGACCAAATGAATATTCCCCGACAACAATGAGTATTTTATAACCACTTGCTTATTTTGCAAAATTTATATATATCACCCTTAACTTTAAACTATTATCAATTTAACCATTTACTAAATAATAATTATAAGAAAAATTGAATACTTTTATTTCATAAAATTCGGGGTCTTACACCTGCGGTAGCCGCAGGTGTACCTGCAGCTACCCGGGGTGCCCCGGGCTCCGCTGGTCCCGTCGTCTCGAAGTACGTGCACTCGTGCACTGTGATATCCGCTCGAACTTGCAGATCTTCAATCTGAGCATCCGAATGAGGTGTATATGAAATTTATCTAGGCACACTTAGAAGGGGGATTGAATAAGTGTGGAAGCAATTTATGACCAATTTTTAAACTTTAAATTAAACTATTACTTTCAGGCTACTATAATGATTGAAATCAGCTTACTGAATTAATATAGCCTATTAAGAGACTGATTATTTTAAGAAAATATCCTGCTGAATTTATAAAATACTCGATGTTAAAGAATTATCTTAATATAATATAAGTATTCAAATTTTAATTATTAAGATAATTAAAATATCTTATGTGATTTTAAAGTAAAGCAAATAATAAAATCAATACCAAGATTTTTTACGTGGTTCAGCTATTACCCTCTATAATAATAGCCTAGTCATCGTCCAATGCCAACTAGTATTGGAGACTCACTTTATTTATTTCTTTATAAATAATCACATATTACAATGTAGATTCTTACAAAAATTAATTAACAATTAATTCCACTTGAGCTCTCTTGCTCCTTGTGCACCTATGCACTCTTCAAGCACCTTTGCTTCCTTGAACCTGTTTTTAACTCTTTTCTCTAATCCACTAGGATTAACACCTTTAGACTACACTTAGTCTAAATAAAAATTCAATACAAATATAGAGGTCTATGATCAATGCAAGAATAATCAATTTAACAATTAAAGGCTCAATTATATGCAATGATCAATTAGCACACAAAAATAAACAATTAAGTCTCACCAAATATCAGCTAATAAATATCAGAAGATTAATAACTTAGCTGGTCAAACGTTGCACTGATTAACAGTATGTTGCCCAATAATATCAGTGGAGTGCAAAAATAAATTTTGTGAGTTGTGTATTTTTCATTCATGAAAAACACTATTAAACAGCCATCCAAATATTACCATTTAATTAAAGATAAGACTCTGTTTTGTTCAAGTCAATCCGTAAGAAGTTGTCAAAAAGTACAACGGTAATAGTGTAAATATATATCCACTAAAACAACCTTATTTATCTCTCAAACAACAAGTAGCGTATAAATAGGAGAATAACAGTTGCTTTATCATTTCCAAGACTGAAGCTATTTAATGTGACCATAATTACTTTTCTTTGAAAAACGTAGACATCAAATCACCAAGAGATAAAGCTGCCAGCATTTTAGTCTAAACTAGTAACTCATATCCACCTGTATCACATATCACCTTCCAAACAAGTATAACTAGTATGCATGTAGAATAATTACTCCTCAAAAACCGCACATGCAACAACTAAAGAAAAACTAGTTACTGTTCTTCAGTGTTTCTAGGAAATCATGCATATCCACATGTACCAAAACAATCCAAGAGATATCAATTAGCTTCTAGGCATTCGGATTAATGTATAAGATACATAAGTAATATACACATATAATATTATATCAAAACACTTTAATCTGATCTCATTTTTTTGGAAAAACCTTTTTCATAGGATTTTAAAAACATTTTTCATTTAAGACATATAATAAAAATACAAATAATATGTCCTTGAGCCTTTAAATTAAAAACCAATTATCATGCAATTGACCTTGCATTTGTCTTCCTAGAAAGGGAAAAACTCTTCGCCCATTTGAAAAACTCGCCGATGTTCTTTTATCAACAAATAACTGAAACACCATAAAACAATTTAGTATATAATCATTTCATCGTCAAATCTTAAAGAAGGAATATGACAAAGTCAACATTCTCCCCTTTTTGATGATGACAACCCAAAATTGTTTTAACTCTTATTAGCTCCCCCTGAATATATGCATAACAAAATTAACTCCCCTAAATCCATGCAACAACATCATTTCAAGTTACTGAAATTTGTTTAAAATTCGATTTTCAGTAAAGTTACAAAATCCTGAATTTTGTAAACAATTCTAAACAACCTGCTACCTACAGTAATTGTTAGTTCATCAAATATCAAAATATTTACTGCTAAATATATCAAATATTAAAATTTAAATCCCAAATTAAACATAAGTTTGGTGATGCACACCAAACCAAAACCAACATTTTTAAAATCCGTCCATAAACATCCAAAAATAATTTTCAAAACTCTCCCCCTTTGTCATCAAACAAAAAGGAAAGCAGTTCATTCATTGAGATCTACCACGGCTGCGCGCTGAGCAGCCCTTTGTGTGAAATAGGGTCGATGATTGGGACGATGAACCTTCTCAGCAATGCTCAGGTCAGCAACAAATTGAGGAGGCCTGGGAATGATAGTGGCAGGTGATAGAGGTACATCAAGAAATTCACCTTGATACTCGGCCAACCAGTTGCAATGCACCCACTCCGGAACAGTTAAATGATTACGATGCATATGGAGTTTAGATCCCACATCATTGAAATGATTAGAAATGAACTCAGCCAACTCCTTGATTTGATTACTAACAAACTTAAGCTCTTGACTCAACTGACAGGAATTTCGATTAAGCCTTCTCTGAATAACCTCTGCCAAAGCAGTGGTTTGTAGTTCAAAGCATGCCTGTAAGTCAATAAATTCATCTTCAAGATTATTGTACAGTTTGTTAATTTCAGGGGCACCCAAAGGAAATTTGCCTTTTTCCAACATAGTCATACGGGTGTGAAGGCAGACATTTCAATCTGCATTTTTTTCCTGATTACTAAGCACTAGTTTCAATATGTCAAGGATTTTAGAAGAAGATTGAGTGGGGGGTTGAACAAGAGAGGATGGAATTGAGATTGGAGGAGCATGATTCTCAGAATTAACACGAACAAATTGACCATCAATCAAAGTGGTACGAGACAACTTTAAAGTATTGACACTGAGGGGATCATTCACAACAACAGAGAGCTCATTTTTCAAAGAAATTTTGAAGTGGTTGAAGAAAGTAGTGAGACTGGCACTATACGACAAATAAGTTTTTATTTTTCGCAGACAACTTGTCATTTGATGGAGCAGCATTTGGGCTAAATTAAAAGACAGACCTTTTAAAATCATGGCCACAATGATCAAATCCTGATAAGAAAAATCAGCACTACCACCTAAACGAGGCAAAAGATTAAACCTAACAAGATGATGAATCACACACGCAAGGGGAGAGACATCTACGGTTTTTGGATTAAAAATATCACTCAACAGAGGATTATCCATTACAATTCTTAATTGTTCCAAAGGAGAAAAATGAGAATTAACAGCCCCTTTTCGAGTAAATGGACAATCACCAGTGAATGGAATGTTTAAAATACTACCAAAATCCATGACAGTGAAATACAAAGATTTGCCTTTAACAAATGAAGTATAAAACTCCCCATGACATTCCAGATTCGTATAGAACTGTTGAACTAATCTAGGATATGTAATAGAAGGAGGAAAGAACATGGAAGAGATACCACAAGATTCAAACAGAATTTTCAAAGGAGACTCTTGATAACATATTTGATCTACTAATTTTTCATAAACCAACTATTTGGGAAAAATAACTGTTTTAAAATGCACCTAATACGTATTACTTGAAAGAAGTTGTCAGGCAGATCAGAGGAAATGTTAGGGTTTACCGAAACCGGTGGAGGTGTAACCTTTAGCTTAAAAAATGGAGTCGTGGGCTGACCTCGCCGAGAAGGTCTAGATGATTTCGGCAAGGTAGGGCTGAAAGTGGACTCGTCAGAAGACGAAGAGTCCACGTATTCTGTTTCTTCAGACACAACCTTCTTTAGTTTTCGTTGCTTGCGAGACTGTCCGGCATTCGATTAGGGAGGAATTGTTGTTTGTTCGTCGTCAGAATCCATCATCGAGCGTTTATGTATTTGAGTTCTCATGATTTTTGAAGGTAAGGTTAGAATAGATAAAAGTATAAGAAAAAAAGAGAGAGACTGAAACAAAACCAGAGTTAGAAAGGGTTTGAGAATATGAGAAGTGGTGAATATAGAATGAGATTTTTAAAAGAACTATTGCGTACACTCCCACCTACTTACGTCTTCCAATAAACTCAGTCGTCTTGTTGTTTCAATCTTCAAGAACCATTATGAGATGCATGTACGTATACGTCTCCCAAGGAAACCCTTATTTTGTCCAGTCTTTTTCGGTTTTCAAAAAAAATTATGATAGACTCTTTGATTCTCGCGTCCATGAATTAAGGAATTTAAGTAAGCAACCGAAAACATAATTATCCTAATTTCTCAGTTAATGAGATATACATGCATAATAGGATAACAATAACACAGAAAAAATGAATTATGCGAGACACGTCCCAAGTTTTCTCCTCATGCATGCAAAATCTATCTTCACTTAATGGTTTAGTAAAAATGTCTGTAATTTGATTTTCAGTTGGAATAAAAATCAATTTAATTAAACCTTTTGACACATTGTCTCTTAAAAAATGATGTCTAACTTCTATGTGTTTTGTACGTGAATGTAACACATGATTTTTATATATATCTATAGCACTAGAATTATCTCAATAAATAGGCACACAATCACATAATATATCAAAATCACATAGATTTTGTCGCATCCATAATATCTAAGAGCAACAACTTCCTGCAGCTAGGTATTCACCCTCAGTAGCTAAAAGAGCCACTGAGGTTTACTTTTTACTATGCCATTACATGAGACTCTGTCCCAAGAAAGTATAAGCACCACTCGTACTTTTTCTATCGATTTGACATCCTGCATAGTCAACATCTGAATAACCTATTAGTTCAAAGTGATTGGAAATTGGATAAAATAACCCTAAATTAATAGTACCACTTAAATATTTCAGGATTCTTTTAACAGCATTTAAGTGTGATTCTTTAGGTTTAGCTTGAAATCTTGCACATAGACAAACACTATACATTATATCAGGTCTAGAGGCAGTTAAGTATAACAAGCTTTCAATCATACCTCGATATTTTGTTATATCAACATCAATACCTTTGTCATCAGTGGTGAGCTTTATTGATGTGCTTATAGGTGTACCTTTTGAGTTAGATCATTCAAAGCCAAATCGCTTGAGTAATTCTTTTGTGTATTTAGTTTGATTGATGTAAATTCCGTCCTTCAGTTTGCTTGATTTGAAGTCCCAAAAAGTAGTTGAGTTTCTCCTATTAAGCTCATATCAAATTCTTTATGCATGCACTTTGAAAACCAGTCACAAAGATGATCATTAGTAGCACCAAAAATTATATCATCTACATATATCTGAACAATAATGATATCTATATTTTTATGCTTAATAAATAATGTAGAATCTATTTTACCTCTAATAAATCCATTTGATAAGAGATACTTACTTAACCAGTCGTACCACTGCTCTTGGAGCTTGTTACAAGCCATAAAGAGCTTTCTTTAATTTGTAGACATGATTAGAATACTTTTCATGCTCGAATCCAGGAGGTTGTTTTATATACACCTCTTACATTAATGTATCCATTGAGGAAAGCACTTTTTACGTCCATTTGATACAGTTTAAACTTTTTATAACATTGCAAATGCCAATAAAATTCGGATTAATTCTAACCTAGCCACTAGTGTATAGGTTTCTTCATAGTCGATTCCCTCTTGTTGGTTATACCCTTGGGCTACTAGCCTTGCTTTGTTACAAGTGATTGTTCCGTGCTTATCAAGCTTGTTTTTGAATACCCATTCCGTACCAATGATGGAAGCATCTTTTGGAGGGGGCATAAGTTCCCTATACTTAGCATCTCTCAAATTGTTAAAGTTCTTCTTGTATTGCCAATAACCAATTTTCATCAAGAACTACATCTTTCGCATTCTTTGGCTCAACCTGTGACAAAAATGCAGAGAATGCACAATGATTCTGTAAACCTCTTCGTGTGGTTACACCTTTGTTGATATCTCCAATGATATTCTCCGGAGGATGATTCTTAACATATCTAGTTGTTTTTGGCATTTGAATATCATGTAAAACTTCCTCTTGATCATGAGACTCATTTTCAGCATCCTGCAAATTTTCAGGTTCACGTTCATGCTGGTTGTCCATTTCAGTTTTCTGAAATTGTTCATTTGCTCTCCCATTTTGTTCTTTTCGGTTTGCTGGAATTCTGACTGTCTCTAAATTTCCTGCATCATCTTCACTTTCTTTTGGAGGATCATTATTAGTCTCATTAAAAGTGATATAAATAGATTCTTCTACACATGACTTTCTAACATTAAAGATACGATAAACTTTACTATTTTGAGAATAGCCAATGAAAATTCCTTCATATTACTTAGTATCAAATTTTCCCAAATTATCACTTGTATTTAAGATGAAACATTTCGAACCAAAAACATTGAAATAACTTATATTTGGAATTTTATTATTTAAAAGCTCATAAAGTGTTTTTAAAATAATAGGATGAATGAGTACTCTATTTAAAACATAACATGATCTACTTACTGCTTCGGCCCAAAATTTCTTTGGAAGTTTACTTTCTTGCAGTAGAGTTCTTGCCGTCTCTTGTAGAGTCCTATTCTTCCTTTCCACCACCCCGTTTTGTTGAGGAGTCCTTGGGGCTGAAAATTCATGGCTAATACCCCTTTGATCACAAAAAGTTATAAAATCTTTTTGAAATTCAGTACCATGATCACTTCAAATTCTAATAAGTTTATAGTTATACTTTGTTTCAAGATTCTTTATTAATTTTTCAAATTCTTTAAATGCTTCATCCTTAGTTCTCAAAAATAATACCCATGTGTATCTTGAAAAATCATCAACTATTACAAAAGCATAGAATTTACCATTAATGCTTGAATGCCTTTCCAGGACCAAATAAATCAAGATGAAGTAGTTGTAACGGAGAAGAGGTTGATACCATATTCTTTGCTGAAAAAGAAGTTCTTACTTATTTTCCCAGTTGACAAGGAATACGTATTCCTTTTCTTTTCAAACCTGATTCTTGGCAATCCTTTGACGAGATTCTTTGAGGATAATTTCTTGATTAAGTCCATGTGAACATGTCCCATCCTTTTATGCCATAAATAAGCTTCATCTTATACGGATGTAAGACATAGCTCTTCATCTTGTTGCTCAAAATCAAGAGTGTATATATTTCCTTCTCTTTGTGCAGCTAGAGTAGTATTGTTAGTACCATGAAATATTGTGCATTTATCTTTTTCAAAGTTAACTTGATGGCCATTATCCATTAATTGGCTAATACTAATTAAATTAAATTCAAGACCATTAACAAGGTGCACATTATTTATACTTACCTTGCCATTACCAATTTTACCTTTTCTAATTATATCACAGGTTTTATTGTCTCCAAGCATGACCGTTCCATTCTTTTCTTGATATTCAGTTCCACGAATTTTGATTTATCACCTGTCATGTGCCGAGAACATTCCGCTATCAAGAATCCATTTTTGAGATGGAACTCTTGCTTTTAAGCATACCTGTCAAGAAAGAATAATTTATCCTTTTGGTACCCATATCTTTTTAGGGTCCACTTATGTTAGTAGCAAGTAAATCATTCTTTTAAATCCATACCTTTTTAACCTTATTTTATTTCTTAAAACAATTTATATCTAAATGACCTTTAATACCACAATGTTTACAAGTTGTGAAAGGAGAGCAATAATTTAAACTAAACCGTGACTTTGATTTTAGCATTTTTATATTACTCTTTCTATGCATAGTATCATAACCAATTCCTTGTCTTTCAAAACTAGGTCTTTGTTTACCTAATATGACATTTAAATTTTCTTCGCCTTGGATAAATTTAGCAAGAGATAATTTTAATGAAGCTATTTCTTTTTGAAGTTCATTATTAGGAAAGGTTTTAACAGGAGATTTATCACTAAATGCATCAATACACACATCTCTCATTTTTAGCTCATTATTCAATTTTTGGACTTCACTATTTAAGAAATTTACCCTATTGAAAAGTATTTTGTTATAATTGTCTAAATAATCAATCTTAGCAATCAAAAACTTTTCGTCTTTACATGTAGATTCCTTTTCAATTTCTTTCTTTTCATCTATTAGTGAATCCACTTCACTCATTAAAGTATTAACTAAACCTTTCAAGCATTCATTCTTTTCTTTTAACTTCTTATTTTCTTGTTCTAATGAGTCTATTTCATTAAAAGATACCTGATTAGATTCACCTTTAATTTCGACGAAGCATACTTGTGTTATCTCATCTTTAGCATCAATCTCCACTTCTGATTCCTCATCACTCCAAGTTACAAGGGCTTTGTTCTTCTTGTTGTCTTTGTAGTTTGTCTTCCCTTTGTTTTTTAATTGAAAATAATCTTTCTTGAAATGACCAGGACGTCCACATTCAAAGCATGTCTCTTCAGTTTGCTTTCCTTTGGACTTATTCGAATTAAAAGTATTTCTTCTCTTATTCTTCCTTTGTAGTAGTCCCTTGAGTCTTCTTGACATCATGGCTATTTCTTCATCTGAGTCATCATCTAGCTCCTCTTCATTATCTACAGTAAGAGCTAAGACCTTTCTTCGAGGAGTTTCCTCCTCATCATCATATCTCTTTAACTGATGTTCATATTCTTCTAATTCACCAAACAAAGTTAAAGTATCCATGGAAGAAATAGTTGCAGAATCTTGAAGAGTAGTGATTTTAGAAGCAAACCTTTTGGGCATAGCCCGAAGCAACTTACGGTTGATCTCACTTTGAGGAATAGTTTTGTCCAGTAGTTTCAAGGAGTTTATGAGGACTAGAAATCTTGCTTGAGCTATCTTAATGGTTTCATCTTTTTCAAGCTTGAACATTTCATAATCGTGCATAAGCATGCTTAGCTTGACTTCTCGTACTTTGGAAGTACCTTCATGACTTACCACTAGAGTATCCCAAATTTCCTTAGCTGTGTTACATGAGGAAACTTTGTCTATCTCGGATTGTACCATCCCACTGAGAAGTGTGTTCATTGCCTTTGAATCATATGAGACCGTGTAGATTTCGGTTGAATCCATTTCTAGTAGAATCTTTGGTGTCCCATCATTTCTTCAGTGGAATAACTAGTCCGTTCTCCACAACCCACCATTCCCAAGAATCTCTTTTCAGATAGATCCTCATTCGGGACTTCCAGAAGTTGTAATTTTTCGTTCCGAACAGTAAAGGAGGTCTATTGGATTGATTGTCCTTCTTGATTGTTGTTCCCGAACTGTGTCATATCAGAATATTTCCCTACAATTCACCTTTAAAACCAAGATAAGTAGAGCCAAGATTTGATACCAAATGAAATTTATCTAGGCACACTTAGAAGGGAGGGTTGAATAAGTATGGAAGCAATCTATGACCAATTTTTAAACTTTAAATTAAACTATTAATTTCAGGCTACTAAAATGATTGAAATCAGCTTACTAAATTAATATAGCCTATTTAAGAGACTGATTATTTTAAGAAAATATCCTGCTGAATTTATAAAATACTTGATGTTAAAGAATTATCTTAATATAATATAAGTATTCAAATTTTAATTATTAAGATAATTAAAATATCTTATGTGATTTTAAAGTAAAGCAAATAATAAAATCAACACCAATATTTTTTACATGGTTCAACTATTACCCTCTATAATAATAGTCTAGTCCACGTCCAATACCAACTAGTATTGGAGACTCACTTTATTTATTTCTTTATAAATAATCACAGTTTACAAAATAGATTCTTACAAAAATTAATTAACAATTAATTCCACTTGAGCTCTCTTGCTCCTTGTGCACCTATGCACTCTTCAAGCACCTTTATTTCCTTGAACCTGTTTTTAACCCTTTTCTCTAATCCACTAGGATTAACACCTTTAGACTACACTTAGTCTAAATAAAAATTCAATACAAATATAGAGGTCTATGATCAATGCAAGAATAATCAATTTAACAATTAAAGGCTCAACTATATGCAATGATCAATTAGCACACAAAAATAAACAATTAAGTCTCACCAAATATCAGCTAATAAATATCAGAAGATTAATAACTTAGCTGATCAAATGTTGCACCGATTAATAGTATATTGCTCAATAATATCAGTGTAGTGCAAAAATAAATTTCGTGAGTTGTGTAATTTTCATTCATGAAAAACATTGTTAAATAGCCATCCAAATATTACCGTTTAATTAAAGATAAGACTCTGTTTTGTTCAAGTCAATCCGTAAGAAGTTGTCAAAAAGTACAACGGTAATAGAGTTAATATATATCCAGCAAAAATAACCTTATTTATCTCTCAAACAACAACTAGCGTATAAATAGGAGAATAACAGTTGATTTATCATTTCCAAGACTCAAGCTATTTAATGTGACCATAATTACTTTTCCTTGAAAAACGTAGACATCAAATCAGCCAAGAGATAAAGCTGCCAACATTTTAGTCTAAACTAGTAACTCATATCCACCTGTATCACATATCACCTTCCAAACAAGTATAGCTAGTATGCATGTAGAATAATTACTCCTCAAAAATCGCACATGCAACAACTAAAGAAAAATTACCTACTGTTATTCAGTGTTTCTAGGAAATCATGCATATCCACGTGTACCAAAACAATCCAAGAGATATCAATTAGCTTCTAGGCATTCAGATTAATGTATAAGATACATAAGTAATATACACATGCAATATTATATCAAAACACTTTAATCTGATCTCATTTTTTTAGAAAAACCTTTTTCATAAGATTTTAAAAACATTTTTCATTTAAGACATATAATAAAAATAAAAATAATATGTCCTAGAGCCTTTAAATGAAAAACCAATTTTCATGCAATTGACCTTACATTTGTCTTCCTAGAAAGAGAAAAACTCTTCGCCCATTTGAAAAACCCGTTGATGTTCTTTTATTAACAAATACCTGAAACACCATAAAACAATTTAGTATATAATCATTTCATCATCAAAACTTAAGAATGGAATATGACAAAGTCAACAATATAAGACCTTCTTCGGACCCCTTGTG
Source organism: Panax japonicus (assembly GCA_020205505.1). Lineage (NCBI taxonomy): Eukaryota > Viridiplantae > Streptophyta > Magnoliopsida > Apiales > Araliaceae > Panax > Panax japonicus. Next base: position 54,861,950 of record CM035095.1, on the reverse strand, counting down.
TCGAGAGTTACGCAATGACATGGGATTAGAGGTTGTAAGAAGTCAGGAAGAGGGGACCATGCCCATGATCTTCAAGCTTCAAATTTTATTCTGTGTGCTGTCACGCGTAATAGTCACTCGAGATTAGAACTCCTTGGTTCTTGAAGGACATTGTTGTATGTATGTATATATGAAATGTTGAGACGATGCGCAGATGTTGAGGTTGCAAGATGACGTTTGACTCCTCATCGGGGTTATCGCCAATTTGAGTTGAAAGTAGACGTTGCTCAGGGTTATATCTGAGATTGAACTACTGCAAGTGTTTGAATGCCGCAATGTCATCTATGAGGGTGCCTGTCTGCCCGGTGGTAGCTCCGGTCTGAGGTATTAATGCCTCGAAAGGAGGTCTGAGATTGAAGTTGGTCGCATTTGAAAGAAGCATTTCTGGGGTTATCGCCGGAACTGCAACAACATTCCTTGGGGTTATTGCCAAGGACGAAAGTCGGAGTTATCTCCGAGGTTGGAAATGATGTTTCCGGTATGTGTTCCAGGGGTTGAGAATGATACTCCCGGTGTGTGCTCCAGGGTTGAGAATGATACTCCCGGTGTGTGTTCCGGAGTTGAGACTGAACTTCCGGCAGTATCCGGAATGGATGTGACCTGTCTTCCAGGGTTATCTCTGAAAGACGATTCTGCTCTCCTCAATGTTAGTAACAGGTATGCAGAAAATTGTGAGTGTCTACACTATGATTAGATCTGAATGTGATAACGCATGAATTGGTTGATTCATTTTAGAATAACATAACATTGTATAATATGAGAATACTTGTATGTCATGCTTAACTTGATTAGGAGTTTGTGCTTAATGAATCTACTTTAAGTGTTTTGCATAAAAATAGCAACATAACTGAAATAGATCTTTTTGTTAATTATTGAAAGATGTTAATAAATTGATAGACAATCATAGTTAACAACTCATTGGAATAATAAGGTGGAAATAGGGTAAAACAACAATTATTGCAACACAATTGGGAGAAATTATATTCCTAGGTTTAATACATCTATTAATTAATTATTGTCAGATCTACTTTCAATTTTAATTTAAATTATTCTAAAAACTCAACATTAGTGATTGTTTAAATGAAATTAAATTGGTAATAATTGGATAGTAGAATAATTATTATTATTCGTTTTCTGTGAGTTCGACATTCTTCTTATCTGCTATATTATTTAATTAATCTTATGTAATGAATTATTTATCAAATATATTTTGGCACATTATTTTCTAAATTTCGGTTTTTTTAATTGTAATAATACTCTACATAAATGTACTCGTATTGGTTAACTTGTGTCTTGCTCGCAGCGGCTTGGTAAAGCAGTTGGCAGTAAGAAAACTGCCGCAGTCACGTGGCTTGATGACCTAATCCTCTGGGACCCCTGTGGGCTGTGGCATTTGGTGGTCCATATGCTAAAGAGAAACGACGTTAACAAGGAGTTGATGTAGCAATTTTATCGGGGAAAAAATTGATTCTGATAAATTTTCTTGGCTAGGAATATAGGTATAGTACGAGTCAAAATAACCTTTTTATTTTTATTTTTCGAACCTATTTTTTATTATAATTTGATTTTAAAAATATATTTTATTTTAGAGTTTTAAGGACAATTTAGGAAAAGAACGTGTAGGGTCTTGATTAATTGTAAAATTAATTAATTATATATATTTTTAACTATTGTAGGGTATATTTCAATTGTGAACATAAATAAAATAAATTTGATGTCTAGTTACTAGTTGTGACGGAGACCACTAGTCCATGTTTGTTTGTGTTTAAATGTTTTTTTAATTTACTTATCTCTTCGGTCAGAGACAAATCTTATTTGATATATTTTTTTTGGGAAAAATCATCTTAACTCATTGTGGTTGTCATATTTTAAGCTGTGACGCCCCCAAAATAGCTATGCATCACCCATCTTGAGTCGCCAAATACATGGTACAAAATTCAAATACAACTTAATTATACAACAGTCGTGTAAAATACGACAAAATATATGTTGTGAGTTTTAATATAAATATTATCATCTAGACAATATCCACACTCAATTGAGTCCTCAATTCATTTATTATCACTCTATTTAATAGAATAGTGAGGACTACTAATGTTATTATCTGGACCGTCACTCCGTTCCCCGACTAGTTCCTGCTACGTTCTCACTTCCTGAAGAGAACAATGAAAGTAAAAGGATGAGCTCAACTAGCCCAGTAAAAAATATTATGACTAAGATAATGCAGAATAAATTATCATTAGCCTTCAATAATGTTAAACTGATACAATATAACAAACATCAAGTTTAACTGCAGCGGAACAAGCAATCCATTAAAAGAGTCAAGTAGAGAATAAAATCTATTATCTTTTATGATTTAAAAGGTTTTTCATCACTTTTATCGTTGGGACTCAGCTTAATAAATAATCAACATCATCTCTGCACTACGGCCAATGATATTCATTAGTATCACAACCATAAATTATCCATGTACTACGGGCCAAGGATACTCGTGTATTCGTCAATGGTCATGATCATGCCAACAACTGTCCATCAATGCACTACGGGCCAATGAGGACTTTTACCACATCATTTGTAACATTACGGTCATGATTATACCGATAAATCTCTGGTCATAATCATACCAAGTCCATCTATGCACTACAGGCCACAGATGACTTTTAACATAATATAAACATAAGGATGATGACAATGATATAAGAATTCAATAAAAACAAGTTCAAGAATTAATTTATCCAGGAACTAATAACGTCCAAATTGTCAACATGATACTTCTTTGTAGAGTAAAATTTAAGAATGCTCAGAAGAATATTTCCATAAAAAGATACTAGATGAAGCGCAAATATCAAGGATATTTCACTAATTTTATGGAGTATAGAAGTCAAAACTTTAACCAACTGAGTATAATAAAAATGGAATAACAAAATAAATCACCAGGCATGCGATAGACCGCAAAGATAGGTTATTCCAACAGAATAATAAATAACGAAACCAGGTCATTTGTAAATGCACAGACAGGATATTCCAACAGAATAATAAATAACGGAACCAAGTCAGGCGAAATTCACACCGACAGGATGTTCCAACAGAATAATAAATAACGGAACCAGGTCAGGCAAAATTCGCACCGACAGGATGTTCCAACAGAATAATAAAGAATGGAATAACAAAAGAATTTCACCATGTATGCGGTACTTCGCATAGACAGGTTATTCCAACAGAATAATAAAGAATGGAATAACATAAGAATTTCACCATGTATGCGGTACTTCACGTAGACAGGTTATTCCAACATAATGATAAAGAATAGAATAACAGAAGTTCTTTTCATGAATACGAAAGAAATAATACCCCTTACCTTAGAAAAAACTGGATATAGAAGCGGTGAAGTAGCAGAACACTTTTCTTCTTTCTCTCTATAGTTTCTCTCTCTAGAGTTTCAATGAATTCGTAAGAAATAATGAAGGAATGAGCTTTTATTTATAGAAGAATGGACTAAATAGTAACTAATTCCTGAACGGTCCAGATTGATTTACTTTTAAACGGACGGTCCAGATTGATTTATAATAAAATATAATATATTATATTTATAATCTAATAAAACGAATAACTTTATAAAAGTATTCTGTTTTATATAAAAAGATTTTACTATGCAAATACTATGCATAATAAAATATAATATATTCTAATTATTGTCTAATAAAACATATAACTTTATAAAAATATTCTGTTTTATATAAAAAGATTTTACTATGCAAAACATTATGCATAATAGAATATAATATATTCTATTTATAGTCTAATAAAACGAATAACTTTATAAAAGTATTTTGTTTTATATAAAAAGCTTTTCTGTTTTATTACATTAATAATACAAATAAAACAAAACTTTATCATCATTATTATAATTCACACTATTAATCGACAAGGTCGTTCCCAGGAAAGGGGGCTTTTCAATAAGAATTTCTCCCTATTGGCACGCAATTAGGTGACCAAACCTCTCCTTGGCAGAACTTCTAGACATCGTTAATATTGCAAATAATAATATTAATAACTTCGTCATCTCAATTATTGATTTAATAATATATAAAATATCGACAATAATTGAATCAATTAACATGAGATACTATGCAACAATTACTGAAGCAATAATTGAACAAAACTGAGTGACTTCTCACGTAAGCATCAATAATTAATACCGTGTGCTACTATGCAACCACGCGTATTACTGTACTTTAAACACCGAGTGTTTCAACAGTTAATGGTAAAACTTCCGCCGTTATTTTCATAAAAATATTTTTGTCATTTTCTCAATTCGACAATAATTCCGTTGTGGGATCCACCAATGATTGGGCCATCGTACGAATATTCCCTGTTAAAACGAATATTCTCAGACCAATCGAATATTATATAACAACTTGCGTACTTTGCAAAATTTATAAATATTACCCACAACTATAACAGTATATCAAATTCATTCCATAATATTCAAAAATGATAATTATAGAAAATTCATCTTTATTCATAAAAGTTGGTGTCTTACATAAGCAATTAGCCACTGTGCTTTAAAAATATTCAATTGACCCACTGTAGTTTTTAAAAATATACAATCAAACCATTTCGTCTAATTTGACTAACAAATGTCTAAAAAAGCAGCTTAGTCATCCTATGTGGCTTTTTGAAAAATAAATAAATATTACGTGTATTTGCTGATTGGGTGGGAGGAAGCTTGTTTATCCTACGTGACTCTTTTCTTTTCCTTTTATCTCTTTTTCAAATAATACAAATAATATATTAAATTTTTGTATCACTGAGATCTATTACAACATTATATTAATTTCTACAAAAATTTAAAATAAAAAATCATTAATTACATGGCAAAAAATAATTAAAATAATAATAAAATTAAAATAATAATAAAAACAAAATAAAATAAATAAAATTAAAATAATAACGGTCTACCAAAGTTGAAAGGTGCTTTTTCCCCAAAATATTCCATAACAAAATATTCATTCCTCTGTTAGTAAGATTCAAAGCTGAAAGAGAGAGAGATATAGATGATCTACCGAAGAACTGAGTAAACTATACAGCACAAACATCGCTTGGATTTTTGGAAAGAGCAACTTTGGTTCATCCCCACGGAAATCGATTGTCCATTGCTCTTTGCAATACACCTGACACCAGACTTATTAGTGTTGCCATTGTTTGGCTTCTACTCTGTCCAAGCACTCTATCGGCGCCGATTGCACGATAATAAATCCACCATTTTTATACTGGGTGGAGTATAATTTTATTCACTGTAGTTTTTATGTAGATCAGAAAAATTAAAGCAAAGAAATAGAGGAGGAAGCAAGTTTATTTTTTAAACTCCTCTATTAGCAAGATTCAAAGCTAAAAGAGGAGTTTGACCCCTTTGAAGACGCCAAGATCTGGACCCAATTGGTAAAGCAGATTAATGTTGTAATTTGGTGTTTCGTTGGATGATATTGTGAATCGTCATGGTATGGTGGTGTGAGATGGTGGTGAGATTTAATTTGTGTGTGATGGTGGCTTGGAAGCTTTTGATAAAAAAAACTATGGATGTTCTGATCGAGTTCTGGCGACTGCGATCTATTATTCTTCTTCCTCCTAATTTTCCCTTTATCACTCATGTTGGGTTTGTTCAAAATCACATCTGATGATTGGTAGAATGCTCTAGGCTATTAATGATGCTTGCAGGGTGAAGTACTCTTCATCTGAATTTATAAATAAGATAACAAGTTTTTTTAAGGATAAAGAATTAATTTTTTTGAAACGAAGAAGCAATTGTTTTTTTGGAATGAAGAAGAAGTACATTTTATTTTAATTTTAATTTTTTAATTATTTTTTTGCCACATAATTAATGATTTTTTACTTTTATTTTTTTATTGAAATTAATGTAATGTTGTAATAGATCTCATTGATACAAAAATTTTGATATATTATTTTTATTATTTGAATTAATTTTTAACCCAACGAATAATTATTAAAAGAAAGGAAAAGAAAAAATTATAAAAAATTGAATTAAAATATTTATTTTAATTTTATTATTATTTTAATTATTTTTTTTTATCACATAATGATTTTATTATTTTATTTTTTTGTTTGAGAAGAAAAAATTATAAAGAAAATCCATTAACAAATTATTTTGTTGCCACATAAGAATTTTGTGATGTAAGAAACCCAAGCATATATCACGTAATTTTTAATTTTTATGTCATTTGTTTAACTAATTTTGCTAATTGTATCAAATTTTCTATTTTATATTAATTATGTAGTTATCTTTTTTATATCATTAAAATATATATTAGTATTAATTTTTTTTAAAAATAATTATTAAAAAAAAGGAAAAAGAGATAAGGAAAAGAATACAAATAAAGAAAATAAATTAAAATATTTATTTTAATTTTATTATTATTTTAATTATTCTTTGTTATGTATTTAATGATTTTTTATTTTTAATTTTTGTAGAAAATAATATAATGTTGTAATAGATCTCATTGATACAAAATTTTTGATATATTATTTGTATTATTTGAAAAAGAGATAAAAGGAAAAGAAAGCCATTTAGGATAACTAAGCTTCCTCATGCCCAGTCAACAAATACACGTAATATTTTTTTTTTCCAAAAAGCCACGTAGGATAACTAAGTTGCTTCTTTAGAAGCCTGTTAGTCAAATTGGACGGAATACTTGATTGTACATTTTTAAAAACTACAGTGGGTCAATTTAATATTTTTAAAGCACAATGACTAATTGCTTAAAACACGACAACCACAATGGATAAAAGTGTTTTTCCCTTTTTTTGCCTTTTAATAACTCTTAATCGTTAAAACAAAAACTCAAATCTTAATTATTAAGAGTTGTCTCTTAATAGTTTATTTAAAATTTATGAATAAAAATAGTCTCAATAAATATTGTAATCCTTTAATTTTAAATTTTTAAATCATTAAAATAATATTTTTAAATAACTAAGAAAGTTAAAATGATAAAATAGTTGTGACGCCCCCAAAATAGGTATACATCACCTATTCTGAGTCATCAAATACATGGTATAAAATTCAGATACAAACTTAAATATACAACATGAGCTGTGAGTTTTAATACAATCATCGTCTTCTAGACAGTATACAAACTCAAAATAAGTCCTCAATACATTTATTATCACACTATTTCACAGAATAGTGAGGACTACTAATACTATTATCTGGACCGTCACTCCGTTCCCCGACTCGTCCAAACTATATTCTCATTTCCTGAAGAGAACAGTGAAAGAAAGGGTGAGCTCAACTAACCCAGTAAAAAATATTATGACTAAGATAATGCAGGATAAATTATTAGTAGCCTTCAACAATGTTAAACTGATAAAATATAACAAACATCAAGTTTAACTGCAGCAGAACAAGCAATCCATTAAAATAGTCAAGTAGAGAATAAAATCTACTATCTTTTATGATTTAAAAAGGTTTTTCATCACTTTTATCGCTGAGACTCAGCTTAATAAATAATCCACATCATCCCTGCACTACGACCAAGGATATTCATTAGTGTCACGACCACAAATTATCCATGCACTACGGGCCAAGGATATTCGTGTATTCATCAATGGTCATGATCATGTCAACAACTGTTCATCAATGCACTACGGACCAATGAGGACTTTTACCACATATTTTGTAACATTACGATCATGATTATACCGAATAATCCCTGGTCATAATTATACCAAGTTCATCTATGCACTATAGGCCACAGATGACTTTCAACAAAATATAAATATGAGGATGATAACAATGATATAAGAATTCAATAAAACAAGTTCAAGAATTAATTTAACCAAGAATTAATAACGTCCAAATTGTCAACATGATACTTCTTTGTAGGGTAAAATTCAAGAATGATCAGAAGAATATTTTCATGAAAAGATACTGGATGAAGCGCAAATATCAAGGATATTCCACTAATTTCATGGAGTATAGAAGTCAAAACTTTAATCAACTGAATATAATAAAGAATGGTATAACAAAAGAAATCACCAAGCATGTGATAGACCGCACAGACAGGTTATTCCAACAGAATAATAAATGATGGAACCAGATCATGCGTAACGCACAGACAAGATATTCCGACAAAATAATAAATAATGGAACTAGGTCCGGCGTAAACGCACAGACAGGATATTTCGACAGAATAATAAATAATGGAACCAGGTTCGGCGTAAACGCACAGATAGGATATTCCAATAGAATAATAAAGAACGGAATAATAGAAGAATTTCACCAAGTATAGCGTAGCCCGCGTATACAGGTTATTCCAACAGAATAATAAAGAGTGGAATAACAGAAGTTCTCTAAATGAATACAAAAGAAATAATACCCTTTACCTTAGAAGAACCGGATATAGGAGTAGTGAAGTAGCAGAATACTTTTCTTCTTTCTCTCTATAGTTTCTCTCTCTAGAGTTTCAGTGAATTCGTAAAAAATAATGAAGGAATGAACTTCTATTTATAGAAGGATGGACTGAATAGTAACTAATTCATGAACGTTCTAGATTGATTTACTTTTAAACGGATGGTCTATATTGATTTAATAAAATATTCTAATAAAATAAAATCTATTAAATATAATATAATATATATATATATATATATATATATATATATATATTATATGATTAGTGGAGGGGACGAGTGGATTTCACGGGGAGTCATCCAGTAATATATTTTAGCCCATATGATTTATAATATATATATATATAACCCTTGTATAATTCCCCCCCCCCACCCCACCCCACCCCACCCCACCCCACCCCACCCCATCCCATCCCATTTTCGTGAATCCACAGGATTCGCGTAAATCCTATATATATATATATATATATATATATATATATAACTTATATATATATATATATTGAATAATTTTTTATCGATTGTTTTGAAAAACGGATAAATGGGGGTACTTAAAATAAATAAACTTTACATCAAATACTTCATAAAAAATCCCTCAATATTTTTAACAATATTTATCATCATTATTATAATTTGCAATATTAATCGACCAGGTCATTCCCAGGAAAGAGGGGGCTTTCTAATAAAGATTTCTCTCTATTGGCGCGCAATTAGGTGACCAAACCTCTCCTTGGCAGAACTTCTAGACATCGTTAATATTACAAATAATAATATTAACAACTTTGTCATCTCAATTATTGATTTAATAATATATAAAATATTGACAATATTGAATCAATTAACGTGAGATACTATGCAATAATTACTTGAAGCAATAATTGAACAAAACTGAGTGACTTCTCACATAAGCATCAATAATCAATGACTGTGTGCTACTATGCAACCACGCGTATTCCTGTACTTTTAACACCGGGTGTTTCAACAGTTAACGGTAAAACTTATGCCGTTATTTTCATAAAATATTTTTGTCGTTTTCTCAATCCAAAAATAATTCCGTTATGGGGTCCACCAATGATTGTGCCGTCGTACGAATATTCCCTGTTAAAACGAATATTCCCCGACCAATCGAATATTATATAACAACTTGCGTACTTTACAAAATTTATAAATATTACCCACAACTATAACATTATATCAAATTCAATCCATAATATTCAAAAATGATAATTATAGAAAATTCATCTTTATTCATAAAAGTTGGGGTCTTACAATCTTCCCTTTTATGAAATTTCGCCCTCAAAATTAGGTTACGTACCTGGTATGTCAAAGATCATGATACATTTTATTACTCCCAGGATGGATTGCAAATGGTGTGTTGTGCAACTCCATCATGATTTTATACTTTAAATCAGGGTTGTTAGGAATACAAAGTCTGGAGTTGACTCGAAGTATTCCTTCTTCACCAATTCTTGCTTCCGGCATAACACCTTCTTGTACTTTCTTCCTCATATGCATCAGCTCCAGGTCTATAGCTTGAGCAGCTTTAACTTTATCGATTAAAGTCGGTTCTACTCATATATTTGCCATCATCACGTGGGTCCCTATAGTCTTTATCTCTATTTCCATCCTTTATAAGTTATACAAAATGGGCCTTTGCGTTGACAATATTGCACTCGTACCAGCATATGATCTTCTACTCAATGCGTCAGCTACCATGTTTGCTTTTCCAGGATGGTATTGGATGGTATGATCATAATCTTTCAATAGTTCAAGCCAACGTCGCTGTCACATGTTGAGTTCCTTTTGAGTGAAGAAATATTTGAGGCTTTTATGATCCGTAAAGATCTCCACTTTCTCCTCATACAAGTAATGCCTACAAATTTTAAGTGCGAAGACAATAGCTGCCAACTCTAGATCATGAGTAGGATAATTCCTCTCATATTCTTTCAGTTGTCGAGAGGCATAGGCAATGACTTTTCCATATTTCATGAGAACACATCCTAACCCTTTGCCTGAAGCATCACTATAGATGACAAATCCCTTTGAGCCAAATGGTATTGTCAGAACAGGTGCTGAAATGAGTTTTCTTTTGAGTTCTTGAAAACTCTTCTCACATTCTTTGTTCCAACTAAATTTTGTATCTTTCCGAGTTAGCTGAGTTAAGGGAGTAGCGATTCGAGAAAACCCTTCTACAAATCTCCGATAATAACCAACTAAGTCGAGGAAGCTACGTACTTCGGTCACTGATTTAGGTTGCTCCCAGCTTTGAATAGCTTCAATCTTTGTTGGGTCAACAGATATTCCATGACTTGATACCACGTGCCCAAGGAATGCTACTTCCTCAAGCCAGAACTCACATTTCTTTAACTTGGCATAAAGCTTATATTCACGAAGCTTTTGGAGTATCAGCCTCAAGTGTTGCTCATGATCTTCACGGCTTTTGGAATAAATAAGGATGTCATCAATAAAGACGACTACAAAGTGATCCAAATATTCCTTGAATACTTGGTTCATCATATCTATGAAGGCAGCAGAAGCATTAGTCAATCCAAAAGATATGACTAGGAATTCATAATGCCCGTACCGAGTTCTGAAAGTCGTCTTTGGAATGTCATCAGTTCTAATCTTCAATTGGTGATATTCGGAACGAAGATCAATCTTTCAAAAGAATTTGGCGCCTTGCAACTGGTCAAACAGATCATCAATACGTGGCAATGGGTATCTATTTTTAATGGTGACATGATTCAACTCCTGATAATCAATACAAAGTCGCATACTCCCATCTTTTTTCTTCACGAATAGAACAGGAGCACCCCAAGGAGAAGTACTAAGACGAATGAAACCGATGTCTAACAATTCCTGCAGTTGGGTCTTTAACTCCTGAAGTTCAATAGGAGCCATTAGATATGGGGCTTTGGAAATAGGTTTTGTACCGGGTTCAAGGTCGATACAAAATTCAATTTCACGTTCTGGGGGAAGGCTAGGAAGTTATTCAGGGAAAACGTCAAGAAATTTATTAACAATAGAAATATCATTCAAAACTGACGTATTTTTTTTAGATCCGTGACATGAGCTAAGAAAGCTTGACATCCATTTTTCAATAAACGAATAGCTTTATGGCTTGAGATGACAATGATTGATTTTAATGGTTTGGTTACTTCAATTCGCATAATAGGTTAGTTAGGAATATGAAAGCTAACAACCTTTCAAAAATAATCAATTTTTGTATGATGAGTAGCTAACCAATCAATCCCTAGAATTACATCAAATGCAAGTATTTTCAATGATATAAGATCGACAGGTAATGTGAGGGTACCAATTTGAACTAAACAAGACTTATAAACAGTGGATGTAATGAAGGTTTCTCCCAATAGAGTTTCAACAGATAAGTCAAAGTCCAATTTCTCCGGAGTCAAATTTAAACGTTGAGCGGAAGTAGGAGAAATCAAAGAATGGGTAGAACCGGTATCAAATAAGGTATATACTTCGCTAGAGTTTATGATAAGCTTACCCGTGATGACCTCGTTCGGGTTCCTTGCTCTCTGCGAGGTCGTGACAAACGCTCTCCCTTGAACTACCGGTTTTATCTTGTCTGGGACGACCTTTGATGCCTCCATCCCAGCTGGACTTGTCTTCGGTGCACGACAAAATCAGGCCAGGTGACCTTCTCTTCCACAATTATAACATGCTTTGGAGGGCATCACGCAATTTGGACTGATGTGTCCCTCCCCTCCACATTTGAAGCATATGATAGGTGGTCGTTCTCATTCCTTAACGACAGGTGTTGATGCTGACGTCTTTCCATCATTGTTGAATCTCCTCTTCTTGAAATGTCCATTCTTATTATTTTGGCCATGATTACCACCAAAGTGGTTACCATTTCTGGCATGTTGATTCCCTCCACGCTTATTGTCACCGCTTCGATGACTGTTATCACTAGTATTATCATTTTGCCGGCTGCTCTCTTTTGGTTGGGTTGACTCATTATCGCGCTCCAATAACTGAGCCCTATTAACAACATCTGAATACAAACACAGTTTATGAGAGATAAGATATTGACGTATCTCGGGTTTCAAACTTCTTAGAAACATTCGCATCATTCTCTCCTCATTATCAACCAAATGGGACGCAAACCGGGACAGCTCGGCAAACATGGCTTCGTACTACGACACGGTCATGTTGTTTTGCTCCAGTTTAATGAACTCTACTTTTTTCATGTGACGAATACTTTTGGGAAAGTACTTGTCGTTGAACAGTTCTTGAAACTTCTCCCAAGACATCTTCAGTGCGGCAGGTTACGCTTTACAGATTTCCACCAGTAATCTGCCTCTGCCTGCAACATGAAGGTGGCAAAGGGAACCTTTCTCTCCTCGGAGCAACCTAAGACATCAAATATCTTGTTGATCTATTTTATCCACGTCTCCGCCTTAAGTGGTTTTGGCTCTCCAAAAAACTCTGGTGGTCCCAGCTCCTTGAACTGTTTGGCGGTGACCATCCGAGAGTTTTCAGTGTTTTCACCTACATTTTGGACAAGAGCCGCTCTTGCCTGATGTTTCATGAATTGCATAAAGCCTCTGAACATTCTATCGTTCATCATCTGGTCAGTGTTGTTGTTTGCTTGAGGATTGTCGCCTTCCTAATGCACATTATCCTGATTATTGATTTGTGGAGACTCAACGGTCTCCTGTGCTCCATTGCTAATCTCAACATTCTCGGATGCCATTTTCAAATACTACCACAAAACAAAGGTTAATTGACATGCAATATATTATCCCTATACTCTGACCAACCAATTAAATGCTAAATAAACTTAGGTAGATCATACTAGCTATATTCTCATCTGGACCGTCACTCCGTTCCCCGACTCATCCCAGCTATATTCTCATTTCCTAAAGAGAACAGTGAAAGAAAGGGTGAGCTCAACTAGCCCAGTAAGAAATATTATGACTAAGATAATGCAGGATAAATTATTAGTAGCCTTCAACAATGTTAAACTGATAAAATATAACAAACATCAAGTTTAACTGCAGCGGAATAAGCAATCCATTAAAAAAATCAAGTAGAGAATAAAATCTACTATCTTTTATGATTTAAAAAGGTTTTTCATCACTTTTATCGATGAGACTCAGCTTAATAAATAATCCACATCATCCCTGCACTACGACCAAGGATATTTATTAGTGTCACGATCACAAATTATCCATGCACTACGGGCCAAGGATATTCGTGTATTCATCAATGGTCATGATCATGCCAACAACTGTTCATCAATGCACTACGGGCCAATGAGGACTTTTACCACATATTTTGTAACATTACGGTCATGATTATACCGAATAATCCCTGATCATAATCATACCAAGTCCATCTATGCACTATAGGCCACAGATGACTTTCAACAAAATATAAATATGAGGATGATGACAATGATATAAGAATTCAATAAAACAAGTTCAAGAATTAATTTAACCAAGAACTAATAACGTTCAAATTGTCAACATGATACTTCTTTGTAAGGTAAAATTCAAGAATGATCAGAAGAATATTTTCATGAAAAGATACTGGATGAAGCGCAAATATCAAGGATATTCCACTAATTTTATGGAGTATAGAAGTCAAAACTTTAACCAACGGAGTATAATAAAGAATGGTATAACAAAAGAAATCACCAAGCATGCGATAGACCACACAGACAGGTTATTCTCACAGAATAATAAATGATGGAACCAGATCATGCGTAACGCACAGACAGGATATTTCGACAGAATAATAAATAATGGAACCAGGTTCGGCGTAAACGCACAGACAGGATATTCCAATAGAATAATAAAGAACGGAATAATAGAAGAATTTCACCAAGTATAGTGTAGCCCGCGTGTACAGGTTATTCCAACAGAATAATAAAGAGTGGAATAACAGAAGTTCTCTAAATGAATACAAAAGAAATAATACCCCTTACCTTAGAAGAACTGGATATTGGAGTAGTGAAGTAGCAGAATACTTTTCTTCTTTCTCTCTATAGTTTCTCTCTAGAGTTTTAGTGAATTCGTAAGAAATAATAAAGGAATGAACTTCTATTTATAGAAGGATGGACTGAATAGTAACTAATTCATGAACGGTCCAGATTGATTTACTTTTAAACAGACGGTCCATATTGATTTAATAAAATATTCTAATAAAACAAAATCTTTTAAATAAAATATAATATATTATATATAGAGCAAGGATCAAGAGCATTTTCCTTAAATAACATTCTTCCTTAAATAACATTCCGTTATTAAAACTACGTCGTTTTGGAGTCTTTTAAAAGAGAGTGGTCCCACTTGCGAAGGAATTTTCTTTTTGCTTTCCTTATATATATATATATATATATATATATATATATATATATATATATACTAAATAACTTTCTATCGATTGTTTTGAAAACGGGTAAATGGGGGTCCTTAAAATAAATAAACTTTACATCAAATACTTCATAAAAAAATTCCTTCAAAATTTTTAACAATATTTATCATCATTATTATAATTCGCAATATTAATCGACCAGGTCGTTCCTAGAAAAGAAGGGGCTTTCCAATAAGGATTTCTCCCTATTGACGCACAATTAGGTGACCAAACCTCCCATTGGCAGAACTTCTAGACATCGTTAATATTGCAAATAATAATATTAACAACTCTGTCATCTCAATTATTGATTTAATAATATATAAAATATCGACAATAATTGAATCAATTAACGTGAGATACTATGCAACAATTACTGAAGCAATAATTGAACAAAAAGGGGTGACTTCTCACGTAAGCATCAATAATCAATACTGTGTGCTACTATGCAACCACGCGTATTCGGAATACTTTTTATATATAAAATACTTTTTATACAGATAGGGTATGCATTATTCTGATAATTTATACCCTCTCTGTATAAAATATAATCTTGATTCACATACAGAAGGCAAAAAAATTTGCAGCAGAGAAAATATCTACCAATTGCTTCAGGTATCTTTAGCAGAGGAGAGAAAGTCGAGTAGTAGTGGAGAGTCGGAGACGAGAGCGACTCTGAATTTTGATTTGGGAGCAGAAGGCTTACACTTCGAAAATAAAAGTTTTTATTAAATAAATCGGTTACCGAACCAAGGGCCAATTTTTTTTTTTAAAAATTCAATACAAAAGAAAAGAAGAAGTAAACTGTGACACGTTCACTAAAAAAATTCTTTTGTAACAAATTATTTATTAAGATTTTGCGCTAATCATAAAAATGTTCGTAAATTACAATAAATATTTATAATCCAAACAAAAAAAAATCAAATAAAAACTATTTAAATACAATTTAGAAACTTATTTCGGTTACTTGTTATAATTTAATTTGAATGATCACCAAAATGCTCAAAGTCTCAAACCAAATTTATTTTTTATATTCAAATGAAACAATGAATTAATTTCAAAGGATAAACTAGTTTTGTACTTCTAAGATTCACCCAGCCCCTGCCCCACCTACCCACCCCACCCCACTCACCTACCTACCCACCCACCCAACACTTCCTCCCAAAAAATGATATTAAGCGATTATGTATACCCCATCCACCCCACCCCCACCCCACTCCCCACCCACCCACCCACCCAATACTCCCTCTCAAAAAAATGATATTAAACGATTATGTATACCCCACTCACCCCCACCCCCACCCCACCCCGCCACACCCCACCACACCACACCACTTTCTCCCAAAATAAATTAATATTAAGCGATTATGCATACATCACCCACCCACCCACCCACCCACCCACCCAAAAAATAATAATCGTGTTTGGTGCGGTTACTGATAGAGAGAGGAGTGCAATTGAATTGAATATGTGTTAAAAAATAGTTAACCAGTTAATTAACTATATTTGTTTTAAAAATATGGGTTCAAACTTTAACCAACCTGAATAAATAAAAATGGTTAACCGACCCATTTGGTTTCAGTTAATATGGTTTGACCCAATAGTTAACTACTTGTATTGCCAGGTCTACGTATTCCTGTACTTTTAACACCGGGTGTTTCAACTGTTAATGGTAAAACTTCTGCCGTTATTTTCAAAAAATATTTTTGTCGTTTTCTCAATCCGACAATAATTCCGTTGTGCGGTCCACCAATGATTGTGCCGTCGTACGAATATTCCCCGACCAATCAAATATATAATAAAACAACTTGCGTATTTTGTAAAATTTATAAATATTATCCACAGCTATAACATTATATCAAATTCAATCCATAATATTCAAAAATGATAATTATAGAAAATTCATATTTATTCATAAAAGTTGGGGTCTTACAATAGTATCATTTAAATATTTTATTTTTTTTATTTTTTTAAATTCAAATGTTATTTTATTCTTATGATTTAATTTATTAACATATATTGAATTATCTTAATTCGTCAGTCAAACACCAACTCTAAATCAAAATAACTCATTTGTTCAAGGGGTCAGCTCGGTTTATTTTATTATCTGTCTTGGGATTCATCATTGACCATGATGGTGGTGATAGACATAGCCACCACCTCTTCGCTCACTCCACTCGCCAAAATTGAAACAATAAGCCTCGTCCCTAGTCACTCTTTAAACCCAATTATCAAATCCAGACACAAATGCCATAACACTGCAATTGCAAACAATTATAGCCAAAGAACAAGAAAATGGAATTGGGTCTTAAATTGCAGCAACCCAACAAACATTACAACAACAGAATTAGAAGTGGAATCGGCTTTAAATGTTGTAAGGAAGTTCTACGGAGGAATCAACGGCCGTGATATCGCTTCGGTGGAGCCTCTCATAGCCGATAACTGCGTCTATGAGGACCTTGTCTTTCCTCATCCTTTTGTTGGCCGCAAGGTATATGGGTGTTTCTATATGTGTGGTTACAGATTGAACAAACATTATGTGTGTCTTGTTTTCATTTATTTATTTGAATGCTCAAATATGTCTTTAATTAATTTATTTTTTATTGTAAGTTTTCAATTTATTATAATGGGTGTTTATTAGCATTCTATTTATCAATTGACCAATTTAATTAAAAATAAATTTGATGTTAACCATTTTCATTTAACACTTTCATTTAACTCTATTAGTTACTTACTTTTCTATTAGTTTTATGATTTTTTTAATGAATTCCAAAAAATGAACTAATGCCCAATATATTAAACTGAGAAAAGGAGAGGAGAAAGAAAACGTAGAAGTTCATATAAATTAGT
Organism: Panax japonicus; assembly: GCA_020205505.1. Classification (NCBI taxonomy): domain Eukaryota; kingdom Viridiplantae; phylum Streptophyta; class Magnoliopsida; order Apiales; family Araliaceae; genus Panax; species Panax japonicus. The sequence goes on along the minus strand of CM035095.1, from coordinate 54,844,247 downwards.
AATTATTGGGAAACAGCTAATGAATACTAGCCTATAACACGCGTTGCGTGTAATTTATATTATGTTATGATTTTTTTATAAAGTTAAAATTTTAATTTTGAAGGAAAAATCATAAAATTAAAATTTTGAAGTTAAAATAAGAAGATAAGTAAAGTTGAAGTCATAAAGATAAAATAGGAATTACCATAAAATACAATTCAACTGCATTTTAGGAAGGAAAAGGTCTCCAAGAAATATTATTAAGGTGTGTTGTGCGCCTCTATATGGTAGATTCGATAATATTTAACAATATAGTGTCGAGTTTGTGTGAAAAAGAAGAGGTTGATGTCATTAATTAAAGAAATATAGTCAACTATGACAAGTTGCATAAAAATAATATAGATACTTCTTGATGCGCCTAAGGAAAGAAAATTCTAACAAAAATACTAATGCTAGTTTAACTGTATCCACATAATAAAACATCTCTCACGGTAGCAAATATAGTGTGTTGGTACGAACTTTCAAAACATAGTACACTATTGTTTTAGAAATCTATCTAATAAAATACAAATGATTTTGAATTTTCCGCTCATTCAATAAATCATCTTAGCCGTCCAAAGTTTAAGATAAATCTCACCGTCCATACATCTATCTAATAAAATACATCTCTCTATTTATCTAATAAAATACAAATGATTTTGAATTTATCACTCACTCAATAAATCATCTGGGTCGTTTAAAATTTAAGATAAATCTTACTGTCTATACAGTGCCGGAGGCACGGGACCCAGCTAGTCTATCTAATAAAATACAAATGATTTTGAATTTCCCGCTCACTCAATAAATCATCTGGGCCGTCCAAAGTTTGAGATAAATCCCACCGTTCATACATCTATCTAATAAAATACATCTATCTATCTAATAATCTAATAATAATTTAATAAAATACAAATGACTTTAAATTTCCCGCTCACTCAATAAATTATTTTGGTCGTTCAAAATTTGAGATAAATCATATTGTTCATACAGTGCCGGAGGCACGGGACCCAGCTAGTATTAAATATGGCTATCCAAAACTTTTCTTTTTACCTATTTACTTAAACTTCTATTATATGATTTTAACTTTGCTTTATGTTTTACAAAGGATGAAAATTCTATTATATAGCGCTTGGGCAGATCAAATCTAATGGAAGGCTAGAATCCACTATTTAGAATCATCCTCTAAAATATCTAGGATATTTATATGTACAAAATTACGTAGTAAATATAGAACATTGTATCCAAAACCTAATACGTAAAAGAAAATTTTAGGAAATGCCACCTAATGTACCAACTGAGCGCCTTGTTGGGCCATAATTATTTTGATCTGTTGGGCCACATTTATTTGGGCCTTTGGAGTAATTGGCCATTATTTAAATAAAGATGTATCTAGGCTTGGGCTGAAAATTACTGTGGTTGACATGTGTTGGACTGTGGATCCATCACCTTAATTGATAAGGATTTGACTTAATCTTGAATTATTGGGGGACGGAATGTAATCAGCAGGTGAATTGCATGAAATTAGCTGATGTCACATAAGATAGTGCATGCAAGGCGGTGAGATTAGGATAAGAGTACAAAGCACTTCACTAAGGAGGCAAGGTTGAACGCGCTTTTCGGTGATTGAGGCGCGTAGAAAGATTCCGGCGTTAACATTGGCGTTAGAAGGCGGGCTTTTCTAGTGTTTCTGATTTTCAATCCCATATATTGAACATCCTATACCGGAAGGTATGGTGAAGAGTAGGACGATTACAGCAGAAGGGCAGCCAACGACTGCAAGTTCTTCTCTACAAAGAATATCTGTCAAGGACAGGCTGGGACCCTCAAAGAGTGTTCATGACAAACTTGGATCACAAGAAGCTCCAGAAGGGTCACATGCAAGGGATTATGAGGATGTCAGGAAAAAGTTGATTTCTACTGCTAGTAATGGGCCTGACAAGGATCAGAGAAGGGTAGAAGGCACACCGCCTAGAACCCAACACCAAGAAGGTTAGGTAGACATGGCATCCAACTTGGTCAAGATGGCAGAAGAGACTGACAAAGCTTTAAAAGCTCTTCTGCAACAAAGAGAAGAAATTGCTAAACAGATGGTTTATATGGCTGAAATGGAAGATGAAGCGTCTAGCTATGTTCGACCTAAAGAGCGTGGTAGATCCCTGGAAAGACGAACCCGAAGAGGTAAGGAGCCTATGCAATCTGAAAGTATGTCCCGAAACCGTTCTCGTGACCGAAGAAGAGCAAATGACCATTCTCCCGAAGATCCAAAGAGGGTATCCCACCCTAAGGATTCTCGGGATCATGGTAAGAGCAGACGAAGTAGGTCGTACTCCTGAGAATACAAAGAAGGCACCTCACCTTAAGTATTCTCGCCATAGCGAGAAGGGTCAACGCCGAAGCAGATCCAGAAGTAATACTCCTGAGAATTCAAAGAGGGCACACCGCCCTGGGGATACTCACCACAACTGGAGCCACAGGAGAAGTCCATCTAACTCTGTAAGTTCAAATGGAAAGGGTCAGTCTGCTCAAAAGAAGAGAAATTCTCCGAAGAAAGAAGTCTCTTCACAGCCAGAAAGAGTGGAACTTCTAGTTAAGGAGGTGAAGGAGCTTCGACAACAATTGGTAGAAGTTCAACAGGGGAAGGAACGTTCGGCCAAAAAGGCGTCCCCTTTCTCTTCGGAAATTCTTCGAGAAAAGGCAGACCCAAATAAAAAGCTTCCTTATATGGAGAGTTATGATGGTTCGAAAGATCCTTATGACTACAGTCAGGCATTTGATAGACTTGTGGATTATTATGACTATTCCGATGCAGCCAAATGTCAAATTTTTGTGACGACGCTGAGGAAAGGCACAAGGCAGTGGATGGGGACTTTGCCTTCAGAATCAATTTCATGCTCGGTTCAGGAGCAATATACGGAGAGGAAAACCTACAGGGTCATTGGCACAAATTAGAGAATATTCGAATGAGTTTCTGGGTCAGTATGTGAAGAGATTCCGAGAAGCAGTGGAGTAGGTAACTGACCTCAATGATCTTCAGGCTGTAGGTCTATTTCAAAATGGGCTAGATTTGGTGAAGTCTGAAAAGTTGGTGAAAAAGTTAATGTTTAGTCATCCGAAGAGCTTAGCCGAAGCATTTGAAAAGACAGAAGGTTATATCGTGGTAAAAGAAGCCATGAGTAGCCTGAAGCATGCTCTTTCGAAAAAGGCGAAAGAGAAAGACAGATAAAGTCGATGGTAATCAGAAGAAGAGTGATAGCAACAATGATCGAAGTGATGGGAATCCGAAGAGGTACAACAACTGGCGTTCGGGAGGAGGTCGTCCACCTTTCCCGAACCAGAAGGTGAACAAGGTATTTACCCAATTAAATACGGATAGGGCTACCATCTTTAGATAAAAGATCAGCCTTACTTCGAGCAGCCTCGTGATAATCTTAAACCTGGGTCTGGAAACCCACATATGTATTGTGATTATCATCAAGCAGCTGGGCATGACACTAATTCCTGTTAGAATTTAAGAGAGTTCATTGAAAGGAAAGTTCAAAGTGGAGCTTTGGTTCAATATGTGGCAGGAAGGGAACTCCCAAGGGAACAACAACGAAATGACAGGCCTGTTCAAGCTGTCCAACCTGCTCAACCAGAACAGCCAGTTCATAATCAACCGGCGAGACATGTTGTTGATGTGATTACAGGAGGTAGCATCCATAGTTGTTACGGCGACGCTAAGGCGTCCAGCCGGTGAGAGACCTGCAAGGCGAGCGTGCGATTTGGTAGATGGCTGAAAGGCGAGCGCCTAGCAAAAACTGTCGACGCCTTAGACTACGCCGCGACGACTTGGATGACTATCCGACTGGTCAAGCAACTTGGTGTGTATGATCGACCCAAATATGAACTGGGTTAAAAAAAGTGACGTCGCAGATCTCCAAAACATGCCCTAGCCGAGTCGACTCGCAGAGAACACAGTACGTCAGCAGATTGTAGTCGATAGAAGAAATTGAAGTCGAGAGAGGCTGCTGTGACCGAGTCGATTGCGAGGGCGAGAGACTGCGACTGAGAGGGAGATTGCGACACGAGAGGCTGCTGCGATCGAAAGAGAGATATCGAGTGCGACTGGGCGAGAGGCTTCGCCTCTTCGAGACGATCGACTGGGAGAGAGGCTTCGCCTTTGCGTATTGCTTGGCTCCATTGTATCCCTCTTACTTTATTGTCATGTTAACTGATGGTTATATATATATATATAATTATATATAAATATATAAATATAATTAAAATATAAACTATTATAAATATATAAATATTATTAATAATTATAATTATATAATTATTACAATAATAAATATAATAAATAATTATAATTATAAATAACAATTATAAATATAATTATTACATTATAATTATAAGTTATAATAATAAATATAAACTATTATAAATATTATTATTAAATTATAAATGTATAAATATTATTATTATTATTATTATATAATATTAATTAATATATAATAATAATAATAAATTATATATATAAATATAAATATATTATAATAATATAAATATATATGTGTATATATACTTATATATGCATTTATTTATATTTTATATATATACTCTTTACATTTTATCCATTCATATGTAACATTTATCTACTTGATGTGGTTTATGGTGGTATAATTTATCTGCTTTATTTTTTAATTGTTATTGCTAAGTATTTACATAATTGTGTTTTTAATGTTATTCCATAGTATTATGTTTTGGGTTTTAATGTATATGAAATTTTATTGCCAACATATTTGTTAAGTAAAATAAATAATATATAAATTGCACATTGTAAACGACTAATCGCCATACGGACGCCATGACGGTCGCCATATCGCGTAGGCGTCCTGGCAGTCGGCTACCACTATGACTCGCCGTGGTTCCGTGACAACTATGGTAGCATCAGTAAACTCGTTGGGAAGAAGCGACGGGGATATCTGGATTCGGTGATGTCAGTGGCGGGTACACTCCCGAAGACTGAAGGAGCGTATCCAGGTTTAGTAATTTCTTTTATAGATGATGATTTTCCTCCCTAACCCATTGAACCTCATGAAGGAGCCTTGCTGATTACTGCACAAGTGTGTTCGGTGGATATGAAAAGAATGATAATAGATAATGAGTCTTCGATAGATATTCTGTAAGCACGTGCTTAACAGAGGATGCATTTGGATGGAAGGAAGATGGAGATCGGGCAGGAAGCTCCTCTATATGGATTCAGCAATGATCCAATTAAAGTGGCAGGGACTATTGAGCTGCCAGTCATCTTCGGGACAGCTCCTCAACAGGTAGAGATTATGTGTAAATTTTATGTGGTACATGTAGATTCGGCCTACAAAGTTATTCTAGGTAGACCTACTTTGACAACTCTTTAGGCAGTGACATCAATTTCTCAATTCAAAATTAAGTTTCCGACGCCACATGGGGTGGGAGAGGTTGCTGGAAACTTGGATTTAACAAGATGTTATCGAAATGATTTGATCACTTCGGATGTAAGGGTCTAGCAGGCAGAAGCAGACTATGGCTATTGAGATTGAACCATTTACATAAAGTAGTTCAGAGCCGTTGGTTATGCCGGCTGAAGAGACCGAAGAGTTCGAGTTAATTCCAGGCTAGAAAGAAAAGACTGTGAAGATAAGTTCGGGTCTGCCGGAACCTTTCTGGACGAACCTGGTGGAGTTACTTCGATGTTATGCTGATATATTTGCTTGGGCTCCAAGTGATATATGTAAGACCCCTACTTATTATGAATAAAATTAAATTTTCTATATTTATTATCTTGAAATAATAATGAGTTAATTTGATATAATACTTTGGTTATGGGTGAAATGGGCAAATTTTACAAAATAAGCAAGTGGTTATAAAATATTCATTTTTGTCGGGGAATATTCGTTTGGTCGTGGAATATTCTTGTTATCAGGGAATATTCGTACGACGGCGCAGCCATTCGTGGGCCTCATAACAGAATAACTGTCGGATGAAGAAAACGACAAGTTTGAGTTTTTATAAATAACGGCGTAGTTACCGTTAACACTGTTGGAATACCCGGTGGTTAAAATACAGTAATACGTGTGGTTGCACAGTAGCACACGATATTGCACAGTATGTTTGAATTATTGATTCTTACGTAAGAAGGCACTAAATAATTGTTACAGTAATTACTGTTCAGTATTTTATTTTATTGATTCAATAATTGCTGCATTGATATTTTATATTATTGTTGTTTCAATAATTGTCACTGCACAGTATTTCCCATTATCAGATCAATAATTCATATTATTTGAATAATATTATTAGATAGCATTATTGGCAATGTCTAGAAAGTTCTGTCTAAGAAGAGGTTTGGTCACCTAATTGCGCGCCAGTAAGGAGAAATCCTTATTGGAAAGCCCCTCTTTCCTGGGAACGGCCTGGTTGTCATTATTGTGATTCTGTAATATTATTGTGAATAATTATTTATTGATTTATATGATAAGGAAATATTTATTTTATGTGGCTATTAATGTTGAAGTATTTTATCAGTATTTTTGTCGGAATGGAGGTATTAAAAATCAAATCAGTGTTCTTGAGATATATTGCGTGAGTTATAATTTTTAATCCGACCGTTGGATCGTTGTGATTTTTAGATATGTTATCGTTGCGAAGACTAGATGACGCAAAAGGTAGATGGACAAAAGAATTGCTTAGCGTGTTATGGGCCTACCGAACTACATCAAGGACTACAACTGGGAACTCGCCTTTTCGGCTGGCTTATGGTACAGATGTGTTGGTTCCTATAGAGATTGGGTTTACAAGTCTTCGGGTTAGTCAGTTTCGGAAAGTGTATAAAGATGGACTTACAGTCAAGAAGTTAGGGAAGCAGCTTTGATAAAGTTGGCAGCATATCAGCATCGTGTGGCTAAGGATTATAATAAAGGAGTAAAGCTTCGAAGGTTTGAAGTGGGAGATCTCGTTCTTAGGGAAGTCGAAGCTTCTATGCCTCAGAATTTGGGTAAGCTGATGCCGAACTGGGAAGGTCCTTATGAAGTTATTGATGTACCGAAGCCAGGAATTTATCGATTGCGATCATTGGATGGGTCTGAAATCAAGAATACTTGGCATGCTGGAAGGCTTCGGAAATATTTTCAATAGAGTCAGTATCAGAGTATAAAAGTCTGTAATTATGTCAACAGTTATCAATAAAAGAAGCTTTTTCTCCAATGCTATTTTATTTACTGGGTGTCAGGAGGTTCGGTTGGATCTGTTCATCCTATAGACGGTGAACAGGAAATGTTTGTTTTTTAGATGGCAAATATTTTTGTTTGGAGGTACGGTTGAATCTGTTCATCCTTAAGATGGTGAACAGAACCTGTTCATCCTATAGATGGTGAACAGGGCATGTTCGTCCTTCAGATGGCGAGCAGGATTTTCTAGAGGTTTGGTTGGATCTGTTCATCCTTTAGATGGTGAACAGAGCCTGCTCATCCGAAAGATGGTGAGTAGGGCTTGTTCGTCCTTTAGATGGCGAGCAAGATTTTTTGGAGGTTCGGTTAGGTCTGTTCATCCTCAGATGGTGAACAGAACTTGTTCATCCTTTAGGTGGTGAACAAGATATGTTCGTCCCCAAGATGGCGAACAAGCTTATTGGGAGGTTTGGTTGGATTTGTTTATCCTAAAGTTGATAAACAAAGTGAGTTTGTCCTAAAGATGGCAAATTATATTTATGAAGATTTGATTCACACTTCGGTAATGAATATTGTTACTTTGTATTGTTGTCTGATTTTATTTGAAGTATTTGAAGTGTTGGGTTCAGGTTACTTTATTATTTGAATAACATTATAAATTAAGTTTAAATGAAGTAAAAAGGAAGAAGTTAATAGTATTTCATTAAAATATAAAAGAAATAATTATAAAATGTTGATAAAATTTAACAAGTTTTAAGCTAAGGTTGAGACGGGTCGTCTTCGGCATTATCCTCGTCTTCGTCTTCAGAAGAATCGAGGAGTAATGGGTTCAGAGAGGCAGCAGCGAGCTTCGCCTTGCATTTGCTTCGGGCAGTTTCATAACCCTCAGCATACATTTGAACTATTTCGTTGGTCAGTTCAGGTGATTTGCGATATTTGGTTTGTATTTGTTGGCGAAGTTTTGCGGTAAGTGGGGGCCGAGGGCTTTGAGTTCTCGAAGCTCATTTTCAATTTTACGCCGAAGTTCAAGATGTCGTTCTTCGGAGATTTTGGCGTCATTAATTTCTTTCGCCAAGCTTCAGTTGGATTTTGCAAGAATTTCGTTCTTTCGAACTAGTTCTTGGTTCTGCAAGGCTGTATCATGTTGGAGGGCTTCGGCTGCTGATAGCTGATCTTTTAATTTGTCAAGGTCTTTTCTTAAGCATTCAGCATTCCAAAGGGCGTCTCCATGTTGGCTTCTTTCTCTCGCCAGAGCAGACTTTAAAATTGCATTCTCTTTCCGGGCAGCATCCTCTTCGGATTCAATCTCTTTGTATCTTTGGTGGAGCCGCCTGAAGATACCATTTGCCTACAGATTATTCAGAATTAATCAATAAATTGCAAGAGGATATTTATGAACACAAATGTATAAGATATAGTCAACTTACTTTGACTTAGTGAGTCATACCAGCTTCGATCAAGTCCATGATGGAGCTGTTGCCAAAACGATGATCGTCGGTGTTGAGTACGAAGGAGTTATAGAGGTGTAGAGGGAAGTTTTCATTAAGAATTGGCCATAAAGTGGGTGAATGTACGGCTTCAAGGCATGGCTTAGGTAGGAGAAGGTCGTTGAGGAGTGGGTATTCTATGTTCGGGTGGAGGTGGAGCGTAAATAGTTGAAGGTTCGGGTGTTGGAGTAGGTTGATTGTCCGAAGTGTGTTTTCTTTTTCGGATGAGAGGTGAAGTGGTCTCGGCTTGTTCTTCAGGTTCTTCTTCAGGTTCAATAATTTCAACTGGTATAACAGGAGGTTGATTGGTTTCGGCAGAGGGTACTCTGAGTTCTTCAGGGGAAAGGGGAGTTATTTTGGCTCTTTTCTTTTTTGTTCGAAGGATTTGGGTGCGTTCGGCGATTGGCATATCAAGGAGGATTTCGTTTAATGTATGGACAAGAACATGTCTAGGTTTTCTGACAGCTCTTTCTTTTCTTTCTACGGGGTTGGCTTGTTTCTTCGGCAGGTGTTGGATTGGAGGTCTGGGGTTCAGTAGTTTGTGGTTCGGAGGTTTGGGGTGCAGCATTTTGGGGTTCTACAAGACTGGGGGTCGGTTTGGCAGAAAGGAATTCTTCAAGGTCTCTTCGGTCAGAGGATGTCGGTTTGATAAGAGACACTATAGATAATAGAGAAGGCTGTTTCAGAACAATTACTAAAGGAAATTTGAAAAATTACACAACTATTGAGTTTGAAACTTACATTTGTGGTCGTATAACCATGCTTGCTTACTCAGAAGACTGAAGCTCCATTCCTTCAGAGGAAGTTTCTCCAGAAGCTTCGTCATCTCTCTCACGTGTTCCTCTGAGATGTCGCCGAAGTCTCCAGAAAGGCGCTTGGCAGTAGTCTAGTCTGGAAGGGAGGAGAACTCATGTCCTTTAACAAAAAACCACTCCTTATGCCATCCTTTGTTGCTTGAAGGAGTATCCATCAAAGGGCGTTTCTCGAACCTAACATTGGGTTTGGGGGATTGCCTGCTCAACATCTTAAAACCCCTTTCCCGAGACTTACTAGTAGTGAAGATAGTAAAGAAGAAATCGAGTGGGTGTAATAACTACCTTGTGACAGAAGGCGATGAAAGCGAGGATGTGAATATAGGAATTAGGGACCAATTGGGCAAATCCAACGCCCACAAACCCTAAAAGGGTAACGAGGAAAGCATGGAGGGGAAAACGAATCCCTTTCTCCAAGAGGGTCAAATGCATAGCAGTCCAGCCTTCGGGACGTTGGTACATTCGCTCAGTGGTGGTAGGCAATCTCAAATGGTGGGTATCTGGAATCAGATATTGCTCTCAGTTGATACGAAGATCATCATCTGAAAGTACAGGAGTGTTGGCATGGGGAAATTTCTCTTCATTTTGAAAAAAAGGAAGGGTTTGGAATGGGAGCAGGTGGAGGATTTTTGCTGAGGTGGATTTGGGGTTTGTTTCTGAAGCAACGTTAGTGGGGGTTTGAGTAGCTGGGATGAAGGAAATCAGATTAACGAAGATGGGAATGGTGTTATCTGGATTTTGAGACGCCATTACTAGTAAATTGTAAAGAGAGAAAGAGCTGGAGGTAGGAGAAAGCTGGAATACTTTGAAATTCAAAATAAGCAGGTAAAATCGTCCAATTTGGGGGACGTGGTTTTTTTTTATAGTGGATGTCTTTTTTGCTGTTTCCCAAACTTGAGGGCGGCTCATTTAATGACAACAATGATGGTTTTGAAGAGTTGGCGTCCGATTTTGGGTTTCCTTCTGATTGGGCCTGGTTCGGCTTCACTTGGACTCCTTTACTATTGGGCCAATTTTTTGTATACTCTTTCACCTAACATTCTGCTTGATGAAAGACTGGGGGGCAATGTTGAGCCATAATTATTTGGATCTGTTGGGCCTCATTTATTTGGGCCTTAGGAGTAATGGGCCATTATTTAAATAAAGATGTATCTGGGCTTGGGCTGAAAATTAATGTGGTTGACAGGTGTTCGACTGTGGATCCAACATCTTAATTGATAAGGATTTGACTTAATCTTGAATTATTGGGGGAGGGAATGTAATCAGCAGGTGAATTGCATGCAATTAGCTGATGTCACACAAGATAGTTCATGCAAAGCGGTGAGATTAGGATAAGAGTACAAAGCACTTCACTAAGGAGACTCAGACACTAGACTTTAAAAACCTCCATTGTTAACCTGTGCTCTACCTGTACTAATTCTCACACCGGAGCTATCCCCCGGCGGCCCAAGCTGTCAAATTTTCGGTGCTGACTCGTTTTTTGTGCAGGGTTGAACGCGCTTTTTGGTGATTGAGGCGAGTAGAAAGATCCCGGCGTTAACACGCCTAATGCGTGTCAAGTAAGCAAGGCGTAATCTCGTTTGTGACAGTCCACTTAAAAACAACTCAACCAATTTTAGTTATATATCAACTAGTTTGAACTACATATTTTTAGAAAGTTACCTTAGCATACTGATGAGTTAAAAATATGTATTGCAAGTGCACAATGTCGAATTGAAGAACTGACAAGTACAAGTTAAACGCACATAGACTAGATTAATTTTAATGTATCCTTAATATCTATTTTAGGCGAATTAGAAATAAAGATTGAGAATTGATTAACTAGAATATAAAAACTAATAATGAGGAAGCAATCTAGGAATCCTAACTCATTAAATAATAAACATAACATATAATTCAATATCTTCTATTTTTATAACTCAACTATGATTTTGATCTCCTTTCCTTTTAATTTAATAATTTTACAATTAGCGTGGACAAGCATAGACTATGAAAATTTAAGGATTAACTATAACCCATCAAAACTTCTTTGAGCAAGCATGATATAAAAACTCATATCTTAACAATAATCTATCAAAATCTCTTAATTAATTTAAAATCACATAAGAACTATAAAACGATGATATTTCAATAACGAAATATGAAGGCGAAATCAATTAAACATAAAAGCATAAATAATAAATAATAGAAGAGATATGAAAAATATTATCAAGCATAATTATTTAATTTCATCTTCATCCTAGATATGGAAAATAATTAAACTAACTAAAATAAAGAAAAGAAGAAGATTAAAAATAAATAAGAAAACTCCCTTTAATTAAGAATCATCCAACGAACGTACAATGAAAAAGTAATTTAATCTACTCCTATTCCTAACCTAAACTAATACAATACCTAATACTCATTCTGCCTAAAACAAGAGACCTATTTATAGGGAAAATAAATTTGTGCCATAATTTAGATTCATTAAGCTTCGACACTTTTGCTTCCTTTTCCCTCTTTTTTCCTTCTTCACTTTAATTTCTATATGGTTATCCTCCAAGAGTCCTTTTTCATCTTTAAAAGTTGGATATAAATCTTTTATTTGCTCCCAAAAAATGTTATTTTCTACAAAATAAAATAAAATGTATTAGTTAAATAAAATAAGCATGTAAAATAATAAATATGAGAATATTAAAATGTATTAATTATATATCTATCAAATACCCATACTTAGCTTTTGCTTGTCCTCGAGTAAAAAAAAACAATAATTATACTACCCCATTTTCGTAGAAAACACGATTGCACTTCGCATATGTAATAAGCTTTTAAACCCCAAGGTTATCCCAAGTGGACGAGTTGTGTCTCGTGAGCAGTGAATGTATCCACAAAATTTAAAAATATTTTTGTGTTCAACAAATTATGAAATTGAAAGAAAATTTCTAAATATTCATGGGCATTATACATAAGCAAAATTATATTTAAAATCACACTTTCAACTTATCAAAAATACTCAAATCTCAATTTAGACACCATCCTTCATTAAATTAATTCCATATGATGCATGCATGTGTATATGATGTGACTCTTAGTAGGGATTTTTACCATGAAAATAAGCACACTCATTTTTCTTTTTCTTCTTTTTTTTTTCATTTTTTTAATTTTTTTTCTTGACTTGTGCAATGTCTCGTTTTCTTAAACTTTTTAGAGTTACCTATGTAGCGAGCGTTGGACCAATGACTCCAAAACCAGTTAGCTTTAGGGCACTAGGTGTAGATACACGCTTACTAACTTGAGTAACAAATGCCACAAAACTAGACTAGTCAAGCTGCTTTTATCCATCACACTTTTTAGCGTGAATATCGATGCTTCCCGAAGCTTGGATATCCAGTTATTTCGTTCAATGGACATTGAAGCAGTTTATTATTTCTTTTTCAATTTTTTTTCTTGAAATTACTCGAATCATAGTTTATATTCACAACTAAGAATTGGTGTAAATGTGAAGTGCAAAAAAAAAATGCTTCTGAAATCAATTTTATTCCCGATGGTATTTCAAACTAAGATTTTGTATCTAATCAAAGGTACAAGCGTTCTAAATCTTTTAATCTTACTCATGAATTTTTACTCCACAGACTTATTAGAGTTAATCCAACTAATAAAAAGTCGAACAAAATTTTTAAATATATATATATATATATATATATATTTTATAGTTTTTTACGATATTTTCCTAAAAAATAATAATGCAACAATACAAATAAACTCCCTCATATCTAAATCATGCATTGTCCTCGAATGTATGCAAATGAAGAAAACAGAACAAAGATGTGAAATAATTATACCTTGTATGTGGGGAATTTGTTCTGCAAGAAAATGTGGTGAGAAGAAAACAAATGTACATACTTACGAATTTCATATATCCTACAAAGTATGTGACTAAAAATGAATGATACAAATGGGTAAGGGGTAAAATGCGAAGTCGACCACTGAACTTTAGGGTTTTTTTGGGTATTGAGCCCTTTTCTTTTGGTCAACGCAAATTGAGCTTCTTTTTATTAAAAAATTTGGACTTTGAGCCCCAGGCGCCACATGTGCGTTGACAGCCTACGTGACGGCTACATGGCAGCTATGACGTGGATATTTTTAATTTTATTTTACACATGGATAATCTGACGTGGTCAATTTTACACATGGATAATAATGAGGAAGCAATCTAGGAATCCGAATCCATTAAATAATAAATATACCATATAATTCAATATCTTCTATTTTTATAACTAAGAGACTTGAAGAAATCTATCCCTAGCGTACCATAAAAAGTGACGCTTCCGTTCTTAATTTCATTTCACATACTCCATCGAATCACGATCTAGGCAACATTGATCTCATTATATTAATATACTAAATAGAAAGAATAGATGGATCATGGATGCCAAATCTTGGTTAACAAGCGTTAAAGAGTGATCCTATTCCTATTTTTTTTCACCCTTTATTTGTTAATGTGCTAATTAGGATGCTCACTAGTTATGAGGAGGTGGTTGATAGAACGGTGTCCTATTGGTAGAGAGGAGGTGAGAGTCTCTCATCTTCATTTTGCAGATTGTTGGGTGTAAATCTAATTATGCACGACAAACAAGTATACGTGATTAACAAGTAATATAATAATAAGTCAAGTATCGTTCTCACAGAGACGAGTATTAATTTCAATCTAACAATTACCAGCTTTGTATTATTTCAATTTTATTAAACTATTTGAATTAATGATTTAAAATAATGAAAATATTATAAACTCAAAATCAAATCAATCAACACAACTAATTACCGCAAATTTTAATCAAATAATGGAGACTTCAGCCTACAACTTCACTTTAACCTTTACTCAGATTATTACACTTCTTTTCAATCCAATTAACTATTTCAGTTCATTAATCAAGAACACATAAGTAGAATTAACCGTCTCTCAATGCACTACCACCATATTAACTTAAATCCAGAATTGATAGAATTAAGCCGAACACCTTAATTAACTAATTCACTATATCTTTATGCGAATTACAATTAAAGAAGATTTAAATTCTAAGTTCTTACACGATTACATGCGATGTTAGGTATATCTCTATCCTAAACATACATCAAAAATTCCATCAAAACGCAGAAATCATGAACACATGCTATTATGACCAAGTCTAGATTCATATCTCATCTCTCGAATCCATATAAATCCACAAAGAATTGGTGATCAAGCAATTAATAAATTATGCACAAATCACAATAGATAAACTGAAAAGATAACTTTATTGAATTGAAATCAAAGTATGATAATCATCGTTCCACTTAGAGATCCATTGCAAGCTTAATAAGAAATTTAGTTCATAAGGAATAAATTAAACACCAAGTAGATTAAAGAATACATCATCCAAATTATAGAAATTGAAATAAAGATTAAGAATAGTATAGAACCACCCTTCTCTGCACTCAGTTCTGAAATCTTCGTGATCCTAGCTTCTTCATTCTGCTCCTCCACGATCTTCTCCAAATTAGGGTTTCAAAAGTTGCAATTGATGATTGTCTGATTGAATGATGAATTCCATAGCCTAAGTTTCAGTAATATCTGATAAAAACGTTCCAATTCAAGTCCCAATCGAAGCCACAACAGTATTCAAATTGCATCAAAACTCTACTCTTGTCCGTGCACCCCCGCCCCGACGGGGTATTTGGGCTTGAGAACCCCTGCCTCGGCGGGGTGCTAACTCTTTTGTCACATACACCCCGCCCCGGTGGAGTAATTCCTTATTAATACGCCCGCCCCGGCGTGGTACCAAGATGTTGTTTACTGTTTCCTTGCTTTTCCATGCTGTTTTCCGCCACATTGCCACCATTGTACCAAAGCTAACACGTAATGAAACCTGCGAACAAAACAAACACAAACACATAAACAATACTAAAATAGACAGAATAAACACTGTTTAAATCCAAATAGGAACCCGATTCGTAGGTATGAAACTCACTCATCAAACTCCCCCAAACTTAAACCGTGCTAGTCCTCGAGCACAACAATATGCAATGCAATGCAGCTAACTGCATGCCTACGAATCCAGCAATCAGACAGAACAAAATCTATTCACATGGCCTCAAAGAAATCACAATAGACATGACAGTACATCATATCAGGACAAATCAATAACTTCTCAATCAATCACCAAATCTTAACCTTATGACGGATATAGTGCGTGTGTGCTCAACAACCATGCTAACTGACATAAATTCAAATAAAACACATAATAAATCTCTTTAAAGGAATCATACAACGTAAAGTCAAGAAATCCAAAAACAAGCAAGATCCGACTAAAATCAAACAATTACCAAATTCAAAGGTCAAAATGTGATACTTATGCTTTATTTATTCACATACGGGAGATTTTTGCTCTTTTTTCCGTTTTTCACTTTTTATTTTTCTCATGGCTATGCAATGTCTAGTTCTCTTAGGCTTTTCAGTGCTATCCCTTAGCGAGCTTTCAACCAACGACTCCCAAATCGTCAGGCTTTAGGGCGCTAGGTGTAGAGACATCTCATCGGGCGTACTAACTCAAGTAACAATGGCCACAGAACTAGACTAGCCACAATATTTATTCATACTCTTTCTTTCTTTTCTTTTTTTTTTTCTTTTTTTATATGAATATCCCAAATTTTCCTCCAAACTTTGGTTCGTGTCTAATCTTAGCCCACTACCTATTATGACTTCTTTTCATTCAAACTAGCATTATTCTTAAGAGTTCCATTATGTGTCAATTTAAATCCAATCAGTCAACATAGTCCTTTTTTTTAACGTGCTATCCTGATTATACCAGTTTCAAACAGATAAAGATCTAATTCATGATAAGAAATCACATCAAAGCCTTAATAGTCAATACTATGCTTATCTACACAATTCCGGCCCAAACAAACTTTAACCATCTAACATCTGAAATCATGCAAATATGAACTAAATGTAATATAAAAACAATAAACTAACTAATATTTTTGAGATTTTCAATTTTTCCATTTTTTTATAGATATGACTCAACAAAAAAACAGAAATAGAAACTACTAAATTAAACGAAAAATGCAACTACATGAATGCATACATGAACTGGCATGAAAACTAAATGCAACTAACATATGTAACATATGACATATTTACAAAACTAAAACTAAAATATTAAACAAATAACTAAAACTCCCCCAAACTTAACATACACAATGTCCTCATTGTGAAAATACTGTAGTAAAGTAAAAGAGGACTTCCTTGTAGCATGCTAATAAGCCTGTGGTGGTGGTGGCGGTGGCATCTCCTCCACATCAGAATCAGAAGGTGGATACTGTGGCAATGGCTGTGGGATTGGGAACTGAAACTGGTCCGCAGCAGTTGGATTTAATATGGCAAATGCCTCTGCCAACGAAGCATTGAAGGCGTTCTGCACGGCAAAGGCATGTTCTTATCTCGCTGCAAGTCTCTTCATCTTCCTATCTTCTTCTCTATCTCTCAGATCAATGTGTCCTCTGCAGGCTGCGGAACTGGGTACTAAACATGTACTTGGTAAACCTACTACCCCTCGCAGCCTCCTCCTCACCAGACATCTCATCAGCTCTGAATTCGTCATCCTCAGAGGTATCCTCGGCCTCCTCCTCAGGAGCGTCGGGAAATACAAAACCTACCCCTCTAGGATGCAATTCACCTCCAGCCATCGAGCAATCAATCGTGAGTCAAGTAGCTGGAGAGGCTGCTGCACAGGCTCGTCCGCCATCCATCTAACACCTGACTGCCTACACAGTCCGAAAATAAGAGATGGGTGTGGCAGTCCTCCTGAAAATGGCCCACGTAAGCATCGCCGTATCAAAAAGCTGATGATGGCCCCAATATCTATGTCAAAATCCTTCACTATAGCATTCGAGAGCAGAACCTTCTCTCTTGTCACTTCACTGGTATGAGTCAGACAGAAAAAGCTTCGTGCACAAGAACACATACCATATCTTTCCATACAAACTCAAATCCTTGCTCATAAACAAGGTTCCACCCTTCTTCCCTTTAGTTCATGTAGTGCCAGGTTTTGATATCTCTGTGAGAATAATCATAGTCTGGGTTGCTGTCTCGCAGCTGAGCATATTGACAAACAGTAGGGGCTCGCATGCTATAAAACTCATTTATTGCCTCCGAACTGAAAGGCACTTGCTTTCCCCGCACAAACGCCACAAATGGTGCTTTATCTTCAGCGTTGGCATATAACTCTTTCACTACTGTCACCACTGCAAGGTCTGGTTCATCAGTGAATTCTTCCCAGCCTTGTTCATGAATGTCTTAGCATTTGTCCATTGAATGCATCCGGCCTCAAGCCCCTTTCCGGTGTCAAAGCCTTGGGCGTGAAATAGTCGTACTTGTCAAAGCCTTAGGTGATATTTCTTTGAAACTTACGTTTTCCTATGCTTTTTTGTTCATCTTCTTTGCACAATATTCTTCTCTTGAGTTTCCTAGTAATATCTAGTGGACTCTCTTGGAATTTCCATTTTTTCATAAAACTTAATGGTAGGGAATCTGAAGATGTTTTATCTATCCTCCTCCATCTTCATGTTCTCTCTGTTCTACTTCAGATTGGAGACTTTGTTCTTTGGTCCCTCGGAAAATTTCGCCTTCAACCATACGTTCGATTTCTTCTTCGTCATCGGCCTGTTATTTAGTCCAACTTAATAATTGTATATGGAAGGCTAAGGTTCATTCAAAGGTTAAGGCTTTTGTATGGTCTGATGTGCTGAAAAGGCTCGACATAACTGACTTTCGCAAAAAGATTTAAGCTTAATAAGCTTTTGTCCCTGGAAATTTGTGTTTTGTGTATGCATAATCAGTTTCGTAGTCATCTTTTTCTTCATTCTTCCTTAGTAGTATATTTTGGAGTTCATTGTTTATGTTATTTAATGAAGCTTGGGTTTGCTCTTCTTCTCTTAATAGTTTTTTGCAGATTAAGTTTAGTTATTTTGGAAGAAGAAAAAATGAATTTTATTGCGATGTGTGATGTTTGATATTCTTTGGGGTATTTGTGCAAAGAAAAGTGCAATGATTTTCTCAAATACATCTTTCTCTATAAAGTTCTTTGGGGATAGGGTGTCTTTTGGTGTCGGTGATGGAAGCTTTTATCTGGGTGCTGTTTTGGATAAACAATCTTCTTAATAAAGTTCTTTTTAACTGAAAACTCGAGAGCTTATGGCAGAGGGGCAAGCATGTGGTGAACAACTGCTACATGTGTAAGGTGAAGTAGGAGGCAACAGATAATTTGTTATAACACAGTCGCGATCACTTATTGTGTCATTCATGTCAAACAAGACTGACATCTGGTATGATGTGAAGTATGCCAAAATAACATTGCGACCCTACCAGCATCTTATTGTGTCTTGGGCTTCTTATAATATGATCTCCATCAAATAAACTTTTAATGTACTAGAAATACTCGCGTGGCTTGTTTGTAATGAGCTACAAGTATAACTTCCTTCTTTTTAAAAGAATTATTAGCATGTACAAAGGAGACTTGATGTGAGTTCTCCTCAATACCTAGAGACATGCGGAAGTTTTTTATAATCATTATAAAAATCTCCACCTAGGACCGATTAATCCTCGCTTAGGCGCTAGGCGGTTCTCTACTTCCTCAATTTGGTTGGGCGCCTAGCCCCATGCTTGGGAAGTTCTCCAATACTTTAAATGAATATTTTAAGCCTTAAAAAGATTTTTTTGGGGGTAATTTTATACATCTACTATATACGTTGTATAGTATAACAAGTATGCATAATAGAAAAATAAATAAATAAAACTGCTTTAGAAAATGTCTAGTCCGCCTAGGAAAACGTCTAGGCGCCCCCTCCGTCACCTATGTTTGCCTAGCTACTTTTAACACTATTATAACTTAGCTACTTAGTAGTTGTTACTAATACTCAAGTCTCTTTCACTTTGAGAGCTCTCGGTGAATTCTTTGGTTACAAAATGCTACTGAATAGTAGCTTTATGTTTCTTCTTTATGTTTTTCAGTATCTAAAACAAAGGTTTAGTAACATGAAACTTATATTGTTTGTTGTTTTTATCTTGTAATAGTATTTTGTTGAATGTATATATTTATATACACAAAATATATGCATATATAGTAATAAAATATGTGTTGAATTCCCTTGCACCCGAATCCCCATCTTTTAACATTTAGCGAATTGTCATATCCTCATATGACGCACCTATATCTGCGCACTCATATTCGTGCTTCTTAACATGTAAATGTTGTGTTTTGTGGATACGCAAATTCACTTAAAAAGTTGAGCTTCAATTAAAATTGCAGGCTATCCTAGAATTTTTTGAGAAGTTCAATGATTCTATCAGCAGAGATCTACAGTTTGTTATTGATTATATATCTACAGAGGATACAACAGCTGTTGGGGTTACATGGCACCTAGGTATGATGATAAATACACTTCCCCTACTCCTTTTCCCCTTTTTTTTTCTTTTTCGCTACTAGATCATAACTTTCTGGTTAGTATCTCGAAAAGCCCCTGACAATTGGAATGATATAACAGAATGGAAGGGCAAGCCTTTTCCTTTTAGCAGGGGATGCAGCTTTTATCAGTTGGAGGTAGTGAACGGTCAGAGAAAGATAATGTAAGTTAATTGAAGATGCCTTGTGTGCTTTTATCGCTAATATGCAGCTAATCTCGAAGTGCACGTTTTTCTTTCCCCATCTGCTATATGGTTTCTGGGAATAAATCAATGTAACAACAAATCAGAGAAGCTTCATTTATCACACAACAAATAAAATTTAACTGAGGTTACTGCATTTAGAGTTTCGGTGTTTAATTGTTTATGGTTTGGTGTGCTTTGTTGTTCACATTCTCCTTAATCAGCCCCAACCTTCCTAGTAAAGACCGTCTTTTCCACTCCTAAGAGCTTAAGATCAACTTTGATAAAATATTGTGATACTTCGTGCTTCCAAAAGTATGGTGTTCATGAGCCTAGTCTTCACTTCAGGTCTGGTGGTGGTTTAGACTCCTTGGTTCTAACTTACTGTGAGCCTGGTGGTTTTTTACAAAATAAACACAACCAAATATTTTGGGTGGTAACATGAAGGAATGTTGACTTGTTAAAACTGATACAGGACTGTTATTATTTAAAATTCTAGAAGGCATACGATTTATTAAATATGTAGCTGTGTGAACTGCCTCACTCCAGTAAGGTGGAGGAACATCCATCTGAAAAAGAAGCGCACAAGCAACTTCAAGAAGATGCCTTCTGTTCAGCCACAACATTTTGAGCGTGTGTATCCACACAACTAGTTTGATGAAGAATACCATGCTCACTAAGAAAGGCTTGAAAGCTCTGAACAAGATATTCTCGACAATTATCAGACCTAATAATTTTAACTGCAGCATTAAACTGAGTTTTAACTATTTGATAAAAAAATTTAAAACAATAAAAAACATTACTATTTTGTTTTGACAGATAAACCCATGTCACTTTACTAAAATCATCTATAAAAGTAACAATATAGCCAGTAAGAGACATGATTGGTGAAGGTCCCCACACATCAGAATGTATAATATTGTATGGTGCATTACTTTTACTAATAGAAGTTTGGTAAACATTCTTTGTTTGTTTTGTGAATACACATGTATCACAAAAAAAATCAGAATGTTTACATTTTCTAAAAACTTCAGGAACAACTAGAGATAATGTGCTTAAGGGAGGATGCCCTAAGTGGCGGTTCCATTTCTGAAGAACATTAAGAGAAGTAGAATAGGTATCAACATGGTTTGCCTCCATAGGAGCTGCTGGTGAAACATCTAACCAATATAGTCCCTCTCGCAAGATACCACTGCCAATCACCCTCCCTATCTCCGAATCCTGGAAAGTGCAATGAGTTGGAAAGAATGTGACCTTACAATTAAGATCTTTAGTAATACTACTGATGAAAAGGAGATTATCTGAAAAATTAGGGACATGTTAGACAGAGGAAAGAAACATATGATTTGAATGTTTAATCAATCCTTTTCCAGATATGGAAGAAAGAGAACCATCTGCAAGTTTGACTTAATCTTTTCTAACACAAGGAACGCAACTGACAAATTGACTTGAAGTACCGGTCATGTGATTAGTAGCTTTTGAAACAATGATCCAACGAGGAAAAGAATTAGATGTACCTAAAAATAGGATGAGGGTTCTAGTGTGGATGATATATCAGAAGCACTGGCTGCAACATGAGAGGAAGATGAGGAACCCATATGAATCATCATGTCCTTGACAAGCTGTTGTAACTTTGTTTTAGAGGGGCGAACATCCCATCAGAATTGTAATTAGAGACATGGCAGGGGCTGAAGTAAGGGCTGATGTTATTGGTGCCTCATCAACAGTTCGACTCGCTATCTCAACTTCATGTGCTTGTGGTTCTCCTCCAGCACAACCACGTCCTTTAGCTGTATAAGGCCCTGGTGGCCTTCCTTTAAAGCTTCTAGCAGGTCTTTCTTGTGTGACCTAACTTCCCACAATAATCACATATTGGTCTTTCGTGCAATGACTGAGAATAACATGGTGCAACAAATGTAGTAACAAGTGCAGAATAGGCATGCACAACGGGCCGGCTTGGTAGACCTTGGGCGTTGACCAAGCCTTGACTTTTGGTTTGGTAGGCCAGACTTGGGCATAAAAAACGTGGCCTATTTAGGTTTGCAGGCTAGGCCAAAGCTGGTCAAGTTCGGACGGTCTAGCCCTTTTTTTAATGTTAAATATTAAATATGAAATATTAAAAATAAAAACTATAAAGTATAAACTAATAAAATTTTGTAAGAACAAATTTTTTAATGAAGAACTAGAGTATTTACAAGAAACTAACTTATTATTATTATTTGATATTTGATAAACTATCTTTTAATGTTAAATACTAAATAAACTAACTAGTTTTCTTTATTAAAGATACAATCACCTATAGTGCAAGGGATTCTATGATATGTCCATATATGATTCTCTTGTAATTATTTGTTTTTTCTCAGAATCCTAAGTGAATGATTGAACAATACATATATGATTTTACTTAATTAATGGAACGCTTAAAATTTTAGTAAGCAACTTATATCCGGGCATTACTTGAGTACAAATATTAGTTATTATTAAAGTTAATGTGAAGAATTTAGATCCAAATAATATTACATAGGACGATACATTGATACTTCAATGTAATTATGATATTATGTGATTTAGCATGAAAGATTTGTTCTGCTTGCTTGTTTCTTGAATTGGTAGCAGCTAACTGTTAAGAAAGAGTGCTACGAGGCCAGGCCTTAGGCACCAGACCAGGCTGCACCTAGGCCAGACTAGGCCAGACTTTTTGGCTAGGCCAGGCCGGTCCAGGCTAGGCTTTTCTCTTCAAACAACGGCCTCTTTAAAGCCTTCAGACTGGGCTTCACTGGTCCAGGGCTAGACGAGGCTGGGCTCAGGCCAGACCACGGGCCGCGTGCTTTTTGTGTACATCTAGTGCAGAACGCTCTGAAATAATTGGATACATAAGTTTCTGTTGGCTGTCCTCTTTGTGCACATAAGAGTAAGCTTGTTGTAGCGTTGGGAAAGGTTCACGTTGCAGAATATTTCGACTAATCAAATCATATCTTATCTTCTCGCTTTTGAATCTGGGAGGTAGCAGCGGCATCCAAATCTGTGAAGTAATCATCATAACCATCAATTTCTTCCCAAATCTCACAAAGTTCTGAATAATAGTATGGTACACTCTTATTTCCTTGCTTCACCTCCTGCACCAACTTCTTCAATTCATACAATTGAGCATCATTCCCGACTTCAAAATATGTATCTTTCACGGCTTTCCGAAACTCAGCAGCAGTCTTCATAAAAATGTAAGCTTGGTTCGAGTAGATGCCATATGACTAATCAAATATGACATTACCAAGGAATTCTCAATAGTCCATCTAGTCAAAAGCACTGGTACCATTAGCAGTCTTGGTTTGTCTCCTGTGAGATATCCAAGACAATCCCTAAAGGTAATATCAAGCATCATAGATTGAGACCAAAGAAGATAATTATTACCGTCGAATTTCACTGAGCTGGCAGGAAAGATGGGATTTTCTAAATTCTTTCTGCCAATCTCAGAGTTAATGGACGTAACTAAGCTTTCCGATGGTCCCGACATAATTACTGGTAGAAGAAAGGCCTTGACTCAAGGATGGAAATTCTTTATAACATAAAAAATTGAAGCCCTTTGGTGAATTTACATAAAAAATTCACTAAAAGAAACAAAGGAAATTATTTTTTTTGAGGAATCTGATTAAAAAAAATTAGTATGCCAGTTTTATGTGGCTGTGGTGGTGGTGGTGTGATGTAAAGGAGAGGGGAAAATGGACGTAAAGGAGAGGGGAAAATGGTGGTGGTGCTACTGTGAGTGGTGGTGGTGATTTCAGTCAACCATGATGGTTAGCTCTGACACCATGTTGTTAAAGAGAGAAAAAATGATCGATAGTTTGAGACTATACGATCTGGTTTATATAGAATAGTAATACAACTGATCCCTAAAGTTACTCCCCTGATTAAAAGAGACCACTCTAATCCTGGATGTAATCATGGGACAATCTTCAATCAATGAAATTCCACTAATCATGGGTCAACTTTCCAACTGTAAATAAAGAAACAAAAGATACTGAAAATGAATGATAATTGGGGCATAACAACGTAGTCGAAAACATGTATTCCTTTCTTTATATTCTAGTGAGGTTGATCTCATCTGCAATAATCTCTATCTCAGGAATTACTTTTCTGTCTTTGTGCAATTAAATATGAAATAAACAAAATCAATTATGAGAACAAAAATAACAAATAACCATACATAAGCAAGACACCAAATTTACGTAGAAAACCTTCTAAAACTAAGAGGTAAAAATCACGGGTCAAACTCCGAATTTTCACTATCACTAATAATGAGCTTACAATAATCCTCTCAAGTTTTATGCCCTAAAACTTGAGATTACACAATAAATTGAGATAATACAAATTTACCTTTAATTAGGTTGAGAAACCTAATTAACTTCACCACCCAAAAACACCCCAAGCAATAAAGTCTTCAAGCTTTCAATTGAACGAAGATGGCGGCGGATACCCACGAATAACAAACTGTAATTCTGTCAATTTATTCTTTTGGTATCTTCTTGCTACAAAGTTTCTCTCATATTTCAAATAAGACTCCCTCATAGCCTTATTTATAGTACTCTTCCTAATCCATTCCTATTATGGATTAGAAACAATTTATTCTCCTAATTAAATTAGGGATCACATCTCCTTGTCTTGGTCACCAACCAATTTAACAAGTAAATCCTTTTTCAACTTGGATACCTTTCATGGAATCTCCAATTTCAATATTGCTTCCATTAACCTAATTTCTAATTGGATTAATATCAAGTAAACCAACTTACCTGCTCACAAAGAAAATCAATTCTTTTCTATCTTGGATTCTATCTCATGGGTGAGGACCCACACCTAACAATCTCCCCCTCCGAACCCATGAGAGAAGGGATCACCAACCACAACTCCTTACTCGGAGTTAATTCCAACAAAATCTTGGCTCAACTCAAGCTTCTTGGAATTTTCAACTATCTTCATGTTCGGCTCTGTCTCAACGGCATGATTCTTCTCAATGGGAGGATCTAACTCAAACTTGACAGATTTTTGTTTGCCAAATTCATTCACAACCGTTTTGTACCCTGGCTGCGAGCTATCACTTTCTTTCTTCACTTTTGGTACCCATTTAAAGCGAAAAGCTTTCTTCTTGTGGTTCTCATGCAAGACTTTCCTCCCATCTCGCACGGTGTTGTACCACATCTTTTTCTGTCCGACTCCCCCATCTTCAACACCTCTCACATGCACCCACATCGTGTAAAGAGTGTCTACCTTCTTACCTCTAATCACCACTAGAGACCCTTTGGTGAGCTTCCATTGACCTTCACCAAAGTAACTTTTATAACCATTCTCATCAAGCTTACCAGCAGAGATCAAATTAAAACGAATATCCGGAACATATCTGACTTCTCTCAGCATCAACCTGCAACCACTGTTAGTTTCCAAACAAATATCTCCAATGCCTATAATCTTGGATGCACTTCCGTTTTCCATCCGCACATGGCCAAAATCACCACTACTATAGGATGTGAAGATTTCACCACGCGAAGTAGCATGGAACGAAGCACCCGAATCAATAATCCAATCATTAACACGACACTTGGGTTTATCATCACAAACAATAGCTACATCAACGTCGGATAGATACACAATCGAATATTTATCCTCATCTTTTTTCTTAGACTGCTCCTTCTTTAAAAATCTGCACTCTCGTCTTATGTAACCCGGGCATTGAAAACAAATTACTTTTTTTCTATCTCTTGACCTTCCCCTGAATTTGTCATTTTCAGGAGAGTTTCTGTGAGATCCCGAATTTTATGAAATGAAAGTATTCAATTTTCTTATAATTATTCTATTTAGTAAATGGTTAAATTAATAAAAGGTTAAAGTTAAGCGTGATATATGAAAATTTTTCAAAGTAAACAAGTTGTCATAAAATACCCGGTAGTAAAAGTACAGTAATACGCGTGGTTGCATAGTAGCACACGGTATTAATTATTGATACTTACGTGAGAAATAACTCAGTTATACTTAATTATTGCTACAGCAATTGCTACATTATATCTCTCATATTATTGATTTAATTGTTGTCACAGTGTCATCTGCATAATATGTTATATTATTAAATCAATAATTGAGACGACAAAGTTAATTATATTATTATTTGCAATATTGACAATGTCTAGAAGTTCTGTCAAGTAGAGATTTGGTCACCTAATTGCGCGCCAATAAGAAGAAATCCTTATCGGAAAGCCCCCTCTTTTCTGGGAACGACCTGGTTGTTAAATATTATGAATTATAATATTAATGATGAATAAGTTCGTGTTGATTAAAGATAAAATTGATAGTTCCATTGTGTTGGAATTATTAGTGTTAGTGAAAATTGACATTTATTTCGATAATAATTGATGTCTGAAAGTTATATTGACCAATCGAGTAATTAATCGGATAAATGAGCAATTAATTGCTATTGATTCACATGATTATAGCTATTTGTTCACATGTGTGTACTATTGATTCACATTCATTTACTATTAGGGGAGTTGGTGCAAGTTTGATAATACTTGAATGACTAAGTTAAAAATAGAGGTATAGATGAAGATACTATACTATAATTAATTTTTTCACATGTTTAGAACTATTGAGTCACATGATTTACTATTGATTCACATGATTTACTATTAGGGGAGGTGGTGCAAGTTTGATAATACTTGCATGACTAAATTAAAAATGAAGAAAAAGATGAAGGTATTATACTGTAATATTTTGAGCCCAAAAATGTGCAATTATGAAAACTATATTTTCCTATAAATAGAAGCTCATTCCTTTATTATTTTTCACCAATTCACTAAGTCTCACAAGAGCAATTATTATAGATAGAAATTATAGAGAGAAAGAAGAAGAGAAGTTTGCTACCTCACTATTCCAGTATCCGATTTTTTCTAAGGTAAGGGGTATTATTCTTTCGTATCCATGAAGAGAGTTATTTTCATTCAATACTCGTAAGGGTTGTTATTCCATTCTTTATTATTATGTTGGAATAACCTGTCTATGCGAAGTATCGCATACATGGTGAAATTCTTCTGTTATTCCATTCTTTATTATTCTGTTGGAATAACCTGTCTGTGCAGTCTATCATATGTCTGGTGAATTCTGTTATTTCATTCTTTATCATTCTGTTGGAATATCATGTCTGTGCGGATTACGCATGACCTAGTTCTATTCTTTATTATTCTGTTGGAATATCTTGTCTGTGCGGATTACGTATGACCTGGTTCCATTCTTTATTATTCTGTTAGAATATCTTGTCTGTGCGGATTATGCATGACCTGATTCCATTCTTTTTTATTCGATTGAGAATAACCTGTCAGTGCGGTAGATCGCATGCCTGGTGAATTCTTCTATTATTCCATTCTTTATTATTCTGTTGGAATAACCTGTCTGTGGATTACCGCAGGCATGGTGAATGATCCTTCGTATTCATTCTTTATTAACTTGTGGAAATTATCTGTCTACGTGGATTACCGCATGGCGGGTGAAAATTCATTTGTAGTTTCGTATATTCTATTATACTCGTATGAGATATCATTTCTTTTGTACTCGTCATGAAATAGCATTTTCTTTGGTATTTTTTTACGAGTTACTATTCACGGGTTACTATTCACCAGGTTACTATTCACTCGGGTATTCGGGGCACTTTTCGTGTCGGAGTACTATTCACGGGTTACTATTCACCCAAATTACTATTCACCCGAATATTATTCACTCGGGTATTTGGGGTACTTTTCATGCCGAAGTACTATTCACGAGGTATTATTCCCGAAGTACTATTGCGAGGTACTATTTATCCGAAAAATATATTTCTTTTCTGTCCAAATTATTATTGGTACATGAATATTATTGGAGTCGGGAAATTGTACATGAGGACTCCATTAGTAGTCATCACTATTCTGTAAAATAGTGTGATAATAATTGTAATTAGAACTCCATTGAGAGTGGATATTGTCTAGAAGGTAATATTCTTGTTTAAACTCTCAACTATGTTTTGTCGTATATTACCCGACAGTTGTATAATTAAGTTTGTATTTGATTTATGTACCATATATTTTGCGACTCAAGATGGGTGATGTATACCTGTTTTGGGGGTGTCACAGTTTCTCCCTCTGTTTTTGCCCCTACTATGTGCGACAAAAACTTGTGACTCAGCACTAATCACCATAGTATCTCTTCGCCTCTGTTCCTCGTTGAACAAACTATCTTTGACTGTATCCATAGTCAACGTACCATTGGGAGCGGAATTACTCAGTGATACAACCAAAGTCTCCTAGCTATCAGGTAAAGAGCTCAAGAACAACAAAGCCTGCATCTCATCGTCAATGACCATCTTCATCGTACTCAACCGATTTATCAAACTCTGAAAATCACTCAAGTGTTCTGCAACGGAGTTTCCATCCTTGAATTTAGAATTCACAAGCTTCCTAATCAAAAAAGCTTTATTTTGCGCCATCTTCCTTTCATACATGGACTCCAATTTCTGTCACAGAGCATAGGCTTTAGTTTCCGTGGAAACATGATGAAACACACTTTGATCAATCCACGATCTGATCAGACCAATAGTCTTCCTATTCATCTTGTTCCACTGTGCGTCACTCTTGTTTGTGGGGTTAACTCCATCGTTCTCAAGTGGCTCGTACAAATCCTTGTAGTAAAGCAAATCCTCCATTCTTGGCTTCCAAATTGCATAATTTGTATCCTTGAGATTAATCATGTATCCTGTTATCCAATCCTCCATTTAATTCGCACAAAAAAACCACAAAAATAACCAAGCTCTGATACCACTGTTGGGAAAAGTACGCCAAAAATAATCTCTATCCCAGGAATTACTTTTCCGTCTTTGTGCAATTAAATATGAAATAAACAAAACCAATTATGAGAACAAAAATAAGAAATAACCATACACAAACAAGACACCAAATTTACATGGAAAACTCTCTAAAACTAAGAGGTAAAAACCACGGGTCAAACTCCGAATCTCCACTATATCACTAATAGTGGGATTACAATAATCCTCTCAAGTTTTATACCCTAAAACTTGAGATTACACAATAAATTGAGATAGTACAAATTTACCTTTAATTAGGTTGAGAAACCTAATTAACTTCACCACCTAAAAACACCCCAAACAATAAAGTCTTCAAGCTTTCAATTGAACGGAGATGGTGGCGGATACCCACGAATAACAAACTGTATTTCTCTCAATTTATTCTTTTGGTATCTTCTTGCTACCAAGTTTCTCTCATATTTCAAATAAGACTCCCTCATAGCCTTATTTATAGTACTCTTCCTAATTCATTCCTATTATGGATTAGAAATAATTTATTCTCCTAATCAAATTAGGGATCACATCTCCTTGTCTTGGTCACCAACCAATCTAACAAGTAAATCCTTTTTCAACTTGGATACCTTTCATGGAATCTCCAATTCCAATATTACTTCCATTAACCCAATTTCTAATTGGATTAATATCAAGTAAACCCACTTACTTGCTCACAAAGAAAATCAATTTTTTTCTATCTTGGATTCTATCTCATGGGTGAGGACCCACACCCAACACATGTCTCATCTTCAATTTGTTGATGATACCGTTTTTCTCTTTTGAGGGGCTTCAGAATTAAAGAATGTGTTAACAATTCTTTAAGCCTTTACCATAAGCAGGGAGTCATTATACAATATTCCTCTTTGTCTTGTTGTATTATTGAGGACTTTCCTATTCCTCATCTTAGCTTTCCCCTCGGTGGTAATCACACATCTGTTGCATTTTGGGATCTAGTTAGTGAGAGAATATTTCAATAACTTGAGAGGTGGTGAGGAACATATTTCTCTTTAGGGTGTAGGATCACTTTGATTTAGGCTTGTTTGGCTAGTATTCTGCTTTGTTATTGTCTCTATTAGTATCCTGGTTACGGCTACAGATTTTCGAAAGAAGTTAATGAGGGATTTTCTTTTGTAGGGTCTAGGATGAATGAAGGGATCATTTGGTAGGATCAAAGAAGTTGTGTATGTCGAAGTAAGAGGGAGATTCTTGGTTCTTAAAAATGTAGCTTTGGTGGTTTAATGGCTCTGGAGATTTCCTTAGTACCTAACTCCTTTTGGCATATTGGTAATCAAGAGGAAATTCAGTATGCAAATGAATACGCAGTATACGAAACCTGGCATCTATGTCACTCATGCAAGTTCTTGAAAATTTATTTCCCAAGGTTTCGTATTCATTTGAGATATGCAGTTGAGGAGGGACATCGTATTCATCTTTGGGAAGACACATGGGTGGATGAGGTTCAATTTTTCACTACTTTTAATGTCTTTTTCATATATCCTCTTCCTGTGAAGAAGAATTTTAATTCATCCGTGTGCATCTAGAATAACGTTCTTTCTCCTTTCTATTTCCTTCAGTAGTAATCCTATGCTATATATTACTATTTCATTACTTTCTTAAGCTATGCAGGATGATTACTTAGTATTGCGTTTCTAGTTCTCAGCAAAGGGCACTCTGTTGTTTCATTATAGCATTTTGATAAGAGTACAGAATATGAATTGATGGAATACTAGCATAGGAAAATGGCATTAACATATCAAAATAGTGATTGCACAGAAATAGTAAGATTTTTTTTAAAAAAAGAAGGTGAAATGAGAGAATAAAGACAGTTAACTATCAAAAAAAGAAGAAGACGGTTTCTTCAAGACTCAATTGCTTGTGTTTTGTGTGCCCCCTTTATCAAGGTACCAATTGCTGTAAAAGCTTAAGAATTATGGTGTTAGAACCGAGTTATCAATTTTGTTCATGCTATATAGCTCTCGCATGGAAAGACAAACCATGGTGCATCATAAAACACAAACCAAACAGGTTGCAAGTGTATTAACAATTTCACAAGGAAACTAAATGCAAGTCGGTTCTCTAAAACCTTAGACGATCTAAGAGAATGGGCCCAACAATGTAACTCGAGCTTTAGCACACATTAACTGCTATAAAACAAAATTTCACAGGCAATTGATAAAATCTTTGCTGCAAAGATGTTCACCTAGATCGTCATTAAAGTGAAATTTTCAAGGAGTACTGATCTACTGGTGGGTTATTTCATGACTGAGATATAGTTCCCAATTTTTTCAAGTAAACTTGTGAAAATTTTAATTTGACTGAGATTTCAGTTTGTACATAACCTAGAAGTTGCTGAATTAGAATTTGAAACTTTCGCTTGATATAGCGTTGCTTGTTTACCTTCCAGTAACTTAATCTGCTGATCTGCCAATCTGCCTTTTGATTGGACAGTTTATGTAGGAAATAAAGATAACCAGTTACGGAAAGTGAAACATAAATGATCTTCTCATTTTCTCTGCTCGCATCTCACTAAAGGTTTTCTATTTTAAATATTTTGCAAAGACACAAGTTATGTTTTAGTTTTGGTATTTTGGTCAATAGACGAGAATAAGTTTCAAATTATGTTTGACTGGACCATCATGTCAAAGATTTTCCTGATATTTATTGCTTGCTATTGCTGATTAATCTCAATTTTCAAAATAGATATGGGCGAGACATCGTGGAACCTGCTATCAAGCCTGGAGAGGCAGCTCTGGTATGTCTTCTAATTTTTTATTCCATGATAGTACCAAGGTCATTTACATCTATACATAGGAAATAGTCGACCACATCACTCTGTCATTCCGTTTTAGGGTTGTAGTGTTTCCCTTTTGGGGTAATTACGGAAATACACCAACACACGTATGCGTACACATAAAAAAAAAATATTGTAAAACTTCCTGAATATACAGGTCATTATCAGAGGAGTTACTTGGCTGCTGCAGCAGTTTCCACAGTTAGCAGAACACTTCTGATGGAAACAGATGGTGTGTGACTATTAATACATTCTTAGACTATAGAAGTTGTAAACTTGTAATCAAGATGGAGTATATGTTCAGCGGCGGATCCAGCCCAAAAGTTCAGTTGGTCAAATTTGAATTTTTTTTGTTAAGAATAAAAATTATAACTATATATATACTTTTCTAAATCCAATATAATTTCTCAACATTTAAGTCGTTAAGTTTAATATATATATATATATATATATATATATATATATATATATATATTCATAATTTTCTTATAAGAAAAATATTAGAATGATTTTTTTAATCAACAATTTTTTTTATTAAAAATTCAATATAGTACAAATATGACAATCCAAAAGAGTTAGATAAGGCCACACGGGATAAAGAAAATTAAGTAAATATTTTTTTGAGTTTTAACACCTTGTTTTTGTCTTTGAATTTTAACTTGGTGATAAAAGAAAAGGAAGCGAATGAAAACAAAAAGAGATAATGTCAGTTTTGTAATAGAAGAGAATTTTTTTTTAAAGAAAAGTGGTGTTTTGAGTTTTAATTAGAAAAAAATATATAAAAAATGAATGTATTTCGAGTCAAAAAAATTCTTCTCATTTTTTTCTACAACAATTTTTTATAGGATATTAGTTAAAAAAGAAAAGAAAGTAGAAGAGAGTACTTACTTTTTGAGCTAAATATTACACATGAAGAGAGAAATAAGGGAATTAGTACAAAATTATCATTACTTTAAAAAGTCATTTATACAAAAAGAGGGTGGTGGTGGTACTATGGAAAAAGTCAAAGAAGGCACAAATTAACACATGGACTGAAAATTCAGTGGGGGCAGGTGCCCCCTGCCCCTGGGGTAGAACCGCCCCTGTATATGTTTATTAGGATGAACATTGCAGCGGGAAAAATCAAAAAATAAATATAAGTTTGACAATAATCATTACCATCTAGTATATAAGTATAGTTAAATCTCATTGTATAATTGTCTATGGTAGTACCATTCATAGTTGTCAAAATCTTAAGATACACAGATACATATCATACGTGACGATACTGTTAAATAATTATATCAGAACGTGCTATTACATAGAATAACATCAATTAATCAATTAGGTACTTACATGAATTGAGAGAAGTTATCTTGTATGCATCTCGCTTCTACTGCGCTTAAGGCTGAAAGTCTTCAATTGTCTCTCTCAATCTTAGGATGGATGTATAAGTGTGTATAAAATTCTTGAGATGACAATTAGGACCAAACCTTAACAATTTTATTTATAGAATAGCTAAGGGTCAAAATCGTCCATCAAAATTATAAATTATGTAAAGTACTAAAAGTAATATTATTTATAAACCACATAATTAATTATCAAACCCATAAATAAAATGATTAAATTAATATAATATGTAAGCTCAATAATTACATAAATAGTAGAGACCCCATAAAGAAATAAAATATTTTAACATTCTCACTTGCCTGAAATACTATTTATATACAAAACATCACACTTGCAATCATTAATTTGACCAAATATTAATTTAACAGTGTTCTAAAAGTCGCTAGTCGGTCCCATGTCGGTTGGCTACCGACTAGCGACTAGGGGATTAATCGGGGATTAATCGGGGATTAATCGGCTAGTCGGATTTTCAATTTTTTTAAAAAAATATATATATTCTCCTTCCTCCATAAGTTTTGAATAAGTAGAATAACATAAGTAACACAAATCATCAAATAAAAACATGGAAACTAAGTAAAACCAAATAGTTCGACGCTCTAAGTTCAAAACATGAAAACAAATTAACCAAATGAAACTAAGTAGCACAAAATCAATAGTAAATCATTCCTCCTCCTCTTCTCCATATCCCTCCAAAACTTGCTCTCCATCGGACTCAAACTCATAATTCTCATCTTCCTCTTCGTTGTCATCATTTTCTGACACAAACTCATCTTCATCTAGTTCTCGCACATTTCTACCACTTCTTCTAGGTAGAAGGACCTCATCCGCTCCCATAGCTTCCCCAACCATATCCCATGTAAGTCCCGAACCCGGCTCAACTTCATCGTCACCACCTTCAACAATCCATCCTTGTGCATTTGTTGCTTCACTAGTAATTAAGACATCCTTCTCCTTTACCCTTCTTTTTTTGTTGACAAGTTTGGCATTGAATTGGACATACACTAGGTTGTTCAACCTTGTTGCATCAAGTCTATTCCTTTTCTTCGTATGTATCTATACATTAAAGAAAATTCTCAAGTTAATAATTCTAATACCCTTATTAAAAAATTACAACATATAATAAAGAGAGGGAATATGTACTTACTCCCTCAAAAGTGCTCCAATTTCTCTCACACCCGGATGAACTCGAAGTCAAAGAGAGAATTCTAACGGCCATTTTTTTCAAGTTGGGTGTATGATTTCCATAGTTAGACCACCATCCAACTAATCATGAAAGAAGCACAATTCAATGAGTAATTTAGTACTGACTATAAGTTACTTGATTAGGGAAAAAAAACTAAGTTACTAACTAAGAAAAGAAAACTAGAAACATAATTACTAAGTTACCCGGATCATAAGTGTCATTGTTCTCCTCACATCCCTTTGCGGCCAATGGTCTACCAAATCCACCCTCTTTGTTCTTGTACTTCAACAACTCTTTATTGATAACCTCATTTTGAACTTCAAAATCATCGGGAAAGAAAGATTCAACACAAGTAAAAACACCATCCATGATAATTGGATCATCTTTCATGGTAGGATCCTTGAAGAGGTAAAATGGATTCAAAAAGTAAGCCGTCAAATGCAATGGACTATCAAGCCGACCTAAGCTTTTTGTGTCAATGACTTGTAGTATTGGCCGGTAGTTACCCTCATTTTGTTTGTATGCCTCTTTGATATCTTCTTTCGCTTTCTTGAGCTCTCCATACACAAAGCCCATTGAGGGCTTCCAATCCCCATCAACAAGACGAAGAACCATCACTAATGGAGCAAACACTTTCAAGCAAAGAGTTACACTATTCCAAAACGCCGTACTCATCACCGTAGCAAATGCGGCTTTCCCCTTTGCGGTCTTCACCCATGGAAGGGCTCCCCATTCATTGGTAGTACACATCATCTTCAACTCTTGTTTCTTCTCCATCATACTTTGCATTGTCAAGAAGGCGGTTGCAAATCTAGTAACACCCGGCCTCACTATGTCTCTTTTTTTTGTATGTTTTCTCATCAATGCCAATGTTCTATGATGACCATAAATAAATATAGTGAACTTCTTTGCCCTTTCAATAGTGTCTTTGAACTTTTGTTGCTTTCCAATCCCTTCAAGCATGAGGTTTATTGTGTGGGTTGCACATGAGGTCCAAAACATATGTGGTCTCTTGGCCTTCAACAATGCCGCCGCTGCCATGTTATTAGAGGCATTGTCCGTGACTACTTGGATTACATTTTGCGCCCCAACTTCATCAATGCACTTGTCAACATAGCCAAATATATATTCAGCCGTGTGCGACACCTCCGAATCTTCCTTAGAAGAAAGAAAACAAGTCCCAGTCCTACAATTAACACATAAATTCATGATGCTTCTTCTTTTTCGGTCGGTCCAAGCATCGGTCATGATGGAGCATCCCGTTGTAGCCCACTCTTCTTCTTGTTTCTTGAGTGATTGTTTGGTTCTCTCCACCTCCTCCTTCAACAACGGCTCTCTTAATTGGTATTGACTTGGGGGTTGGAAACCTTGGCCAAATATACCCACCGCCTCAACAAAGCGTTTAAAGCTATCATTGTCAATAGCATGAAATGGAATACCGGCTTCGTACATCCATCGAGCCAAGTACCTATTCACATCATGAGTTCTCTCTTTCCAAAGTGCATCATTCATGTTTTGTTGTCGCATCTTCTTACTTGCACTCAAATCCGGATTGATAGCCCTTGCATATCTATCTATGGGACCAAGATAATGGGGCCTCTTCCTTGACCCTAAAACTTCAACTTCTTCTTCATTTCCTTCTGGAATTGCCTCCACTTCCACTTCCGCTCTAACATTCATGTCATCTATCCTCTTGTCTCTCTTTTTAGTTGCTACCTTGTCAAGTGCCATCTTACACTTTTCTTTATCTTCCTTGGTTGACTTGGGGCATGATGCTACATTTCCCTTGATATTTGCTATGTGTTGTTTCAATCTATAAACTCCTCCACCATACTCTTTGTCACACAATTTGCATCTCCAACGATCCTTGTTGTTAGGATTTACAAGGAAGCCATATTCCCATCCAATATCATCTGAAGCTCTTTTTAATATTGAACAATTAGACGTATTAGAGGCTGCCGAAGACAAAGATGGTGATTGAGCCATTGATAGTGATATTATACCTATGCATAAAAATATAAAGATTTTAATAATTTAATTTATAACTGAAGTTGAAACAATTTAAAAATTAAAATGAAATATTACAATTAACTAAAACAATTAACTAATTTAATTTATCCAACCTTTTTTTTAATGCCCACTAAGAAACTAATTAACTAAAACCAAATAAAAATTGTAAACTATTTACAAAAAAAGTATATCAGTAAACTAATTTAGTAATTTAATTTATCCAAACTGTTTAAAAATTATATCAGTACCTTAAATAGTTAAATACTTAAATCAGTACCTTATATAAGCCTTATAAGCTTATAAGCCATTAAACCTTATATCAGTACGACAGTACCTTATATCAGCGTCGGCGTCGGCGAGAAGTCGAGAAGAAACAGGCGAGAGCAGCAGCAGTAGTCGGCGAGAGCAGCAGCAGTAGTCGGCGAGCAGCAGCAGTAGCGAGAAGGAGTCGGTCAGGCGAGCAGCAGCAGCAGTAGCGACGCCGGTCAGGCGAGAAGGAGTCGCGTCGTCGACCGAAGCTCGAAGGAAGAAGTAGATCGTTCGAAGCTACTGTCCGTACGAAGAAGTCGAGAAGGAGTCGGCCGAAGCTCGAAGCAGTAGATCGTCCGAGTCGGGTAGGGTTTAATAGTTTTCATGTTTTGTTTTTAGTTTTTACATAAATTACACTATGGCCCCAAACATTTCATATGTTTTAATTTTTACCCTCATATGTTCCGATTTTTTCCGACTTGCCCCTACTTTTCCGACTAGTCGCCGACTTGTGGCCGACTAAATCGGTCAGCGACTAAAGCAACCGACTAGGGCCTGGTCGACTCGGCGAGCCTCCGATCCCGACCTAGTCGCCGACTAGTCGGCCGACTAGGCCGACTTTTAGAACACTGTAATTTAATATCTACATCTTGTTCAAATAAAAATACCAATGTGAATTAATATAATCTTTGTGTCACTATTAACAAAAGATATTCATTAGTTACACAATTAGTACTTTTATTAGAACAAAGATTAACATTAAGCATAACAAGTATGAATAAAGTTTATATAAGTGGCAATAGATTAAGCTCATTCGTATGGTCCAAAACATAATTGTATACTCATAAATTTTCAAGTGTGCACAATAAAGAGAATATCAAGCCATAAACATAATGTGAAGTTCAGAACAACGAACTCAAAATTGTTGTCTTACATCAAAATAACTCACTAATTAAGACTACTAGTTAAACCCATGCTGACAACATTCTCTAAAAAGAGCTTGGGTGGTAAGTCTTTCGTAAGTGGATCCGCCAACATATCATGCGTACTAATACACTTAATGACAATGCTTTGATCTTCAACTATTTTCCTGACAAATAAGTACTTAGTATCGAGGTATAGTCTAACACCACTCGAAATGGTGTTATTGAAAAAACTAATAGCAGAATCATTATCACAAAGTACTTTAATGGTCTTGAAATGAAATCTACAACTTTAAGTCCTGAAATAAGATTCCTCAATCATACGACGTGAAAAGTACCATGATAACAAGCTACATATTCTGTCATCATCGTGGAAGTGGTAATTAACTCATGCTTATGACTTCTCCACGAAATAGGGACTCTTGAAAACATAAAGATGTACCCTGATGTAGATTTCTTTTCGTCTTTACAATTAGCAAAATCAGAATCAGAATAACCAACAACTTCAAGGTTATTTGTTTTCTGAATGTAAGCATAAAATTCTTAGTAC
This sequence comes from Panax japonicus, assembly GCA_020205505.1. Taxonomy (NCBI): domain Eukaryota; kingdom Viridiplantae; phylum Streptophyta; class Magnoliopsida; order Apiales; family Araliaceae; genus Panax; species Panax japonicus. The sequence continues at coordinate 54,806,125 of CM035095.1, read as the reverse complement.
CCTATAAGTAGCGTAAAACCTTTTTGGCTGCTTAAACAAACCTGGATTTGACTGGTAACATCCAAGTATGCCAGTTACATACACTATATCTAGACGTGTACAAATTTGAGCATACATAAGACTCCCAACCACAGAAGCATGGGGAATAAGATTCATTTGATTACATTTAAATTGATTCTTAGGACATTGATATGAGCCAAATTTGTCACCCTTAACAACATGGGCGACAACAGGGGAGCAATTTTTCATATTGTATTTGTTAAGAACTTTGTCAATATAAGCTCTTTGGGACAATACTAATATTACGCGAGACCTATGATGAATTTCAATACCTATAACATAAGAGGCTTCACCGAGATCTTTCATATCAAAATTTCCAGAAAGAAAACGTTTGGTCTCATACAACATGTTTAAGTTATTAATTGCAAGTAGTATATCATCAACATACAAAACAAGAATAACAAATTTACTCCCACCGACCTTCAAGTATATGCATTGATCCACTATATTTTTCTTAAAATCAAAATTACTCATTATTTCGTGAAACTTAAGATACCATTGTCGAAAAGCATGTTTTAACCCATAGATGGACTTCTTAAGTCTACATGCCATATGTTCCTTGCCTTTAACACGAAAACCTTATGGTTGTGCCATATAGACATTCTCATGCAAGTTACCACTATGGAATGTAGTTTTAACATCCATCTGATGCAACTCTAAATCATAATGAGCTACTAGAGCCATGACTATTCTAAATGAATCTTTCCTGGATACTGGAGAGAAAGTTTTATTATAATCCACACATTCCTTTTAAATGAAACCCTTAGCAACCAATCGAGCTTTATACCTTTTAACGTTCCCTTTAGGGTCTAATTTGGTCTTATAGACCCACTTGCAACCAACATGACACTTTTGGTAATTCTTTAAAATCCCATACGTTATTAAGCTCTATTGATTTCAACTCATTATCCATGACTTCAAGCCATTGAGTTGATTGAGCACTTGTAATGGCCTCTTTATAGAAGATAAGATCATTAGTTTTATTTGAATCATAGTCAATCTCATTATAATAGGTTATAAAATCATCAAAATTAACAGGCTTTCTAAGTCTTTCAGACCTATGTAAATGTTGCAGAATTTCAGGAATATGATTTTTAATAATGTGGGGTTCAACATTAGGTGGTGACTCAGCTATCTCAGGGGCATCATTCGCCTCAATAAGAGGTTGTTGTGCCTCACCCTTTTGAATTACAAGATTAGAAACATAAATCCTGTTTTCTTGAAGATCAATTTTATTTGTTTAGGCTCACCACTCCCACTTAAATCACCATGTTAGTTCCCGAAGGTACAAAAGTTATCTAGAAGGGGGGGAGGTTGAATAGATATTTTATAATTTTCTTTTCAAAGAGTAACTTATCAGTTTTGTTAATTAAATGATTGATTAAACACAACGTAATATATGATGTAGTTATCCCCTTAAGATAAAGTTAAGGTTATAAATCAAACAACAGTTATAACAGATATAATAGTTAAAGAGACTGAAAGTAAATGACACAGTATTTTAAGTGGTTCAGAGCACTTAAGACTCTTAGTCCACTCTTCTACTCCACGAGTATGAAATCCACTAAGGATGTTGATGCAATCTTCCAATCACTGAGATTCCTTCAAGATCAGCAGTCTTAGAAAGCTAGTTCACAAAGAACTCTTCAAGCCCAACAGACTTGGAATGTTAGTACACTAAGTACTCTTCAAACCTAGCAGGTTTGACAGCTCTACAATGAGTGTACTTGAGGTTGTTGTTGTTATGCTACTAAGTTGACTTAAACCCAAGTTCTGATAAACTTAGTTGCGAAGTAAGATATAGCTGAATTGTGGAGTGAAAATTTGTCAGATATTCTTGTGATCATCTTTTACGTTCTTGTTCCTTGCTACCTTGACATCTTCCATCTGTTGGCCTTATATAGGATCCTTTGAAATCTTCCCGTTGAGAGGCTTCCATTTGGGCATTTAATGCTTCAGGTATTCTGAGCACTTTGATGTTGACATCCTAATGATGTGAACGCTTCTTTTTGACTTGCCTGACACAACGGTCTGTTTTCTCACCTAACACATCTGAAATGTCATTATCAGCAGACTAGTTAGTAGACACGTTTCTTCTTATTTTTTGAATCTTCGATTCAACCAAGGTTGTTGGTGAAGGTATTGGATTTCTCAATCATACCAACGTTCAAATGTCAGTTGATGATGTCAAACATTTTTGTTCATCAGACTTGATCTTCAACGATTTTGATGCTTACTGATGAGCACTACGATCGTGGTTTGATGATAAGTGCTTGCAAGTAATTTATACTTGGCAGTCTCTGATGAGAATCATAGAGTACTTTACGATTCTACCTTAGCTTTGACAACGCTTGACTGACTACGATCTTGATGGTTTGAGGACTCCACGATTTAGAGTAGTGCTTACGATTTTGACTTGACTTGACAAGTATTCGCGAAATTGCTTCACAATTCTGATAGGCTTGCTCAGTAGACTACGATTTTGGCTTCTGCAATATCCACGATTTTGTTCTACTTATCTATTACAACTCATAAGATCATCCTAACAAGTTTGATCTTTCCACTACAAGAGATTTTACAAAAAGATACACATTAAGCTTAGATTAACTTAATAATTTTGATCTTTAATCTAAGTCCTTGCACATATGATCTAATAATGACTTTACATCTTTTGATAAAGCATGCTCGTATATTTATTCCAACATCAAATTTAAATATGCACCACCCAACAATCTCTCCCTATTTGATGTTGACATAACCATGTAGATTGGCATCATACCATCAATTTCTAATGCAAGTTGCTTGAAGATAAATATGACTTAATGATCAGTGAGTAATTGAATCTCTAGAAGATAATCATGAATTTATTGTTGTTTTTCAAGAAAATTACAGTTCAAAATCGATACATCAAATAAAGACAAAAACTTATCTTCTAGATTTCTTGAATCTTGGAGGATGCACATGTTCGTATTCCCTCCTTTTCCTGTTAGCCTCATTTCGCCTTGCAATTTCTTCCAGCTCATGTTGCTCCAGAGGTTCATTATGATCATGTCAGTTCATGAAGGTAGGATCTCTAATGGGTATGCTTATACTAGTGAGAGATACTCCTTGCAAACTGAAAGGAGTGGAATCTTGACTTGCCATTAGTATCGGTTAACATTATGCTGGTCTTGGAGGCTGATTGCGAGGCTGATAGATTCTTGGGGAGTATGCAACCTGCTTCCCTTTACTTCCTTTACATTTCTCATTATTCTCCCCCTTTATGTCAGCATCTAGGGTTCGAATGTCTTGAGACAAGCAATTTATTCCTTGTACCAGTTCGTGGAGTTGGTTTCGTGACTGAGCAATATCTTCTCGATTGTCTTAGACTAGAGCATCTGTTTGGGATTTTTGTTTTTACAGAAAAGCCAATACATCATCTGTCTATTTCATCTGATTTAAAGAATATTCTTGGAATTCAGTCAGAGAGGATCACAAGCTAATAAGATTTTCATAAACGAGCTTGTTTTAAGCCTCGTGAGTCTGTTGAAGAAGGAGAACTGCTTCCTTATGCTTTTTGGAAGATTGGAAGTGAATTTGGTCCCTTTCATTTATGTTTTGGATCATTTCCTTTATGATCTCCCGTAGTTTCTTTGTGAGCTCAGAACTCAGGTTGCTAGGAAAAATGTTGGCAACATCAATCAAATGATTTAATCGTTGATGGACGAGCAGAGAGTGAGTTTGCAGATCTTCTTGTATCTCTGTAGTCCTCTTTTCTGATACGCCAGACAACTCAGTTTTGGTAGGAAGAACCGAGAGAAGCTCAAGTATTCTCTGAGTGTCTGAAGGAGAGGCTCTTGATTTTTGTTTTTGCAGATTTGAGAGAGCAAAAGCCAGATTGAAATATTTGTTGTTTGATGATGAAGGAACATCAAAATGAGTTATAGGAATAGAGGTTTAATGTATGGGAGAAGAGGCTGCTTCATCAAGTTGGGTAGGTGACTCCATGATTTGGGTAGGAACGACGATCATGGTGTCATGTTGTTCTATTATCGTGGAATCGATGGTGTTTGAAGGTGGTACAAGTATAAAGTTTGGTTCATCAGTTACAGAGTGTTGGGACTCTACAGCTGGAAATTGGTTTTTTGGGTTAGAAATAACCTCAATCCACCTAGGCAATTCATCAAATTGATGGAAATTTGATGAAGGATAGTGATTTAACTTGAAGCTTGAAGGAATGAAATATACCTTTTCTCATAGACAGAAGTGACATGATTTGTGATTAATTTTTGAGCAAAGGTGAGGTTGCTTGGGAATCCCTAGGCGAGCACAGATACTGCTGCATATGCTTTGAATGTCCAGAATATATGATCCCAAGAATATAGAATTAGAGCTCCGTAAAAGGGCATCATAAGTAAATAAGAGAACATCCGATTATAATTGATGCTCCTTTCTTCATGTCTATACTCATTAATAATTTTAACTTCTTCCTCTTCTTCCCTTTCATCTTCAACATCAAGAATCTCTATCATTTTTTGACGGGCATAGGGGGCTTCATGATGAGTTTCTGATTGATCCCCCTCAACTGGAGCACGTGTTGACTCAGTGACTTCAAAAATCTCCCCTTCAATATGGGCATCTCCTTGATCAGCATTCTCTTGTTGATCCTCTTCAGTATTAATACATACTTGGTTTGATGCAGTTAGACTAACTGCATTGTCAATGTTGGCAATTATAGTTTTAATAATCTTGGTTTGATCCAAGGACTCGTTGTGAGAACTAGAGTTTGGAGACTTAGTCCTTTTAGCATGTTCTATCATTCTCATTTCTTCTTCTTTAATCTTCAGCATAGCTTCTTTGAGTTCAAAATCAGCCTTTTTGATTAGCCTTCTATTTGATCTTCTCGACTCAAGATTTGTAGATTCTTCAGCATGTTGTTCATCCTCAACAACATTTACTTGTTCATGCTAAGTCATTGTCCCAATATCTATTTCACTTTGACTGACAACTCTTGACTCCACTATCGACATACTTGGATTTTCCACGATCATGGTCAAGGATAACTTAGGCAAACACCTGTTACGTTTTTCCTTCTTAAGCAGCTGAGAGATGGTGGATTTATCTTCAGTTTCTTCTTCAGCCTGCTTCTTTTTCTTCTTCTTGAGTTGTACTTCAGATTGAGAAATCTCATTTGCAAGAGATTGGCCAGAGAGTTCAGGATCAGATCCTTGAGGTTTTTTGGTTGTTGATCCTTGAGGCTCTTCTGCCATCTGAACAACAGTCTACAACTTCCTCTTTCCCTTGTTTATCTTGACCAGAGCAGAGGGCTCCTGGTCCACTTCTTCTTCAACTTCCTTTACAACAGATAGGTTTCCCTATAGAAAAGGTTTCATAACCTCCCTAGTCCTTTCACTAGACTCAGAATGATAATTCTTCACATTCTCAGCTAGATTCCTTTTCCAGTTTGCAAAGAGCTGTTGGGTCATTCTCTTGTAGACATTTAGGTTCACCTTCACAGTCTTCAATATTATCTCCCAGAGCTGCTTGGAGAATAATGCTGATAAATCTTCCATAGAACATTTTGCTCGTGCTCTTTGCTTTCTTAGAGCTAGGAATCCACTTCCCAATTCACTCCAGAAGAAGAGCTCCGTAGTTTAGCTGAGACTTGAAGCAGATTGCTGTCATGAGCTTTAGTTGCACCTCGTTGACAGAATCATGACTAGAATTCTTGCAACATATACATTTCCCAACAATGTCAACCAGAAACTCATACTTTTGGGGAAACTACTCCTTTTTGTATCCCTTCAGATTTTGGTTCTTTTCGTGATGCATCCTCTTTAGTCCTTCGTTGAAGTCGATGAAGCTTAAAGAAGTAAGGCCCTTAAATTTAAAACCTAAGGCCTGATTTATGTCAGCAGCTTCCAGTCGAATTGACACTCCTTTAACCTTTATATTGAGGACGCTGTCTTTGTAGACTCCATTGGTGTAGAACTCCTTCACCAATTTGGGGTAGATCCTTTTATTGGTCCCTAGAGCTTCTTGTAGTCCTGCTTTCTTCAGAAGAGAGAGGATTATGTGATATTTTGGCTCGACATCCTTGAATTCTTCGAAGCATAGCTAGTGTCGAGGAATTACGATTGAAGATGTCCATTGATTTCTTTGATTTTCCTGAAACAACCAAGATTAAATGAGTGTTCTGTAATTCAAATCTAGGGTTTTAGAGAGAGAGAGAGTGTTTGAAATTTAGATGAAAGTTTAAAGTAAGGAAATGGTGGTTTAGAGAGTGTTTGAAACTTCCCTTTTAAATTTTCGCTGAGTGGGGCCACGAGCTTTTAGTCAGGAGGATAAGACTATTTTGCCCTTAGCTTCCCAGAGTTTGTGTTTCCTTTTGAAGTCCACGATCGATGAGTATTACTCCACGATCGGTAAATGACTTTCTTCCTGCAAAGTTAGTATATATTTTGTGACGCCCCCAAATCTGGGTCCCTTCGAACCTCGAATTCGGTCCGCCACGATACTACTATCGTCAAACTATTATATCTTTTATTCATAACTTAAATGAATATAACCTTGCTTATTACAATTTAGAATATAAATTCCTTCCATTTTCAGGATCTGTACAATGACCCCAAACTTTTATAAGTTTCTAATCTTGGTCATTTACTATTCCTGTTTTACATCACATTCGATGTTATAAAATTATACGGAATAATTTAAACTTTTTCAACTTCCTTTGAAAAATAAATCTTTTATTGATTTCTTAAATCGAATCAATTACAAATCCCTGAATCAAATTATTCTATGATTCACTTTATTCAATTTTTCGTATAAATCTTTTCATCTCGATTCGAATTTCTCTATGTATCACATAGTACAACTTAATAGATATTAAACATTATAAACAACTATCATGTACGTCTACTAGAACCTAAACATGGTTCAAGAGCATCTAGTTAAATAATAAATCAATCTCCTTTGATACTATTGGACTTTATAAATTAAGTAGTACGTAACCTTTACAGTGTATCCTTAACCTACAAAAGTGGTTATTTGCAAGGGTGAGCTCGACAACCCAGCAATTCTAACAGTTTTCATGCAGTACATAGCATATAATAACATATTTAGTTCATGCATTCATAATCAATTAATATTCACTATGCATGTTACTTCACACATAACAGGCATAGAGATTTACCAACATAAGTATATCATCAAAGATCAACTTTCACATTTCATACATATCTCATATGCATTTCATATATATACATCAACATTTGCATAACATAATATAAATCAACTAACAGTTATCGAATTCATATAACAAATAGGAACTGAAAGACTTGCCTGATTCGTAGTTTATCAACTACGACTTAACTGCTTAAAGCTTATCTGCACTTCGTGTATTCCTACACAGTTATATAATCATGGATTCATATCCATTAGTCACATAATTCATACATTCTCAATGTAATAATAGTGTTACTTTGTTTCCTAACTAGGTTCGTAAAACCTACATTTCACTTTCTCATTATACTCTTAGAATAGCTAGGTATGTATAGATATACCTTGGCTACACATGTTCTATATCAACATTCATAAATCTTTCTCACACATTTGATCCTCTATGTGTTTGACACATTTTTAAAGTCTATAGATACGCGATCTACATCGTTCTTACATTTTACAATGCTTTAATAAAATTTAACAACTCTGTGTTTTATATAACCATTACATGCCCTTATGCTTAAAACATCATTTATGTCAAGTATTATAGCTTTAGACATTCATTACACATATGCTTTAAAGTTCAGATGACTACTAAAATAGTTTGGCAACACTACCCTGCGGCGCAACTGCGCTGCAGTTTGGCCTAGGATGGGCGCAGCTGCGCCGTCCCCTGGCCAGACCAGATTTGAATATTTAGTTCTCTGTTCACACTTTATTTCTTAACATGCATGAATGTTAACACATAATATTAACACACGTTAAGAGGTCATTTGTCAAAGTTTAGAACCTCTTGTGTTTATTCAAAGTTATTTTCCCACTTTAAGGCTTAACGACTTTCTTTAACAAGATTCGATGTTTACAAGCTTTTAAACCATATATTGGTACTAATAAGCCTCTAGTAACATGCTCATATGTATATATCTTATCTACATATGACTAGCATAGTTTACGACTTGAAATCTTACTTCAAAACATGTTTTAATGACTTCTATTGTCAAACTAGATAAGTGTACTTATAGTTCATGTTTAAAGACATAAATAGTACTAGCATGCCATACTAAACAAATCATGCAAGGTAACTTTTACTCACACATCATACTTGTTTGTTTTCAAATTCTTTATAAATCTTTGCAAAATAACCATTTAGGCAACTCACAGTATACAAAGGTAATCAAAGCCATGTGTCATACCTATTTATATGCATGACTAACCCCTTTACAAATGCTACATATATCAAAATTCAAAAGACTCAAGGTTCGTCTAAACTTGTTTTTAAAATCTAAAGTTTCTTTAGAAACATACTCAATCATGCTAAGACAATTCCTTATAAGTAAGGTAATCTTATATGTTTTGTCTAATATCATGAATTTTCATGTTATATCACTTAGAATAACATATTCCATCGTCGGGAGCACTATACTTGCGTATGTGCTCGTTCGACGCCCTCCGATTGCCTCCGAATACATAACAGTCAGAAAGATGACTATTTTGACCCTTCCTAACGACCTCAAATTTAAAACCTTAAAGAACAAAAGTTGTATGCCTATTCGTCCTCGTTCCGGATCATCTTGAATCACCTCAATCGGAGTTCGTATGAAAACGTTATGCCTAATTTACTGTAGCAGGTCAAACTAATCCATCAGTTACTGATGTCCGGCACAGCTGCGCCCTAAATGGCATTAGGGGTAGCGCAGCTGCGCCCCAAGTCGCAGAACAACCCCTCAGGCTCTACTCTTCGCGATTTTGCAGACCTCTACCCCTTTCGATTTTCACAACATGAGTTATACTCATCCAAATCAGTCTATTTTTGATTCTATAGGTTCGTAACTCATAAAACTACAACATACCAAATAATCAACCATTACCATAAACATTAAATAACTCAAATATCAATCTAAAACTCATGTTCATACTTAGTTTTCAAGTTTTGAAAAGTTTAGCGAATTCATTCACTACGAATTCGTTTCTTAATCAATTTGGTTCGTTTAACTTTTGTTTATTTTGTTTCTAACTATATTAACAGTATCTAGAAACAATTCATGGATTACAACAACATTTAGCCATCAATTTTTGGGCTTAAAAGTGACTATTTCATGACATTTCTAAGAATTTACAAAACTTAGAACTCAAGAGCACTAAGGTTAGAATTATTACCTCTTGGTTGCTCCAATTTGCTATCTATAGCTCTCCAAAACTCTGATTACTCTCAATTCTATCAACCTCTTATAGCCAATTTCTCAGAGAAATTTTCCAACGGGAAAGAAAAGGAGTTGGCTTTATTTATAGCGGAACCATTAACCAAACAATGGCTTTGCCCAACAATTTAAACCAAATGGAAGAAGAAGAAGCTAGTGGATGCTCAAGAGTTGGCCACCAACTCCACAATTAGCCATCATCAACTCTACTACTTAATGAAGAAGAAATTGGATAGGCCAATGGCCTATTCATACGACAGTTGAAATAGAGTGACACTGATTTTGGGACATAGCTTAAATCCCAGCAATAGAGCTTAGTTTGGTTCCTTTATTTCCCATAATGTAATATTAAGGTACAATTGTTACCATATTAGGAATTTAAAGATAAATTTTATACTCACATCATATAATCCATGTACATTAAATACATGTAATAAAATATCGCAGTTAGGCATCATTGTCTGGGTATCCCCCATAATTATTTCTACTACTCACATAAACACATTATCATTATTTAATATTAATGTTTATTCAAACACTTAATTTCCTTCCCAGCTTCTAGAATACACATATATTTAATCATTTATGTATTACAACTTCATATGATACTATGGTGCTTATGAGACCCCGAATTTTATGAAATAAAAGTATTCAATTTTTCTATAGTTAAATTGATAAAGATTAAAGTTAAGGGTGACATTTGATAATTTTTTAAAGTAAGCAAGTTGTTATAAAATAATCAGTGGTAAAATACGCGTGGTTGCATAGTAGCACACGGTATTGATTATTGATGCTTACGTGATAAGTCACTCAGTTATACTCCATTATTGCTACAGTAATTGATGCATCATACCTCTCATATTATTGATCGATTATTGTCACAGTATCATGTGCATAATATGTTATTTTATTAAATCAATAATTGAGACGACAAAGTTATTCATATTATAAATTACAATATTTACAATGTCTAGAAGTTCTGTCAAGGAGAGGTTAGATAATCTAATTGCGCGCCAATAGGGAGAAATCCTTATCGGAAAGCCTCCTCTTTCCTGGGAACAACCTGGTTGATAAATATTGCGAGTTATAATATTAATGATGAATGTTATTAAAAATTGAAGTTGTGTTCGGAGTTGAATTTGGAGACGCGGACGTGATATTTGAGTTCGGAACGATGAAATTAGTAAAAATAGCCTTTAAACACAAAATTTTTCGGGATTCACTATTTGGTCAAAAAGTCAACAGTTGACTTTTTCAGAAAAAGTCAAACTTCGAAATTTCAAAATTTATATTTTTGCTAAAAATAGTTTCATTGTGTTGGAATTATTTGTGTTAGTGAAAATCAACATTTATTTCGATAATAATTGATGTCTGGAGGTTATATTGACCAATCGGGTAATTAACCGGATAAATGAGCAATTGATTGCTATTAATTCACATGATTATATCTATTTATTCATATGTGTGTAGTATTGATTCACATTCTTGTTACTATTAGGTGTGTTAGTGCAAGATTGATAATACTTGAATGACTAAGTTAAAAATGAAGGTATAGATGGAGGTACTATACTGTAATTCGTATTTGCACATGTCTAGAACTATTGAGTCACATGATTTACTATTCATTCACATGAATTACTATTAGGGTAGGTGGTGCAAGTTTGATAATACTTGAAGGACTAAATTAAAAATGAAGGAAAAGATGAAGGTATTGTACTGTATTATTTCGAGCCCCAAAACGTGCAATTATCGAAACTATGTTTTCCTATAAATAGAAACTCATTCTTCTTCATTTCTCACCAATTCACTAAAGCTATAGAGCAATTATTATAGAGAGAAATTATAGAAAAAAGCTATAGAGTGAAAATCTGATTTAAAAGGTTTTTCATCACTTTTATCGCTGAGACTCAGCTAAATAAATAATTCATTCATGCATTACGGGCCAAGGATATTCGTGTATTCATCAATGGTCATGATCATGCCAACAACTGTCCATCAATGCACTACGAGCCAATGAGGACTTTTACCACATCATTTGTAACATTACGGTCATGATTATACCGAATAATCCCTGTTCATAATCATACCAAGTCCATCTATGCACTACAGGCCACAGATGACTTTCAACATAATATAAACATGAGGATGATGACAATGATATAAGAATTCAATAAAACAAGTTCAAGGATAAATTTTTAAAGATTTATAATTTAATTTATCCAGAAATCAATAACGTCAAAAATGTCAACATGATACTGCTTTGTGGAGTAAAATTCAAGAATAATAAAAATAATTTGGACCGAAAATGAATCAATTTTATCATGAATAGTATCACTGGTGAATAGTACTCGAGTGAATAGTACCCCATGAATAGTACTTCGGGAATAGTAACCCCGCAAATAGTACTCCGGCATAAAAAAGTTAAACTTATGAAGGAACACTCAAAATAATATTTCATGAAAAGATACTGGATGAAGCCAAAATTTCATGGAGTATAGAAGCCAAAATTTTAACAAAACGAGTATAGAATTCGAAATCTGAAACGAAATAATATTACTTACATACTACGAAGCATGGAAGAAAATATTATTTCAAGCAAATATTAAACAAAAATAACATCCCTTACCTTGAAAAGAAGAGTATTCCAACTGGTATGGCGGGGATATTCTTGAAGAAAACTTTCTCTGTTTTCTACGCTCAAAACTTTCTAAAACTCTAAAGAAATACGTTCAATATTATAGAAGAAGAATTCTCTGATTTTGGTGTGATTTTCAATTCTAACATAAGCGCCTATTTATAGGAAATTACTAGAACGCCATAGGAGACTAAAATAATAAAATAATTTTATTATTTATACAAAATTTTTACGCATGCTTTGTTGAATTGTTGGGCAGCCATTTCTGGAATTTTTTGGCAGCCCATATGTTAAAAACAAAAGTGGGTCCCACCCAATTTTAATAAAAAATATTTTATTTTTCAAAACTTCAGTAATTCATATAAAATAGCCCTTTTATCAGAAAAATACGAATTATATGTCCATTCCACACAAAATCAAATTCTCTAAGACTTTGTAGCTTTAAGTTTTTCCAAATTCCAGACAAAAAATATCTGAAATCCACAAACGGACGATTTTCAATACCTCATAAAATTCATAACAAATCATACGTTAATTTTTAACGGTTCAAAATTTGTGGACATATAATCAACTTATATATGTATAACATATCCAAAAATCACAACGATCCAATGGTCGGATCAAAATTATAACTCACACAATAGACCTTTAAGAACACTGATTTGATTTTTAAAACATTCAATCCGACAAAATATTGATAAAACACCTCAACATTAATTCCTCCATTTATAACCACATAAAATAAATATTTTCCTATCCCTCATTTATGTCCACATAAAATAAATATTTCCTTATCATATAAATTAATAATTAATTATTCACAATAATATTACAGAATCACAATAATGACAACCATGTCGTTTCCAGGAAAGAGGGGGCTTTTCGATAAGGATTTCTCCTTACTGGCGCGCAATTAGGTGACCAAACCTCTCCTTGACAAAACTTTCTAGACATTGCCAATAATGCTATCTAATAATATTATTCAAATAATATGAATTATTGATTTGATAATGGGAAATACTGTGCAGTGACAATTATTGAAATAACAATAATATAAAATATCAACGCAGCAATTATTGAATCAATAAAATAAAATTAAATATTGAACAGTAATTACTGTAACAATTATTGAGTAGTGTCTTCTTACGTAAGAATCAATAATTCGAAAATACTGTGCAATACAGTGTGCTATTGTACAACAACGCGTATTACTGTATTTTAACCACCAGGTATTTCAATAGTGTTAACGGTAACCACTACGCCGTTATTTATAAAACTCAAACTTGTCGTTTTCTTCATCCGATAGTTATTCTGTTATGGGCCCACAAATGATTGTGCCGTTGTACGAATATTTCCTGTTAAAACGAATATTCCACGACCAATTAAATATTACATAACAACTTACATACTTTCTAAAATTTATAAATATTACCCACAACCATAGCATTATATCAAATTCACTCCATAATATTCAAAAATGATATTTATAGAAAAATCATGGACAGTCAATGACACGAAGTATTAATAGATCTTGTCCCAACTTCCCTTAAAGTCAAGGACACGGAGTCTTGATAGATCTTAAAGAGTTTGAATAGTCCTTTCCGACTGCCCGTCCGTCTGAGGATGATATACCGAGCTAAATCGTAAATCCGTGCCCATATCTTTTTGCAAACTAACCCAAAATCTTGAAGTGAATCTTGGGTCTCGATCAGAAACTATGGATATTGGCATACTATGCAATCTTACAATCTCATTTATGTACATACGAGCAAGACGTTCAAGTGTATAAGTTTCTCGTATAGGTAAGAAATGAGCCGACTTGGTCAATCTATCAACAATGACCCTAAATCGTATCTATGCCTTGAGAAACCTTGGGAAGACCGGTAACGAATTCCATGGTAATGTGCTCCCACTTCTATTCTGGAATTTCAAGTGTTTGCAATGGACCTTTTGGTACTTGATGCTCCGCCTTGACTCGTTGACAAGTTACACACCTTGAGATAAACTTCGTGATCTCTCTCTTCATATTGCTCCACCAAAATGTATATCAAAGATCATGATACATTTTTATACTCCCAGGATGGATTACAAACGGTGTTTTGTGCTCCTCCGTCATGATTTTATACTTTAAATCAGGGTCGTTAGGAACACAAAGTTTGGAGTTGAATCGAAGTATTCCTTCTTCATCAATTTTTGCTTCTGGCATAGCACCTTCTTGCACTTTCTTCCTCGTACGCATCAGCTCTAGGTCTGTAGCTTGAGCAGCTTTAACTTTATTGATTAAAGTCAGTTCTACTCGTATATTCCCCATCATCATATGGGTCCCTGAAGTCTTTAACTCTATCTCCATTCTTTGCAAGTCATACAAAATGGGCCTTTGCGTTAACAATATCGCACTTGTACCCGTATATGATCTTCTACTCAATGCGTCAAGCTACCACGTTCGTTTTTTCAGGATGGTATTGAATGTTATGATCATAATCTTTCAACAGTTCAAGCCAACGTCGTTGTCGCATGTTGAGTTCCTTTTGAGTGAAGAAATATTTGAGGCTTTTATGATCAGTAAAGATCTCCACTTTCTCCTCATACAAGTAATGCCTCCAAATCTTTAGTGGAAAAACAACTGCTGCCAACTCTAGATCATGAGTAGGATAATTCCTCTCATATTCTTTGAGTTGTCGAGAGGCATAGTCTATGACTTTCCCATGTTGCATGATAACACATCCTAATCCTTTGCCCGAAGCATCACTATAGATGACAAATCCCTTTGAGCCAGATGGTATTGTCAGAACAGGTGCTGAAATGAGTCTCCTCTTGAGTTCTTGAAAACTCTTATCACATTCCACGCTCCAACCAAATTTTGTATCTTTCCGATTCAGCTGAGTTAATGGAGTAGCGATTCGAGAAAACCCTTCTACGAATCTCCGATAATAACCAGCTAAGCCGAGAAAGCTACGTACTTCGGTCACTAATTTAGGTTGCTCCGAGCTTTGAATAGCTTCAATCTTTGCCAAGTCAATAGATATTCCATGACTTGATACTACGTGCCCAAGGAATGCTACTTCCTCAAGCCAGAACTCGCATTTCTTCAACTTGGCATAAAGCTTGTTTTCACAAAGCTTTTGGAGTATTAGCCTCAAGTGTTGCTCATGATCTTCACGGCTTTTGGAATATATGAGGATGTCATCAATAAAGACGACCAGAAAGTGATCCAAATATTCCTTGAATACTCGGTTCATCATATCCATGAAGGCAGCAGGAGCATTTGTCAATCAAAAAGACATGACTAAGAATTTATAATGCCCGTACCGAGTTCTGAAAGCTGTATTTGGAATGTCATCGGTTCTAATCTTTAACTGATGATATCCGGAACGAAGATCGATCTTTAAAAAGAATTTGGCGCCTTGAAACTAGTCAAACAGGTCATCAATACATGGCAATGGGTACCTATTTTTGATGGTGACATGATTCAACTCCCGATAATCAATACAAAGTCGCATACTCCCATCTTTCTTCTTCACGAATAGAACAGGAGCACCCCCAAGGAGACGTACTAGGACGAATGAAACCGATGTCTAACAATTTCTGCAATTGGGTCTTTAACTCCTAAAGTTCAATAGGAGCCATTCGATATGGGGCTTTGGAAATGGGTTTTGTACCGGGTTTAAGGTCAATACAAAATTCAATTTCACGCTTTGGGGCTAGGCCAGGAAGTTCTTCAGGGAATACGTCAGGAAATTTATTAACAATAGAAATATCATTCAAAACTGACGTATTTTTTATTAAATCCGTGACATGAGCTAAGAAAGCTTGACATCCGTTTTTCAATAAACGAATAGCTTTATGGCTTGAGATGACAGTGATTGATTTTAATGGTTTGGTTGCTTTAATTCGCATAGGTTGGTTAGGAATATGAAAGATAACAACCTTACGAAAATAATAAATTTTTGCATGATGAGTAGTTAACCAATCAATCCCTAGAATTACGTCAAATGCAAGTATTTTCAATGAAATAAGATCGACAGTTAATGTGAGGGTACCGATTTGAACCAAACAAGACTTATAAACAGTGGATGTAATGAAGGTTTCTCTCAATGGAGTTTCAACAGATAAGTCAAAGTTTAATTTCTCCGAAGTCAAATTTAAACGTTGAGCGCAAGTAGAAGAAATAAAAGAATGGGTAGAACCGGTATCAAATAAGGTATAGACTTCGCTAAAGTTTATGATAAGCTTACCCGTGATGACCTCGTTCGGGCTCCTTACTTTCTGGGAGGTCATGGCAAACGCTCTCCCTTGAACTACCGGCTTTGACTTTTCTGGGATGGCCTTTGGTGCCTCCATCCCAGCTGGAATTATCTTCGATGCACGACAAAATCAAGCTAGGTGACCTTCTCTTCCACAATTATAACACGCTTTAGACTGCATCGCGCAGTTTGGACTGATGTGTCTCTCCCCTCCGCATTTCAAGCATATGATAGGTGGTCGCTCTCCTTCCTTAACAACGGGTGCTGGTGCTGACGTCTTTCTATCATTGTTGAATCTCCTCTTCTTAAAATGTCCACTCTTATTGTCTTGGCCAGATTACCACCAAAGTGGTTACCATTTCTGGCATGTTAATTCCCTCCACGTTTGTTGTCACCGCTTCGATGACTGTTACCACTGGTATTATCATTTTGTCGGTTGCTCTCTCTTGGTTGGGTTGACTCATTATCATATTCCAATAACTGAGCCCTATTCACAACATCTGCATACAAGCAAAGTTTGTGAGAGATAAGATATTGACGTATCTCGGGTTTCAAACCTCTTAGAAACATTCGCGTCATTCTCTCCTCATTATCAACCAAATGGGACGCAAACCGGGATAACTCGGCAAACTTGGCTTTGTACTACGACACGGTCATGTTGTTTTGCTCCAGATTAATGAACTCTACCTCTTTCGTGTGACGAATACTTTCGGGAAAGTACTTATCGTTGAACAGTTCTTGAAACTTCTCCCAAGACATCTTCAGTGCGGCAGGTTGAATACGCTTTACAGATTCCCACCAGTAATCTGCTTCTGCCCGCAACATGAAGGTAGCAAAGGGAACCTTTTGCTCCTCGGAGCATCCCAAGACATCAAATATCTTGTTAATATGTTTTATCCACGTCTCTGCCTTAAGTGGTTTTGGCTCTCCAAAAAACTCCAGTGGTCCCAACTCCTTGAACTATTTAGAAGTGACCGTCCGAGAGTTTCCAGTGTTTCCACCTGCATTTCGGATAGGAGTCTCTCTTGCCTGATGTTACATGAATTGTAGAAAGTCTCTGAACATTCTATTGTTCATCATTTGGTCAATGTCGTTGTTTGCATGAGGATTGTTGTCTTCCTGATGCACATTATCCTGATTGTTAATCTGTGGAGACTCAACGGTCTCATGTGCTCCATTGCTATTCTCAACATTCTCAGATGTCATTTTGAAATACTGCCACAAAATAAGGGTTAATTGACATGTCACATATTATCCCTATACTCTGATCGACCAATTAAATACCAAATAAACTTAGGTAGGTCATACTAGCGAAAGAATTCCCCGTCTCACCCCTCCTAGTTCTTGTCTCACATCTCAGCCAGGGATCATATCCCTAAGCTTTGATACCAACTGTGACGCCCCCAAAACAGGTATACATCACCCATCTTGAGTCGCCAAATACATGATACAAAATTCAAATACAACTTAATAATACACTGTCGTGTAAAATACGACAAAACATAAACTGAGAGTTTTAATACGAATATTGTGACGCCCCCAAAATAGGTATACAACGCCCATTCTGAGTCGCCAAAATACATGGTATAGAAAGCAAACTACAACTTTAATAATACAGATGTCGTGTAGAATACGACAATACAAACTGTGAGTTTAAATACAAATATTGCCTTCTAGACAATATACACACCCAAATAAGTCCTCATTACAATTATTCATACACTATTTTACAGAAATAGTGAGGACAGCTAAAACATCTTCCTAGAACCATCACTCCATACCCCGACTCGATCCTGCTATGTTCTCACCTCCTGAGAAGAAAAATGGAACAAAAAGAAAAGGGTGAGCTCAACTAGCCCAGTAAAGAACATTATGACTAAGATAATATACAACAAATTATCGTTAGTCTTCAATAGGGAAAAATCTGATAGAATACAATAGACAACAAATTTTAGATCAACAACTGCAGCGGAAACAGCAATCCATTAGAAGAGTCACGTAGAGAATGAATTCTACTATCTTCTAAAATTTAAAAGTCCATCATCAATATTTTATCCCTGTAACAACAATCAATATACATCTTTAATCATCTTTGCACTACAGGCCAAAGATATTCATTTGTATCACAAGTTGGTCATGTTCATCTCAACACCTGTTCATCTTTGCACTACGGGCCAAAGAGATTCATCAGTTTAATCATTCATCTTTGCACTACAGGCCAAAGATATTCAGTAATATCATCATTTAGGACTGAGGATGATGAAAAATATTTTAAGAAAACGAATCCAGTGAGATAGAAGGACAAATATTAGGGATTCGTATAACAGTTTATCCAAGATCAATAATACTTCATAATAACCGATTTTGAAGCAAAATTCAAAAATAACGATCAAAACATAGATACAATCAAAGATAGTAGCCAAATAGACATCTTGGACAAAAAGAAAAATTTTCATTTTTCGGTGAATAGTGTCGTATACGTGAATAGTGCCGTATACGTGAATAGTAACTCCGACATAAAAAGTTCCAAATTTGATTAAAAAGTTCATCAATATTTCGGCATAATGATATTGAAGAAAATAATATCATTTAAGAAAAAAAAAATAACATCCCTTACCTCAAAGAAACCGTACTTAGGACTGAATTTCGGGTATAGTGCTGACAGAAACTTGCACCGTATAGCAACACTCAAAGTATAAAATACTCACAAAATATGCTCGATAATATAGAGAGAGAAAGAAAACTTGTTTCTGGTGTAATTTTCAATTCTAACCTAGGCGACTATTTATAGAAAAATGTTAGAATGCCAAAGGAGACTAAAATAATAAATTAATATTATTTATTTTTTCAAATCCCACGCATGCTTTGAATATTTTGGGCATCTATGTTGGAAGAATTCAGCAGCCCATGTGTTGTTGACACCAACCAAAGTGGGTCCCACCCATAAATTTAATGAAACTTATTTTATTTTCCGAAACTTCAACAATTCCTAGAAAATAGACCGTTTATCAGAAAAATATGAATTTTATGTCCATTCTACCTGAAATTGAATTCACTACAACTTTGTAGAAGAAAGTTTTTACAAATTCCAAACTGAAAATATCCGAAATTCCACAAACGGGTGATTTTTAATACCTCCAATCCGACAAAATACTGATAAAACACCTCAGCATTAATTCCTTCATTAATAACCACATAAATAAATCCATTATTTATATCCACATCACATAATTATTTTCTTATCATATAAATCAATAATTAATTATTCACAAATAATATTACAGAATCACAATTATGACAACCAGGCCGTTCCCAGAAAATAGGGGGCTTTCCAATAAGGATTTCTCCTTACTGGCGCACAATTAGGTGACCAAACCTCTCCTTAAACAGAACTTTCTAGACATTGCCAATAATGTTATCTCATAATATTATTCAAATAATATGAATTATTGATCTGATAATGGGAAATACTGTGAAGTGACAATTATTGAAATAACAGTAATATAAACTATCAACGCAACAATTATTGAATCAATAAAATATTGAACAGTAACTATTGTAACAATTATTGAGTAGTGCCTTCTTACGTACGAATCAATAATTCAACAATACTGTACAATACCGCGTGCTACTGTATTTTAACCACCAGGTAACCCAACAGTGTTAACGGTAACAATTACGATGTTATTCATACAACTCATATTTTGTCGTTTTCTTCATCCGACAGTTATTCTGTTATGGAGCCCATAATTGACTGCGTCGTCGTACGGATATTACCCGACAAAAAGAATATTTCGTAACCACTTACTTATTTTGTAAAAATTTCACATTTCACCCATAACCAAAGCATTATATCAAATTAACCCTTATTAATTTAGAATAATGCATAAAGGAAAATTTCAATTTTATTTATAATAAGTTGGGGTCTTACAAATATTGTCATTCTAGACAGTATTCAACTCAAATGGAGTCCTCAATACATTTATTATCACATTATTTCATAGACTAGTGAGGACTACTAATGTTATCATCTGGACCGTCACTCTGTTCCCCGACTAGTCCCGGCTACGTTCTCATTTCCTAAAGAGAACAATGAAAGCAAAATAGTGAGCTCAACTAGCCCAGTAAGAAATATTATGACTAAGATAATGTAGAATAATTTATGGTTAGCCTTCAACAGTGTTAAACTGATAAAATATAACAAACATCAAGTTTAACTGCAGCGGAATAAGCAATCCATTAGAAGAGTCAAGTAGAGAATAAAATCTACTATCTTCTATGATTTAAAAGGTTTTTCATCACTTTTATCGCTGAGACTCAGCTAAATAAATAATTCACATCATTGAATCACCCCTGCACTACGTGTGACGCCCCCAAAATAGGTATACATCACCCATTTTGAGTCGTCAATAACATAGTACAGAAACAACTACAACTTTATTAATACAACATAAAAATTGTGAGTTTAAATATAAATATTGCCATCTAGACAATATTCACACCCAAATAAGTCCTCATTACAATTATTGGTACATTATTTTACAAAAATGGTGAGGACTACTAAAACAACTCTCTAGAACCATCATTCCACACCCCGACTAGAACTTGCTACATTCTTGCCTCCTGAGAAGAAAAATGGAACAAAAAGGAAAAGTGTGAGCTCAACTAGCCCAGTAAAGAATATTATGACTAAGATAATATAGAACAAATTATCGTTAGTCTTCAACACGGAAAAATCTGATAAAATACAATAGACAATAAGTTTCAGATCAATATTTGCAACGGAAATAATAATTCATAGAAGAGTTACGTAGATAATGAAATCTACTATAATCTATGAATTTAAAAGTCCATCATCAATATTTTATCCCTGTAACATCAATCAATATATATCTTGAATCAAATATTCATCTTTGCACTACAGGCCAAAGATATTCATCAGTTGGTCATGTTCATCTCAACACTTGTTCATCTTTGCACTACGGGTCAAAGATATTCATCAAAAATTCATTCATCTTTGCACTACAGGCCAAAGATATTCAGTAATATCATCATTTAAGACTGAGGATGATGAAAAATATTTTAAAGAAAACGAATCCAGTGAAACAAAAGAACAAATATTAAGGATTCGTACTTTAAACAATCCGAGTTCAAAAATACTTTATAAATAATCATAATGGAGTAAAATTCAAGAATGATCAAAACATGGATACAATCAAAGCTAGTATCCATAATAGATATTTTGGACAAAAATGAAAATTTAATTTTTCTGTGAATAATGTCGTATTCGTGAATAGTGTTGTATACGTGAATAGTGTCGTATACGTGAATAGTAACCCCGACACTAAAAGACAAGAATTTTATAAGAAAAATCTTACCAATAATCCGGCATAATAATATTAGAAGAAATAATATCATTTTTTAAAAATATAACATCCCTTACCTCGAAAATAATAGTACTTCTGGCTGGAATATCAGATATAATGCTAAAGGAACTTGCACCGTATGGCAACACTCAAAGTATCAAAATACTCACAAGAATACGCTCGATAATATAGAGAGAGAAAACTTTAATTTCTGGTGTGATTTTCAATTCTAACCTAAGCACCCTATTTATAGAAAAATATTTAGAACACCAAAGCAGAAAATTTAATAAAATATTAATATATATTTATTAAATTCTTACGCACACATAATCTGATTCAAAACATCAGTCGCCATGAGTGACCCACCTCACCTAAATAAAAAAATGTTTTTCTTATTAAAAATATTTAAAACTTCAAAAATCAATTATTCTGGAATTTCGGAACTTCAATAATTCATAATAAATAGTCCTTTTATCTGAAAAATTCGAACCTTATGTCCTTTCCATAGGAAATTTCATTCTTTACAACTTTAGAGAAGAAAGTTTTTCCAAATTCCACATAAAATGAATATTTTCCTTATCATATATATAAATAATTAATTATTCACAAATAATATTACAGAATCACAATACTGGCAACCAGTCCATTCCCAGAAAAGAGGGGATTTCCAATAAGGATTTCTCCTTACTGGCGCGCAATTAGGTGACCAAACCTCTCCTTAGACAGAACTTTCTAGACATTGCCAATAATGTTATCTAATAATATTATTCAAATAATATGAATTATTCATCCGATAATGGAAAATACTGTGTAATGACAATTATTGAAACAATAATAATATAAAATATCAACATAGCAATTATTAAATCAATAAAATAAAATATTGAACAGTAATTACTGTAACAATTATTGAGTAGTGCCTTCTTACGTAAGAATCAATAATTGGTGTAATACAGTGTGCTACTGTGTTTTAACCACCGGGTATTCCAACAGTATTAACGGTAACAACTATGCAGTTATTTATAAATAACTTATATTTGTCGTTTTCTTCATCTAATCGCTTTCCGTTATGGGGCCCACACAAGGCTGCGCCGTCGTATGAATATTCCCCGACATTAAGAATATTCCACGACCAAATGAATATTCTCCGACAACAATGAATATTTTATAACCACTTGCTTATTGAAATATTTGCGCATTTTACCCATAACTAACCACATTAATCAAATCAACCCTTACTATTTCAAAATAATAAATAGAGGAAGTTTAATTTCATTTATAATAAGTTGGGTTCTTATAACCTCCCCTCCTTATGAAATTTCGTCCTCGAAATTGAAGTACGTATCTGGTGTTTCGAAAAGGTGAGGATACCTCGCTTTCATTTTTGTTTCCAACTCCCAGGTCATTTCCTCAATAGCATGGTTTCTCCACAAAACTTTGACTTGTGGTATGACCTTTGTACGTAAGACATGCTCCTTCCTATCCAAGATCTTGACAGGTACCTCGTCGTACGTTAAGTCTTCGGTTATCTCATCCGGTTCTAACTCAATAACATGGTTCAGGACTTTCACATATTTACGAAGCACAGATATATGAAAAATATTATGAACACGAGACATACTTAGAGGTATCGCGAGTCTATAAGCTACATTTCCTACTCGGTCAAGAATCTGAAATGGACCAATAAATCGTGGATTGAGCTTTTCTCTCTTCCCAAATCTTGTAACTTCCTTCCATGAGGCAACACGCAACAATACATGATCCCCAATACTAAATTCCACTTCATTTCGTTGAAGATCCGCATAACTCTTT
Organism: Panax japonicus; assembly: GCA_020205505.1. NCBI lineage: Eukaryota > Viridiplantae > Streptophyta > Magnoliopsida > Apiales > Araliaceae > Panax > Panax japonicus. The sequence goes on along the minus strand of CM035095.1, from coordinate 54,782,607 downwards.
TGTCGATCTTGTGTTATTTGTATACGTTGTCGAATCATTTGGATCTTTTTTGTAGTAATATGTACCAACTCTGGTCCCAACAATGTTGCTTCACCCACCTCATCCCAACATACTGGAGAGCGACACTTTCTTCCATACAATGCTTCGAAATGGAGCTACCCATATACTTGCCTGATAACTATTATTGTAGGAGAATTCTACCCATGGTAAATACTTATCCCAACTCCCTTTGAAGTCTAGGACACAGAGTCTTAATAGATCTTCAAGATTTTGAATAGTCCTCTCTGATTGTCCGTCCATTTGAGGATGGTATGCCGAACTGAATCGTAAATCCGTGTCCATAGCTTTTTGCAAACTAACCCAAAATCGTGAAGTGAATCTTGGGTCACGATCCAAAACTATGGATATTGGCATGCCATGCAATCTCACAATCTCATTTACATACATATGAGCAAGACGTTCAAGGGAATAAGTCTCCCGTATCGGCAAGAAATGAGAAGACTTGGTTAATCTATCAACAATAACCCAAATAGCATTAATACCTTGAGAAACCGTGGGAAGACCCGTAATGAAATCCATGGTAATGTGTTCCCACTTCCATTTCAGAATCTCAATTGGTTGCAACGGACCCTTAGGTACTTGATGCTCCGCCTTTACACATTGACAAGTTAAACACCTCGAGATAAACTTTGCAATCTCTCTCTTCATATTGTTCCACCAAAATGTATGTCGAAGATCACGATACATTTTGGTACATCCAGGATGGATTGCAAACGGTGTATTATGTGCCTCCGTCATGATCTTATATTTTAAATCAGAGTCATTAGGAACAAAAAGTCTGGAGTGGACTCGAAGTATTCCTTCTTCATCGATTCTCGCTTCCGAAATAGCACCTTCTTGTACTTTCTTCTTCATACGCATCAACTTCGGGTCGGTGGCTTGAGCAACTTTAACTTTTTCTATTAAAGTTGGCTCTATGCGTATACTTGACATCATCACATGGGTCCCCGAAGTCTTGAATTCTATCTTCATCTTTTGTAAATCACACAAAATGGGCCTTTATGCTGACAACATCGCACTTGTTCCCGCATATGATCTTCTACTCAACGCGTCAGCTACCACGTTCGCTTTTCCAGGATGGTATTGAATAGTGTGGTCATAATCTTTCAACAGCTCGAGCTAACGTCATTGCCGCATGTTGAGTTCCTTTTGGGTGAAGAAATATTGAGGCTTTTATGGTCTAAATATATCTCCACTTTCTGTCCATATAGATAGTGCCTCCAGATCTTTAGCGCGAAAACGACTGCTGCCAACTCTAGATCATGAGTATGATAATTCCTCTAATATTCTTTAAGTTGTCGCGAGGCATATGCTATGACTTTCCCATGTTGCATGAGAACACATCCTAACCCTTTGCCTGAAGCATCGCTGTAGATAACAAATCCATCCGAAGCATATGGTATTGTCAGAACAGGTGCTGAAATGAGTCTCCTCTTAAGCTCTTGGAAACTCTTTTCGCATTCCTCGCTCCATACGAATTTTGTATCTTTCCGAGTCAGTTGAGTTAACGGGGTAGCGATTCGAGAAAATTCTTCCACAAATCTTCGATAATAACCAGCTAGGCCCAGAAAGCTACGTACTTCGGTCACCGACTTTGGTTGCTCCCAACTTTGTATTGCTTCAATCTTCGCTGGGTCGACAGATACTCCGTGTTTTGACACCACGTGCCCAAGGAATACTACTTCCTCAAGCCAAAACTCGCATTTCTTCAACTTGGCATATAACTTGTTTTCACGAAGCCTTTGGAGTACCAGCTGCAAATGGTGCTCATGATCTTCACGACTTTTGGAATATATGAGGATGTCATCAATAAAGACAACAACGAACTGATCTAAATAATCCTTAAATACTCGGTTCATCATATCTATGAAAGCCGCAGGAGCATTAGTCAATCCAAAAGACATGACTAAGAATTCATAATGTCAGTACCGAGTTCTGAAGACAGTCTTTGGAATATCCTCAGTTCTAATCTTCAGCTGATGATATCCTGAACGAAGATCGATCTTTTAAAAGAATTGTGCTCCTTGTAACTGGTCAAACAGGTCATCAATACGAGGTAGAGGATACCTATTCTTGATGGTGACATGGTTCAATTCCTGGTAGTCAATACAAATTCGCATACTCCCGTCTTTCTTCTTTACAAATAAAACAGGAGCACCCCAAGGAGATGTACTAGGATGAATGAAATCGATGTCCAACAATTCCTGTAGTTGGACTTTTAACTCCTGAAGTTCAATAGGAGCCATTCGATATGGGGTTTTAGAAATGGGCTTTGTACCAGGTTCAAGATCAATAAAGAATTCAACTTCACGTTCTGGGGGTAGACCGGGAAGTTCTTCAGGAAATACGCCATGGAATTTACTAACAACAGGAATATTATTCAAGTCCGACATGTCTTTATTCAAATCCATAATATGGGCTAAGAAAGCTTGACATCCGTTTTACAATAAACGAATAGCTTTATGACTTGATATGACAGTGATTGATTTTAATGGTTTAGTTGCTTGAATTCGTACAACAGGTTGGTTAGGAATATGAAAACTAACAACCTTACGAAAATAATCAATTTTGGCATGATGAGTAGTTAACCAATCAATCCCTAAAATCACATTAAAAGCAAATATCTTTAAAGAGATAAGGTCAACAGGTAATGTGATGGTGCCAACTTGGATCAAACAAGATTTATAAACAGTGGATGTGATGAAAGTTTCTCCTAACGGAGTCTCCACAGATAAATCAAAGTCTAATTTCTCCAGAGTTAAGTTTAAACGTTGAGCACAAGCAGGAGAGATAAATGAATGGGTAGCACCGGTATCTAGTAAGGTATAAACTTCACAAAAATTTATGATTTGCTTACCCGTGATTACCTCGTTTGGGTTCCTCGCATTTTGACCAGTCACGACAAACGCTCTTCCTAGGAACCGTTGACTTTGACTTTTCTGGGACAGCCTTTTGAGTCAGCATCCCCGCTGGACTTGGTTTCGCTACCGTACAATCTCGAGCGATATGTCCTTCCTTTCCACAATTATAACATACCTTGAATTGTTGTGGGTAGTTTGGGCTGATATGTCCCTCTTTCCCGCATTTATAGCATACAACAGGTGGTCGTTCTCCTCCCTTAGAACCAGTTGCTGCTGGCGCTGACGTCTTCACATGGCCGTTGTTGAATCTCCTCTTTTTAAAATCTCCTCCTGACTCGCTTCTTTTATTCTCATGGCCATGATTACCACCAGAGTGGTTGCCGCTTTTGTCCGTATTTTTCTTTCTCCGCTGGTTATCGTTGTTCTGATGACTACTGTCACCGGTATGATCCTGGTTGTGGTCCCTCGGTTGAACTTATTCGTCATCTCGCTCTAATAATTGAGCCCTGTTGACAACATCTGAATAGAGAGAAAATTTATGAGAAATGAGATATTGACGTATGTCGGGTTTCAAACCTCTCAGAAACATCTGAGTCATACGTTCCTCATTCTCCACCAAATGAGGTGCAAACCTGAATAACTCTGCAAACTTCGCCTCGTACTGGGACACCGTCATGTTATTTTGTTCCAATCTAATAAACTCTACTTCCTTCATATGACGTATACTTTCAGGAAAGTACTTGTCATTGAACAGTTTCTGAAACGTCTCCCAAGACATACTGAGTGCGGTTGGATGGGTACGCTTCACAGATTCCCACCAGTAATCTGACTCATTACGGAACATAAAGGTGGCGAATGGAACCTTCTGTTCCTCCGTGCATCCCAAGACATCAAATATCTTGGTGATTTTTTTGACCCACGTTTCTGCCTTAATCGGATCTGGCTTTCCCTAAAATTCTGGTGGTCCCAATTCTTTGAACTGCTTGGCTGTGACAAACCGTGTGTTGTTATCATTTCCACTGGTATTTTGTGCACGAGTCTCCCTTATCTGATTTTGCATGAACTGCAAAAAGCTTCTAAACATCTCGTCGTTCATCATCTGCTCAATGGTGTTGTTCATAGGAGGAACATTACCAGCCTGTTGCACGTTCTCCTCGTTGGTGAGTAAAGGTGTCTCTACAGTCTCATTTACTCCACTGTTAACATTCTCAGTCGACATTCTCAAATACTGCCATAAAATAAGGGTTAATTAAAGAAATCAACATATCACATAATATCCCAATATACTGACCAACCAACAAATAAGCTTAGGTAGGACACACTAGCAACGGATTTACTCATCTCTCCCCTCCTAGTTTTATTCCCCGATCTCCGCCAAAGATCATATCCCTAAGCTCTGATACCAACTGTGACGCCCCCAAAATAGGTATACATCACCAATTTTGAGTCGTCAATAACATGGTACAGAAAAAAACTACAACTTTATTAATTAAACATAAAAACTGTGAGTTTAAATATAAATATTACCATCTAGACAATATTCACACCCAAATAAGTCCTCATTACAATTATTGGTATATTATTTTACAAAAATTGTGAGGACTACTAAAACAACTCTCTAGAACCATCATTCCACACCCCGACTAGAACTCGCTACATTCTTGCCTCCTGAGAAGAAAAATGGAACAAAAAGGAAAAGTGTGAGCTCAACTAGCCCAATAAAGAATATTATGACTAAGATAATATAGAACAAATTATCGTTAGTCTTCAACACGGAAAAATCAGATAAAATACAATAGACAATAAGTTTCAGATCAATATTTGCAACGGAAATAATAATTCATAGAAGAGTTACGTAGATAATGAAATCTACTATAATCTATGAATTTAAAAGTCCATCATCAATATTTTATCCCTGTAACATCAATCAATATATATCTTGAATCAAATATTCATCTTTGCACTACAGGCCAAAGATATTCATCAGTTGGTCATGTTCATCTCAACACATGTTCATCTTTGCACTACGGGCCAAAGATATTCATCAAAAATTCATTCATCTTTGCACTACAGGCCAAAGATATTAAGTAATATCATCATTTAAGACTGAGGATGATGAAAAATATTTTAAAGAAAATGAATCCAGTGAAACAAAAGAATAAATATTAAGGATTCGTACTTTAAACAATCCGAGTTCAAAAATACTTTATAAATAATCATAATGGAGTAAAATTCAAGAATGATCAAAACATGGATACAATCAAAACTAGTATCCATAATAGATATTTTGGATAAAAAATGAAAATTTAATTTTTCTGTGAATAGTGTCGTATACATGAATAGTAACCCCGACACTAAAAGACAAGAATTTCACAAGAAAAATCTTACCAATAATCCGGCATAATGATATTAGAAGAAATAATATCATTTTTAAAAATATAACATCCCTTACCTCGAAAAGAATAGTACTTCTGGCTGGAATATCAGATATAACGCTGAAGGAACTTGCACCGTATAAGCACCCTATTCATAGAAAAATGCTTAAAACACCAAAGTAAAAAAATTAATAAAATATTAATATATATTTATTAAATTCTTACGCACACATAATCTGATTCAAAACATCATCCACCAAGAGTGACCCACCTCACCTAAATAAAAAAAATTATTTTTCTTATTAAAAATATTTAAAACTTCAAAAATCAATTATTCTGGAATTTCGAAACTTCAATAATTTATAATAAATAGCCCTTTTATCAGAAAAATTCGAACCTTATGTCCATTCCATAGGAAATTTCATTCTTTACAACTTTCCAGAGGAAAGTTTTTCCAAATTTCAAACAGAAATTGACCGAAATCCATAAACGGACGATTTTACAAGCTATAATCAAATTTCAGTCAAGAAATAGGGTCCACAAACATGAAAAACATGTTTTAAATATTTTTAGTAACAAAAATACTTTTCCTCCTTATATATTCATATATCCCACATTCAGTGTAAAAATATCACCATTATTATATTATTAATATATAATAATGAATTGTTTTATCAGAAAAAGATAAATTATTAATTTTTCAACAACTATCACATTAAAATTTTCTCCACCTATCTCCACATAAAATGAATATTTTTCATTATCATATAAATCAATAATTAATTAGTCACAAATAATATTATAGAATCACAATACTGGCAAACAGGCTATTCCCAGGAATGAGGGGGCTTTCCAATAAGGATTTCTCCTTACTAGAGCGCAATTAGGTGACCAAACCTCTCCTTAGACAGAACTTTCTAGACATTGCCAATAATGTTATCTAATAATATTATTCAAATAATATGAATTATTGATCCGATAATGGAAAATACTGTGTAATGACAATTATTGAAACAACAATAATATAAAATATCAACATAGCAATTATTGAATCAATAAAATAAAATATTGAACAGTAATTATTGTAACAATTATTGAGTAGTGCCTTCTTACGTCAGAATCAATAATTGGTGTAATACCGTGTGCTACTGTGTTTTAACCACTGGGTATTCCAATAGTATTAACGGTAACAACTACGTCGTTATTTATAAATAATTTATAATTATCGTTTTCTTCATCCAATCGCTTTCCGCTATGGGGTCCACACAAGGCTACGTCGTCGTACGAATATTTCCCGACAGTAAGAATATTCCACGACCAAATGAATATTCTCCGACAACAATGAATATTTTATAACCACTTGCTTATTGAAATATTTGCGCATTTTACCCATAACTAACCACATTAATCAAATCAACCCTTACTATTTCAAAATAATAAATAGAAAAAGTTTAATTTCATTTATAATAAGTTGGGGTCTTACACTACGGCCAAGGTTATTCTTTAGTATCACGACCACAAATTATCCATGCACTACGGGCCAAGGATTTTCATATATTCATCAATGGTCATGATCATGTCAACAACTGTCCATCAATGCACTACGGGCCAATGAGGACTTTTACCACATCACTTGTAACATTACGGTCACGATTATACCGAATAATCCCTGGTCATAATCATACCAAATCCATCTATGCACTACAGGCCACAGATGACTTTCAACATAATATAAACATGAGGATGATGACAATGATATAAGAATTCAATAAAACAAGTTCAAGGATAAATTTTTAAAGATTTATAATTTAAATTATCCAGAAATCAATAACGTCCAAATTGTCAACATGATACTACTTTGTGGAGTAAAAATCAAGAATAATATTGTACCAAAAATAATTTGGACCGAAAACGAATCAATTTTATCATGAATAGTACCCCGGGTAAATAGTACTCGAGTGAATAGTACCCCGTGAATAGTACTTCGAGAATAGTAACCCCGCAAATAGTACTCCGGCATGAAAAAGTTAAAACTTATCAAGAATACTCAGAATAATATTTTTATGAAAAGATACTGGATGAAGCGCAAATATCAAGGATATTCTACTAATTTCATGGAGTATATAAGCCAAAATTTTAACAAAACGAGTATAGAATTCGAAATCTGAAATGAAATTATATTACTTATAACAGAGTATGGAAGAAAATATTATTTCAAGAGAATATTAAATAAAAATAACATCCCTTACCTTGAAAAGAAGAGTATTCTAACAGGTATGGCGGGGACATTCTTGAAGAAAACTTTCACTATTTTCTACGCTCAAAGCTTTCTAAAACTCTAAAGAAATACGCTCAATATTATAGAAGAAGAATTCTCTGATTCTGGAGTGATTTTCAATTCCAACCTAAGCGCCTATTTATTGGAAAATGCTAGAACGCCATAGGAGATTAAAATAATAAAATAATATTATTATTTATACAAAATTTATACGCATGCTTTGTTGAATTTTTGGCAGCCTACATGTTAAAAACAAAAGTGGGTCCCACCCAATTTTAATAAAAATATTTTATTTTCTGAAATTTCAGTAATTCATATAAAATAGCCCTTTTATCAAAAAAATTCGAATTTTATGTCCATTTCACACGAAATCGAATTCTCTACAACTTTGTAACTTTAAGTTTTTCCAAATTTCAGACAGAAAATATCCGAAATTCACAAACGGACGATTTTCAATACCTCATAAAATTCATAACAAATCATACGTTAATTTTTAATGGTTCAATATTTGTGGACATATACACAACTTATAAATGTATAACATATCCAAAAATCACAATGATCCAACGGTCGGATCAAAATTATATCTCACGCAATAGACCATTAAGAACACTGATTTGATTTTTAAAACCTCCAATCCGACAAAATACTGATAAAACACCTCAACATTAATTCCTCCATTTATAACCACATAAAATAAATATTTTTCTATCCCTCATTTATGTCCACATAAAATAAATATTTCCTTATCATATAAATTAATAATTAATTATTCACAATAATATTATAGAATCACAATAATGACAACCATGCCGTTTCCAAGAAAGAGGGGGCTTTTCGATTAGAATTTCTCCTTACTGACGCGCAATTAGGTGACCAAACCTCTCCTTGACAGAACTTTCTAGACATTGTCAATAATGTTATCTAATAATATTATTCAAATAATATGAATTATTGATTTGATAATGAAAAATATTGTGCAGTGACAATTATTGAAATAACAATAATATAAAATATCAACGCAACAATTATTGAATCAATAAAATAAAAAAAAATATTGAACAGTAATTACTGTAACAATTATTGAGTAGTGTTTTTGTGAGACCCCAGATTTTATAAATAAAGATTTAAATTTTCTCGAAAGAATTTTTTAATATTATGGTGTGAATTTGAGATAATATTATAGTTGTGGGTAATATTTATAAATTTTGCAAAGTATGCAAGTTGTTATATTATTCAATTGGTCAGGGAATATTTTTTTGTGTCGAAAAATATTGGTACGTGCATAGAAGGACTTGGTATGATTATGACCAGGGATTGTTCGGTATAATCATGACCGTAATTAAAAACACGATTATCTTTGGCACGTAGTGCATGGATAATTCGTGGTCGTGATACTAAAGAATATCCTTGGCCTGTAGTGCAGGGATGATTCGATGATGTGGATTAATTATTGAGATGAGTCTCAGCAATGAAATATTAATTCATGGATGTGTTCAAAGTCATCTGTGGCTTACGTGCATAGATGGACTTGGTATGATTATGACCAGAGACTATTCGGTATAATCTTGACCGTAATTGAAAACACGAATATCCTTGGCCCGTAGTGCATGGATAATTCGTGGTCGTGATACTATTAAGCTGAGTCTCAGCATTATTGATTTTACAGTTGTATATCTTTGGCCGGATTGCAAAGATGAATTTAATATTTTCAACGATAAAGGTATTCGAGGTATCCTCACCTCTTTATCATACCAGGTATGTACCCTAATTTCGAAGGCGAAATTCTATAAGGAGGGGAGATTGTGAGACCCTAGATTTTATAAATAAAGATTTAAATTTTCTCGAATTAATTTTTTAATATTATGGTGTGACTTTGAGATAATATTATAGTTGTGGGTAGTATTTATAAATTTTGCAAAGTATGCAAGTTGTTATATTATTCAATTGGCCAGGGAATAATTTTTTTGTGTCAAAAAATATTGGTACGACGGTACAATTATTGGTGGACCCCACAACAGAATTGTTGTCGGATTGAGAAAACGACAAAAATATTTTATTAAAAATAACGGCGAAAGTTTTACCGTTGATACTGTTGAACTACTCGGTAGTAAAAGTATAGTAATACGTGTGGTTGCATAGTAGCATACGGTATTGATTATTGATGCTTATGTGAGAAGTCACTCAGTTTGATTCCATTATTGTCGATTAATAATATGAATTATTATAACGATGATGACGTTTTGTTTTATTCGTATTATTAACGTAATAATACAGAAACATCTTTTTATATAAAACAGAATACTTTATTAAAGTTATTTTATAAATAGAATATATTATATTTTATTATGTATAGTATTTTGCATAGTGTTGCATAGTGTTTGCATAGTAAAAATCTTTTTATATAAATAGAGTATATTATATTTTATTTAAAAGACTTTGCTTTAAATATGGACCGTTAGATTAAAGTAAATCAATCTGGACCGTTCATGGATTAGTTATTATGCATTCTATTTTCCTATAAATAGAAGTTCATTCCTTCATTATTTTCTTACGAATTCACTGGACTCTAGAGAGAGAAACTATAGAGAGGTAGAAGAAAAGTTTCTGCTACTTAAATTTCTTTTCCTATTTCTGTTACGGTAAGGGATATTATTCTTTTGTATTCAAGAAGAGAACTTATGTTATTCCATTTCTTTATTGTTCTGTTGGAATAACACGGGCTACCCTATACTTGGTGACATTCTTCTATTATTCCATTGGAACATCCTGTCTGTGCTTTACGCCGGACCTGGTTCCATCTTTATTATTCTGTTGGAATAATCTGCCTATGCGAAGTACCGCATGCATGATGATTTCTGTTGTTATTCCATTCTTTATTATTCTGTTAGAACATCATGTCGGTGTGATTTTCACCTGACCTGGTTCCGTTATTATTATTATGTTAGAATAACCTGTATATGCGAAGTACCGCATGCATGGTGATTTCTTTTGTTATTCCATTCGTTATTATACTCAGTTGGTTAAAATTTTGACTTCTATACTCCATGAAATTAGTGGAATATCCTTGATATTTGCGCTTCATCCAGTATTTTTCATGAAAATATTCTTTTGAGAATTCTTGAATTTTACTCTACAAAGCAGTATCATGTTGACAATATGGACGTTATTAGTTCCTGAATAAATTAATTCGTGAACTTGTTTTATTGAATTATTATGTCATTGTCATCATCCTCATGTTATAATATGTTGAAAGTTATCTTTGGCTTACGTGCATAGATGAACTTAGTATGATTATGACCAGGGATCATTCGGTATAATCATGACCTGTTATAAATGATGTGATAAAAGTCCTCAGTGGCCTGTAATGCATTGATGGATAGTTTTTGGTATAATTATGACCAGGGGTGATTCGGTATAGTCATGACCATTGATGATTTGATGAAAATCCTTGACTGTGGTACAGGGATGATTAGATATTGTGGTTTATTCATTAAGTTGAGTCTCAGTGATAAAAATTGATGAAAACCTTTTAAATTATAAAAGATAGTAGACTTTATTCTCTACTTGACTCTTTTAATGAATTGCATATTCTGCTGCAGTTAAACTGGTTGTCTATTGTATTTTATTAGTTTAACATTGTTGAAGACTATTGATAATTTATTCTGCATTATCTTAGTCATAATATTTCTTACTGGGTTAGTTGAGCTCACCCTTTCTTTCACTATTCTCTTCAAGAAATGAGAACGTAGCCAGGACTAGTCGGGGAATGGAGTAACGGTCCAGATGATAGTATTAGTAGTCCTCACTATTCTGTAAAATAGTGTGATAATAAATGTAATGAGGACTTATTCTGAGAATGGATATTGTCTAGAAGAATATTTGTATTTAAACTCACAACATATGTTTTGTCGTATTATACACGACTGCTGTATTATTAGGTTGTATTTGAATTTTGTACCATGTATCTGGCGACTCAAGATGGATGATGAATACCTAATTTTGGGGGCGTCACAGTTGGTATCAAAGCTTAGGGATATGATCTCTGGCTGAGATTTGAGACAAAAACTAGGAGGAGAGAGACGGGGAATTCCTTCGCTAGTATGACCTACCTAAGTTTATTTGGTATTTAATTGGTCGGTCAGAGTATAGGGATAATATGTGATATGTTAGTTGACCCTTGTTTTGTGACAGTGTTTGAAAATGGCATCTAAAAATGTTGAGATAAGCAATAGAGCAAATAATATGGCCATATCGCAATACGAGGCTAAGTTTGCGGAGTTATCTCGGTTTGCATCCCATTTGGTCGATAATGAGGAGCGAATGACGCGAATGTTTCTAAGAGGTTTGAAACCCTATATACGTCAATACCTCATTCTCATGCTTATATTATGTTGAAAGTCATCTGTGGCTCACGTGCATAGATGGACTTGGTATGATTATGACCAGGGATTGTTCGGTATAATCATGACAGTAATTAAAAACACGATTATCTTTGGCACGTAGTGCATGGATAATTCGTGGTCGTGATACTAAAGAATATCCTTGGCCTGTAGTGCAGGGATGATTCGATGATGTGGATTAATTATTGAGCTGAGTCTCAGCAATGAAATATTAATTCATGGATGTGTTCAAAGTCATCTGTGGCTTACGTGCATAGATAAACTTGGTATGATTATGACCAGGGACTATTCGGTATAATCATGACTGTAATTGAAAACACGAATATCCTTGGCCCGTAGTGCATGGATAATTTGTGGTCGTGATACTATTAAGCTGAGTCTCAGCATTATTGATTTTACAGTTGTATATCTTTGGCCGGATTGCAAAGATGAATTTAATGTTTTTAACGATAAAGGTATTCAGGGTATCCTCACCTCTTTATCATACCAGGTACGTACCCTAATTTCGAGGGCGAAATTCTATATGGAGGGGAGATTGTGAGACCCCGGATTTTATAAATAAAGATTTAAATTTTCTCGAAATAATTTTTTAATATTATGGTGTGAATTTGAGATAATATTATAGTTGTGGGTAATATTTATAAATTTTACAAAGTATGCACGTTGTTATATTATTCAATTGGTCAGGGAATATTTTTTTGTATCAAAAAATATTGGTACGACGGTACAATTATTGGTGGACCCCACAACAGAATTATTGTCGGATTGAAAAAACGACAAAAATATTTTATTAAAAATAACGGCGGAAGTTTTACCGTTGATACTGTTGAACTACTCGGTAGTAAAAGTATAGTAATACGTGTGGTTGCATAGTAGCACACGGTATTGATTATTGATGCTTATGTGAGAAGTCACTCAGTTTGATTCCATTATTGTCGATTAATAATATGAATTATTATAACGATGATGACATTTTATTTTATTCGTATTATTAACGTAATAATACAGAAACATTTTTTTATATAAAACAGAATACTTTATTAAAGTTATTTTATAAATAGAATATATTATATTTTATTATGTATAGTGTTTTGCATAGTGTTGCATAGTGTTTGCATAGTAAAAATCTTTTTATATAAATAGAGTATATTATATTTTATTTAAAAGATTTTGCTTTAAATATGGACCGTCAGATTAAAGTAAATCAATCTGGACCGTTCATGGATTAGTTACTATGCATTCCATTTTCCTATAAATAAAAACTCATTCCTTCATTATTTTCTTACGAATTCACTGAACTCTAGAGAGAGAAACTATAGAGAGATAGAAGAAAAGTATCTGCTACTTAACTTTCTTTTCCTATTTCTATTACGGTAAGGGATATTATTCTTTTGTATTCAAGAAGAGAACTTCTGTTATTCCATTTCTTTATTGTTCTGTTGGAATAACTTGTATACGCGGGCTACCCTATACTTGGTGACATTCTTCTATTATTCTATCTTTATTATTCCGTTGGAACATCATGTATGTGCTTTACGCCGGACCTGGTTCCATCTTTATTATTCTGTTGGAATAACCTGTCTATGCGAAGTACCTCATGCATGGTGATTTCTATTGTTATTCCATTCTTTATTATTCTGTTGGAACATCTTGTCGGTGTGATTTTCACCTGACCTGGTTCCGTTATTATTATTCTGTTGGAATAACCTATCTATGCGAAGTACCGCATGCATGGTAATTTCTTTTGTTATTCCATTCGTTATTATACTCAGTTGGTTAAAATTTTGACTTCTATACTACATGAAATTAGTGGAATATCCTTGATATTTGCGCTTCATCCAGTATTTTTCATGAAAATATTCTTTTGAGAATTCTTGAATTTTACTCTACAAAGCAGTATCATGTTGACAATATGGACGTTATTAGTTCCTGAATAAATTAATTCGTGAACTTGTTTTATTGAATTAGTATGTCATTGTCATCATCCTCATGTTATAATATGTTGAAAGTTATCTTTGGCTTACGTGCATAGATGAACTTAGTATGATTATGACCAGGGATCATTCGGTATAATCATGACCTGTTATAAATGATTTGATAAAAGTCCTCAGTGGCCTGTAATGCATTGATGGATAGTTTTTGGTATGATTATGACCAGGGGTGATTCGGTATAGTCATGACCATTGATGATTTGATGAAAATCCTTGACTGTGGTACAGGGATGATTAGATATTGTGGTTTATTTATTAAGCTGAGTCTTAGTAATAAAAATTGATGAAAACCTTTTAAATTATAAAAGATAGTAGACTTTATTCTCTACTTGACTCTTTTAATGAATTGCATATTCCGCTGCAGTTAAACTGGTTGTCTATTGTATTTTATCAGTTTAACATTGTTGAAGACTATTGATAATTTATTCTGCATTATCTTAGTCATAATATTTCTTACTGGGCTAATTGAGCTCACCCTTTCTTTCACTGTTCTCTTCAGGAAATGAGAACGTAGCCAGGACTAGTCGGGGACTAGAGTAACGGTCCAAATGATAGTATTAGTAGTCCTCACTATTCTGTAAAATAGTGTGACAATAAATGTAATGAGGACTTATTCTGAGAATGGATATTGTCTAAAAGACAATATTTGTATTTAAACTCATATCATATGTTTTGTCGTATTATACACGACTGTTGTATTATTAGGTTGTATTTGAATTTTATACCATGTATCTGGCGACTCAAGATGGGTGATGAATACCTAATTTTGGGGGCATCACAGTCTTCTTATGTAAGAATCAATAATTCGAAAATATTGTGCAATACCGTGTGCTACTGTGTAACAACGCCTATTACTGTATTTTAACCACCAGGTATTCCAACAGTATTAACGGTAACCACTACGTCGTTATTTATAAAACTCAAGCTTGTCATTTTTTTCATCCAACAGTTATTCTGTTATGGGCCCACAAATAATTGTGTCATCGTACGAATATTCCTTGTTAAAACGAATATTTCTCGACCAATCGAATATTATATAAAGCTTGCGTACTTTGCTAAATTTATAAATATTATCCACAACCATAACATTATATCAAATTCAATCATAATATTAAAAAATGATATTTATAGAAAATTCATCTTTATTCATAAAAGTTGGGGTCTTACAGTTAATATAACATGTGTTCTTGAATTCTGTGAATGAATGAAATATTGATGAATGTTAGGGTAGAGATATGTTTAACATCGCATGTAATCGAATAGAAAACTTGAACTCAAACCTTCTTTGATTGTAATTCACATAGAGATATATTGAGTTAGTTAATTAAGGTATTTAACTTAATTGTATCTAAATTGTGGGTTTAAGTTTATATTGTGTTAGTGCATCGAGAGGTGGCTAATTCTACTTTCGTGTTCTTGATTAATAAACTGGGATAGTGAATTGAACTAGAATAAAAGGAAATAATCAAAGTGAAGCTTAGGGTGAAGTTGTAAGCCTAATTCTCCAATACTTGTTTGAAAATTCAATTTTTATATTTGTTGATTTTAGTATTTTTAGTAATATTTAGTTTTTATAATTATAATTCTTAAATTGGATTGTTTAATAAAATTTGGATTGATAGGAAGCTGATATTTGTGAGGGTTGATTTCTTACTAATTCTATGTGGGAACGATACTCTACTTACTATTATATTACTTTTTGACCACATATACTTACGTATTGTGCGTAACTAGATTTTACCCAACAAGTACTTCTGACTGGTATAGTAGGGATATTCTTGAAAAAAACTTTCACAATTTGCTACACTCAAAGTTTCCTTAAACTCAAAAGAAATACGCTCAATATTATAGAAGAAGAATTCTTTGATTCTGGTGTGATTTTCATTTCTAAACTAAGCATCCTATTTATAGGAGAATTGCAGTGTACTATTTAAAAAAAAAAATCACGAACTGCACAGGAGGAAAATAACGGACGCAAAAAAAATTCGGCTGATTTCACATGATTTTTACTATGCAGCACTATGCAAACACTATATAGTACTATGCAATACTATACAGTACTATGCAAATACTATGCAGTACTATGTAAAAACTAAGATAACTTTTTACCGATGATTTTGAAAAATGAGTAAGTGGGTGTCCATGTAATAAGCCAAATTTATAATAAATACTTCATGACAAACCCCTTTATTTATCACAATTCACTTGACTAATCACATTTTTAATCTTTCAACATTTATTCATCATTAATATTATAAACCACAATATTAACAACTAGATCATTTCCAGGAAAGAGGGGACTTTCTGATAAGGACTTCTCCTTATTGGTGTGCAATTAGATTACCTAACCCTTTCCTCGACAGAACTTTCTAGACATTGTCAATAATGCAAATAATAATATGAATAATGATGTCGTCTCAATTATTGATTTAATAATATAAAATATTGTGTAGATAATACTGTGACAATAATTGAATCAATAATATGAGATATTATGCATCAACTACTGTTGCAATAATTGAATAAAATTGAGTGACTTCTCACGTAAGCATCAATAATCAAAGATACTGTGCAATACCGTGTGCTACTGTGCAACCACGCGTATTACTGTACTTTTATCGCCGGATATTTCAATAGTTAGCGGTAACAGTCTTGCCGTTATTTTTATAAAAATGTTATTCTTGTCGCTTTCTAAATCTAACAGTAATTTTGTTGTGGGGTCCACCAATGATTGTGTCGTCGTACGAATATTCCCTGATAAAATGAATATTCCCCGACCAAACGAATATTTTATGGCAACTTGCTTACTTTGAAAAATTTATAAATATTACCCACAACTATAACATTATATCGAATCCACACCTTATCATTCAAAATAACATTTAGAGAAAATTAAATCTTTATTCATAAAAGTTAGGGGTCTTACATAATAAGTTAATCAATCCATGTGAACTTGAATCAACCAATCAGAGAAGAGATGATGCAAGCATGATGTAAGCATGACATCATCTTTAAAGAAACACAAATATGATGTCATCGTCATGATATCACCTGGACTAAGGTGCAATTAATGAGGTACTAAACTGTAATAAGTCGAGCACCTAACGTGCAATTATTGAAACTATATTTTTTTATAAATAGAAGATTATTTCTTCTTTCATTCTCACTAATTCACTAAGACTTACAAGAGAAACTATAGAGAGAAAGAAGAGTATTTTGCTACTTCGTTATTGCATTATCCAATCTCCTACTAAAGTAAGGGGTATTATTTCTTTCGTATTTGTAAGGGATATTATTTTTCGTATTCATTCTTTATTAATATGCAGGAGTAACATGTCTACGCGGATTACCGCATGCATGAGAATTTTATTTGAGTTTGAATATTGTCTACGAGATAATATTTGTATTAAAACTCACAACGTATGTTTTGTCATATTTTACATGACAATTAATAGTTGTATAAATGAAATTTATATTTGGCGACTCAAATTGAGTTGTATGGACCTATTTTGGGGGCGTCACATTTTCTCTCTCTTTTTTATTTTTTTCTTCTTTTAAATGAGTTGGGGGAGGGTGTATAGACGTTAGGGGCTATCTAGTCCCTAACATCTACCTGTGGCTAGGCCTAACGCCAAATTATAGGTCTACATGCGGCTGGGCCTAGTGGGCCCCAACTATTTCGAAGTACGTGCACTCCAACCAACGTACAGTACGCTTAAACCTTCATAACTTGCAATCCGGGAATCCGACGGAGGCGTGACATACCTTTTCGGAAAGCTCTTTCCGAGAGTTATGCAATGACATGGGGCTTGACCCTTTTTCGAATCCGGAAAGATGGGTCCATGATCAGATCTTTAAGTCTTCGCAGTCAGTCCGTTGAGTTGTCTAGTGCAACTTTCACTCGGGATTACTGCGATGGTTCTGTATAACCTTACTCTTAGTAATTTGATCAGTATTGATCTTGAGTTGGAAAATTACCCTTTTGCCCTTCTGGGTTGTTTTCCGGGCTTGATGTGCTGCAGCTGTCTTTCCTTAAGGTTATCTTCGGGGTTTGACTACTGTTGACTTCTGTCTGTCCTCAGGGTTGTCTCTAAGGTTGATTTGATGTTTTCCCGAGACTGTCTCCGAGGTTTGGTTTGATGATTTCCTGGGGCTGTCTCTCGGGGTTTGGTTTGATGATTTCCTGGGACTATCTCTAAGGGTCTGATTTGATGATTTCCCGGGGCCATCTCCTGGGGTTTGGTTTAATTTGATGATTTTTTGGGGCTGTCTTATAGGGTCTGGTTTGATGATTTTCCGGGGCTATCTTCGAGGGATAAAAGACGATTTTGCTCTCATACATGGTTAGTAATAGAAATGCAAAATTTTGAGTGTCTACACTTATATAGTTAGATGTATATGAATGTTGTAATACCGCGTTGCACCTTATTCAAGGTTTAAAGGTACTCAAATTTGGTGGTGTCACACCCATATGTATAATTTTTTTTTTTAAAAAAATGCATGACCAAACCGAACCAGCCTAGTCCTAGCCTGGCCTACAAGCCTCATCAGATCATAATTTGGCGGTATAGACCTAACTTGACCCAAAGGGCCAAAAATCAAGGTCTGACCTGATCAACGATCAAAACTTGGCAGGTCCATATCGAACCAGACGATGTCGCCGTGTTGTGCAACACTATCTCGCGCTCCTTATTAATACTAATTTTCTTTTTAATGTTTTTCAACCCAGAACCCTAGTTTCTTATAAAATAGAAATTCCACACATGTATTTTTTTGACTAATGCTACTATCACATAAAACTGTTCACATACTACTCACATTCATTTACATACATATTGGTATGACCCACATGACTTGCTCTGCACGTTGGCCATACGAATATGTATGTGAGTGTATACGAGCAATTTTTATGTGATAATAGACTTATTGTATTTCTTTTCCCTCCGATCGGCTTTTACAATAAATCTATCTAACAAAATATAACTGATTTTGAATTTTTCACTCACCCTAATAAATTATCTGGACTGTCTAAAATTTGAAATAAATCCCGTTGTTCATATAGTGTCGGAGGCACATGACACAACTAAAAAATAAATAACAGCTAGTAAATAAATATAATAAATAGGGCTATATATATACACAGATGTGTAATACACAGTAGGGTTATGGCAATAAATTTTTTAGACTATAGCGACCGTAAACTGTCGCGATAGTCCAAAATAACTATAACAACAAGTGAAACTTCGCTATAGCCCAAAAAAATATCATAGCCTAATTTGTAATAAACAAACAATTGTGTATATACATTTTTCGCTAACAAATATTACCCCCAAACTTTGTTCCACAAATATTTCGTGTTATCTTCAACCCTCAATATTTAACCCTCAATATTTCGTCTCATCTTAAAAAAATTACAAATATTTCGTCTCTTCACTCTCTTTAGTATACCGCAATTCAGCCATGAATTCTCGAGCAATGCTGAAGCTTTCGAGTCTTTTGCAGTCCAGGTACCAACTTAAACCCTAGTTTATCTAGACCGTATTTATATTTCTCGTTGATGATACATAAAATGAATTTAGTCTACGGAAAATAATGAATTATCAGAACATAAAGTTTATAAATGAAGATTAACCCTAGTTTTAGAGAATTTTATGTGCTTTGTGATTTGTTTTAGTTAAAAAAGCCTAATTGTGAAGTAGGGTTTATTGGTTCTTTTGAGAAACCGGTTATGTGCTAATGATTTGTATCAACTTGGGAGTAGTCTCTGAATCACTTAATTGGCACTGATTTTTCCTTGTTTATTTATTTTTCCAATTGAGTCACAAAGTGAAATTCCTTAATCACTGTTTTGATTTTTGTCATGTGGACATTTTGATCTTTTAATAAGATAAAATTAATAGTTTATACATCTGGTATAATTTAACATGATTTAATTGGTAGTTTTATTTCATCATCTTATTTCTTTTCTGTTAATATTTTTGTTTGGGTTTTTTCGTCCTTTTTTTGGGGTCTGGGTGTTGACATTGGATGGAGAAGAAGTTATTGAGATTATTAATATTCATTTTTGATTCCCTCCTTCCCCTCTCCCAAGATGATTTTCTTTATTGTCTTCATTTTTATGTCATAATGTTGTTACTCTATTATAGTGTTTCCAACTATAAAATGTGTAATATGGTTGACTGGTTGCATTGTTTACTCACCTATTAGTTTAAAAGTTGAAGGTGTTAGAGATTAGTTTAACAATGTTAACATAATTTTTAGATTGAAGAAGAAAATTGTACTATAGAAGAGAAAGTAGAATTTTGTTTGCAATTTAACATGCTTTTAGCCGCCCTTGCGTGCCGACTCTTATGCATGTGAAGAGAATTGCCGTGTTCAATCATAACGCACTGATCTAAAGGAGTGAAACTGCACTATTTAGTAACATGAGATGAAACCAATTGCAAGCATTAGGTATTGGTTGCATGAACTTGCCAAATCAGAGATCTGCTGCCATGTCAAGTCTTTTACCATTCTTACTTCTAAAGGTGAAAACCGTTAAAAGTATGGTTGAAGATATGCTTTGCCAATATGTATATGCATTGAAGCTAAACTTATTAAGGATATATGTTCTCACTTTACTTTTGTGTAGCATATCTTCTATATTTCAAAGCTGATGATTTTTTTTCTAAGGAGAGGAAATTTTCTAAGGAGAGGAAAATGACGCGGATGGAAGCAAAAGAAATTTAATATTATTTGGTTATTATCATATATTATTATTTATGGATTATTTCAATGTAATTAGTTTATTTAGTAGATAATATTAGGATATATTTAATAATATTAATGGAATATTCTAGAGTATTAATTATTTAAGGTAGTAGATAATTATTAGGATTTTATTTCCTTATTTAATTAGGTTACTTAATATTGTACTTAACCTCCAAATATTAGGGTTTTTCCTACCTATATAAACAGTTGTAATCCATCATTATTATTAATTATTGAATCTTGTGACTTTTTATACTTTTATCTTCTCCTAATCTCCTATATTCTTTCCTCTCCATCCTTGTCCTACACCATACTGTCAATTGCCTTCTTTTATATGTAAAAAATATAGTCCTCGCAACTCATGGTGTATTATTGTTCATTCCAGTTCTGATGGAGCAACATGTATATTGTTGGAGAAGGGAATATTTTCTTCTTTAATTAAATTATGTACAGAAATGTGATTGCTGTTCCTAATATGGCGGCTTCAAGCCATATATTTGTCTATTTAAGGCTTTTGAAGAGAAGTAGGTTTGCTGATTAAGGTGGAGAGTATACTTTTACTTGTTTTTGCAATCTTATGGTGCATTTGGATGGGGAGAAATTCAAGAGACTTTCACAACTAATTAGTTCCAATCTATGTCACCAAACGTCAATTTTAGAAATACTAGAAAGTGAGAGTGTGTCCAGAGCATCTAATAAAACAAATAACATTACACATTTATTCAAGGAACATTGTAAATTTTAATAAAGATTTGTCATTTTAGGGGAGAGTATGCTTTTACCAAGTTTTGCAATTTTATGGTGCATTTGAATGTAGAGAAATTTAAGAAACTTCGTAGATAATTTGTTCCAATCTAAAGTCAACAATTCGTGGATGGACTGGGAGAGGACATTTTCTTGCAGGAGTGCTAATGCTCACCCTTACATTTCCTTCGCTTGCTATGCAGTCTGAGCCTCAAACAAAGCTGCACCCCTTTAATGTGATGAGAAGAACATCAATTTAGAAATATTAGAAAGTGAGAATGTGTTCAACGCTTCTAATAATGTATATATTTTTTAATAATAATTTTATTCTTATAACTATTAAGATTGATGTGTCTTGGCAGCCAAATTTAAAATTTTAAGAGATCTTTTCAGGATTGAGAGTTAGAAGAGGTGTTGCAGCTATTGACAGTTGTGGTAGTGTTAGATCAGTTCGTGTGGAGGGCAGATTTTGTGCAATGGAAGAGCCATAGGAGTGGAGTATTTTTTGTGAAATTGTATAACTGGAGTCTTTGGTGGGCAGCAGGAGGAGCTGAGTTTTTGTGGCGGAGTATTTGGAGGGTCGGGGTGCTACGGAAAGCTTTTTTTTAAAAATTGAGAGCAGCTCTTGCTAGTATTTTGACTAAGGATTCATTGTTGAAGAGAGGAAGGTTTGTGACTTTTTGGTGAACTGTTGCTACATGTGTGGGAATATTTTTGAGTCGACTGACCATTTGCTCCTTCATTGTGATCTTTTGTTAGCCTCCTGTGGTCGATGGTGTTTTCTCTTTTGGGGTTTTGCAATGAGTGATGCCTGACTTTGTGGTGGAATTGTTGACAGTTTGGAAGGGTTGATGCAGGACAAGCCTGCGAGACATTGTTGAAGCAATATAAGAGGTATCATGGGAATGCTACTGATTTTAGGGACAAAAGGCAGTAAATCTCAAACAACAATTCTTACAAATCTCAATCAATTCTAATATTTCATTGTGTATAAAATAATAGAGTACATCCCTATTTATAATATCCTTCCTGACCTAAATTGGATTCATATAAGATTAAATTAATTAAATACAACTTCTAGAATTTTCTTTTATTTCTACACGCTTCCAAAGCCTCTTATTATATGTGGCTTTAACCATGTCTCCTAGGCTTCTTGCATCAAGGGTGTGCGAGTTTCTAAGATGAATCATGCTCTTTGGGACATACACTCACTATTGATGGTGGGTGATGTGGATGGATAGGAATTGTAGACTGAAGAGCAATGTTCAAAAATGCGCTAGGCCGGCCTAGGCGAGATTTTTTATTTTAAGCCAATTTTAATATTTTATCTTACATTTATCCAAACAAAACAATAATATACTGCAAAACAATCTATAACAAAGATAATAAAGGTCTTTGCTTAAAGTTCAAACATATATCCATATTGCTAATGTTAAAGTTCAAACACAAACATGTAATTGTTCAAAGTTCAAACATATTTTTAACGTTTTAGTTTTATTCATAAGCAAGATTACTATTAAATAATAAAATTTAAAATTTCAAGAATTTAATTCAATATTAAAACTTAAGAAACTAAACATAAATTTAAGAATTATATTGAATTAAACTAAATATTACACGTGTATAATCATTTATATAATTTAAAGTTGGTACAAGTTCAAAAAAGTACAATTATAATAAAATTATTCATTTTGACTTGATATTGTTCACTTCTTGTTGTGATTTGATATGCTACAACTTTTATTATGAATATGGTAAATTATTAAAAAAATAAATAAATCAAGATCTGGTTTGGGTAGTTATTAAAATAAAAAAAACCTCTCCGCCTAGACTCCGCCTAAACCCAACTTAATTTACTGGGGGATTTTTTTACCACCTTAGGCCTAGGTGAGGCGCCAGGGGGGCCTAGCGCCTACACGAGGCGCCAAAGGGGGCCTAGCACCTATGCGGGGCACAAGGGGGCCTAGACGAAATTTTTTAGAACACTGCTGAAGAGGGAATGAAATATTGTTCGAATTAAGAATTTGTTTTTGTGCCTTTTGTGTTTTGGTAGGAGGATTCCCTTGGTCTGCTGTGGATTCTGTTGATGTTTTGTTGCAGTTTAGTCTTCAAGCATGATGTAGGGTTTAATTTTTGGTGATTGGGTTTGGTCCTGCCTTTTTATTACTTCTTGTGAATGGGTTATACGCCCTTAGTGCTTTTTTGAATATAATTTTCACTTTTAAGATTCATTATAAGCATTGGTTAAATAGTATTACCTCTGTCCTCCAAAGAATAACTTAACTACAATTTTCATGCATAGTAAGAAGGCCAAATTAGAAAAAAGAGTATAAATTAAGTTCTAAATTTACCCTTATGGTTGGCTTAAATTACTAAATACTATACTAGTTCACCTCATAACATGTAACTTAGTCTTTTTCACATATCATAGGACAAGATTTTGGTATTTAAGCCATTCTTTGGAGGACGGAGTGAGAAATAAATAATGAAACTGACAAATCAGATACATGTTTTATTGCAATAAGAACAATAAAACATTGGTAAAGACACTGGAAATCTAAGTAAAAAACGTCACAAATTCAATCTTATATCTGTAAATTAATTTATATTTTAGCACAGTGAAGTGAAACTGACATAATGTGAGCTAATGAGCTTATTATTATAGTTTGCCAAACCGTTGAATTTTAATTTTTGAAGCTTGTGACATTTAATGGAATACATGTTTGCTTTAGTTCGATATTTTAATTTTAATTTGTCAACAGGAACCAGTTGTTTCAGAGAACGCTGTTGGGGGAAAATGTTAGAGATAATTTAATGGAACTTGGTTTCATGTATAAGGCTGGCATTTCTACTGCCCGGCAGAATTTCTCTGATGATGGTTTTAACTGATTGCGAGAACACTTTTAATTTCAGCCTCTTCTTTTGAGATATGTTTTTATCACTCTGACCATGTTAAATTTGGTGCCTTCAGGAAAAATTATAGATCGAGTTTTTGCAGATTATTCCATTTATAAGGGCAAAGCTTCACTTTCTGCCTCCCCTAGGCTCCCAAAATTTATCAGACTGGATGTAAGGTCATGTTCTTTCTACAATCGTTAGCAATATGCATCCTCAGTCCAGAAGAGACTCCCATTTTTCAAAACCTTGCAATTTAATAAAACTTGATGATTTTTTTGACTCTTTGCTCAAACTTATATAACTATATGTATATTGAACGAAAGATTGGTCTACCATAAATTATTGAAGGCAAATTTAGAACATCATGTTACTGTTTAGCCCTCATTTTTGAACATGAAAAAGGAAATGGGACTTTCATTGTTGGACGGAGGGAGTATCTCGTTGTACAAAGTTAAATAATAGTTCCCCTAGTTAATCCTTTGTCTTGCATAGTCCGGAG
The DNA here is from genome assembly GCA_020205505.1 of Panax japonicus. NCBI lineage: Eukaryota > Viridiplantae > Streptophyta > Magnoliopsida > Apiales > Araliaceae > Panax > Panax japonicus. Next base: position 54,757,748 of record CM035095.1, on the reverse strand, counting down.
GTATTAAAGTTGATCGCAATGGTATTATCATGCTGTCCTTCTGCCCTGCTATTGGTGAGCGCAAGTATGATTGGGAAAAGAAGCAGGTATATCCTTTTGTTGATCACATTCTCAAGTTATTGATTAGTGTCACCTCAGGCACCGTTAGTTATTTTATTTTATTTTACACCTGACATGCACAAAAATAATTTCGGATTATTATAGATTTTAGTGTCTTGAAGTTGTTTTACAAAAGGGAAACCCAAATCTTGAGAGCCATTAGATCTCGGTCAATCCCTGTGGCTGTTAGTTACAGTTTTGATGTCTTCAAAATTGAGATTTTCCGAATCAGCTTTGAGATTTTAGTATCTTGAGCAGACTTAAAATCTGTGTTTTTTTTGGGAAGCCCAAGTTAAAATACTTATGCTGGGTGCATCTTTTTATATTTGACCTAATAATGTTTATCTATTTACGTATTTATTTTGTGTGCCGTTGACTTTACAAAATCAATATCTTATGACTTTTGAGGCATAGAATCTATTGTGCTCCGAAAAGACCTTGATAAGCATTCATATAATTTGATCCATATCTGACTTGTCTTTATATATTTAGCCATGAAATTTTCTAAGTTGAAGTAATATTTATGGTAATGGTTGATAATTATTTATTTTGTTTGTTTCTTTGGGTTTCTTGATATCAAAGGAGTCACATTTGAACGAAGTCAAAATCTTAGTCTTGTTATCATTTTTCTTCATATTTTTCCATTGTGAACTATTCATCTAAGCTTCTAAACTTAGGTTTTCTGTGATAATCATTAGAGATCAAATAAATATGAAGGACATGGGTTAGTCAGTGGTAACCATCTGGTTAGGCCTATTACAATTGTGGAAGTATTGGAGAGAGAAAGAGAAAGGGTTGGTGATTGAAGATATTATTTTGAAGGGCTTGAATTCTATGTTTAAATTAATAATGTTCTTATTAGTCGCAGTTATCTGAAAAAGCTTCGTTTGAGTTTGTTTGCCTTAGGAGATTCATGTAAAGTACATACTTTTGGGGCTACATGTGATTAGGCTGAACAGGGACTGATTGTTTGCGGATAGCTTTCACTGACATACATGTCGTTCATTGGTTCCCGCCCCCTTATTGGCATGAGTTTTACTCCCCTTGTCATGTCTCTTTTCTATGAAATACTTGTTCATGATTTTTTTTTTAAATTTGCGATTTCCAGCTGACTGCTGTTACATTTTGTAGCGTTTTGCTTTGTCAGCTACGGAGGTTGGAACACTGATAAGTTTGGGCCCTAACGATACTTGTGAATTCTTTCACGACCCTTCAATGAAATCTAGGTTGATCTCGTGATACTTTGGTTGTCTAATTTTCTGGTGAAAATATGTTTGTCTCTTCTTTTGTTTTGGAATCAAATACTAAACCTCAATTTAAGATTGTTTTATGGTCCATTGTTTTTCATCATTTAAGTTCTTTCCTCTCATAATAAGTATTGGATTTGATAAAACTTTTTAATTTTACAGCAATGCTGGTCAAGTGAGGAAGACCTTACAAATAAATCCACATGCTGATGGTAGCGGTTATTTTATTTCTTTGAGTAAGTTCTCTATCTGTTGATGCACATTTACGTACTTATATTTAAAGAAAAAAATAATCTTGTTTCACTTTCAAACTATTTTAGCTCTATGTACTTATATAAAAGCCCTAATAGATTGAAATTGATTCATAATCTCGACTGTTGATGTGCAAGTTTTTCCCATGTGATAATTAGATCTGAGTGAAGGATAAGAAAGTGGTGTAGACGTGTAGTTTAGCCTTTGTTTCTAACATTAGCATATCTAGTATAAATAGGTGATATCATGTATTATGAAGCTATGAATGCATATTGAAATTTGAGAAGCAATTTCTTCTCTCTCTATCTTCTTATTAAGGATCACCTGTTACTTAGGATCAGGTTGTAGCCCTAAAAATGAGGGAGGATAAGGTTTTGGGATTCTTCTTGTCAAGGATCATCTGCTGAGGATTACATATGCGTAACCTTCTGCTGAAAACTTTTCCCTTGTGCCTAAATAGTTGAGGCCATTCTCTTTGGAGCTCCTTTGGCATAAATTGATTTAAAACTAATATGCTCTTCATTGAAATGGGTGGGATGTGAATCCTACACATAATGTTGTCACTCACGCTAGTTCTCGGAAGTAAATATTGCAGGGTTCGAGCAATTTTGTTAATTAGATCTCCTTCGAGGTACGGGCTTCATGATCACATTCGCTTTTTAGAGGACAATGACTTGATGTTCCTATAGCAACAACAAATTCAAATTTTCTTAATCTCTCTTCTTTACGTGTTCCCATTGCTCGTTTCTTTCATTGGGAAGGGCCAAGGGGGATTGTTTCTTGGTATTTTCATTTCTTTGAAGAATTTAATGATCACGAGGCTAATGACTTGCATGCTCTCTTGGGCCTACTTAGTCAAGTTTCTCTTTCTTTTTGTGGTATGGATAGGGGATTGTGGTAATTGGATTGTTCAAGCAATTTTTCTTGCAAATCTTTTCTTGATTTTCTTGTTCATATTCGATCTCTTATTCGGAATTGATCTCTTAATGACTCATGGTTCAAAGTCGCGGTTGCAACCTCGTTTGCGGAAGGTTTTTTTGACTCGACTTTGGTGTCGGGTGATACGCATCGTTACGCTAGAGCTTCAGATTTATTTATTTATTATTATTTTTTTTATTAGTTAATATGTAACTATGTAAGGATGCGTATTTTATTTATTATTACGACTTCTTTTACTCCACAAAAAAAGTTCTATTATTTGATATTATTATTATTATTACTACCTTTGTTCTACAAAAAGGTTCTATTTGTTAATTTTCCGTTACACATTTTCACCTCGTTATTTCTCCTTGATTTCTCTGTTACACTGTTATTTTTTCCCATTATAACAAAATTTTACTTATACTCAACTTTATATTGATAATGCTTGAAATTGCAATTTTTGATGCGTTATTGGAACGGTGAGTAAGGAAACCGAACCCATACGCCAAGATTTCGGCCAATAGTTTGATCCATGTAATGACTTTCCCCCTTCTTATATTTGCAAGGCCAAGGTTCCTTCTAAAATTAAATTAGTAGTTCTCAATCGGATCAATACTAATGATTTGTTGAAGAGAAGACCATACAAACACATGCTCAAATACATGTCATGTGTAGGCACATTTCAAAGAGCCATGAAGTCTTCTTTTTTCCTTCTTTCCATTGTGCTACAACGCGAATTTTATGGAAGTTTTCTTTGGGATTTTTGAGGAGGCTTGGCTGCCGCCTTACTCCTTGGAAAATTTGTTTCAGGTAAGATTTTTGGGTTTTGGAAGACAAAGATGCCAAAATTCTTTGATAGTGTGCTTGTTTTGCTATTTTATGAGGGATATGGACTGAAAGAAATTCTAGAATATTCAATGATACCTTCTGACTCTTTTCTGTTCTCTTCTTTGGGATTTAGAATCTTAGATTTCATTAATAGCATCACCGTGGGCTTCAGCTAAGCGTGCTTTTAGAAGAGGTTCTATTTCAAATATTCAAAGATGGGCAGGTGTTGCTTTAGTAGCTTTTTTTTTCTTTTCACACTTGTATTCTTTGGAAGATCATTGCCCTTCCTTTATGTACTTTTTTCCATCTAATAAATATTTTTCCTTTAACATTAACAATGAGTATTTGAAGAAGCACAAAACTAAGATTAGGAATTAAGGAAATTATATGAAGGAAAGACGGAGATAGAACCTATCTCATAACCTAAGTCGGTCAAAGTTGGTGTTTGCGCATTGATCAGGCTGATTGGTGGGTGGGTGGGGGGGGGGTAGGGGCATGTTGTAGATTTGTTTACTCTTAGGTCTTATAATGCTTTCCTGTGCAAGAAAAGAGAGAGAAAGTGGGGGTTGTTCAACAAAGGGAGGGATATTTGGAGGACTTCCTATTTGGGTAGTGCATGTGGAAAGCAACCTTGGATGCTATTTGATTGTAGATAATTAGAGAGGCAAGGTAAGTTTATGGTAAATTTCTAAGGAGATGACCCGCCATAGGTTGCTCCATGGTGAGCCGACTCAGGACATTTGGTCCACTCTTTGTTTTGTGGGTTGATTATTCCCTATATCAATGTTCTAAAAGGTGCTAGGCGGGTGGGCGGGCTGGGGTCTTAGGCAGAAATTTTTATTTTAAGCTAATTTTAATATTTTATCTTATATTTATCCAAACAAAACAATAATATAAAGCAAAACAATCTATAATTAAGATAATAAAGGTTTTACTTAAAGTTCAAACACATATCTTTAACGTATTAGTTTTATTCATAAACAAGATTGCTATTAAATAATAAAATTTAAAATTTCAATAATTCAATTCAATATTTAAATTTAAGAAACAAAACATAAATTTAAGAATTATATTGAATTAAACTAAATATTACAAATGTATCATCATTTATATAATTTGAAGTTGGTACAAGTTTAAAAAATTACAACTATAATAAAATTATCCATTTTCACTTGATCTTGTTCAATTCTTGTTGTGATTTGATATGCTACAACCTGCATTATGAATATGGTAAATCATTAGAAAAATAAATATATCAAGATCTGATTTGAAAAATTATTAAAATAAAAAAAACCTCTCCGCCTAGGCCGCTTTTTAGATCACTGCCCCATATTATTGAGATTTTATTGTATAGTTGGAGAAGGTTTAGGGTGAGATGGAGGTAAAGAGGTGGATGTTGTTTCTTTAGGTTGAATGTGGATTGTGTCAAAAGAACTAGTAGATTTTTTTTAGAGTGATGTCCCTCCCTGAAACTTAATAATTTGATGTTGAGTACTTTATACTTTTGTCTCTCTGAGGTGTACCCTAGAGCTACCATTCCTTTTATGGATATTTTCAGAGGGTAATTCTTTGTGGAGGCCCATGGGTCTCCTTGATAGGGTTTTACAGCAGTTCTTCTTTTGCACAAGGTTCACCCCCTCTGGCAGTTTTCTTTAAACAATTGTTTCTTATAAAAATCTCAATACTTATAGCTGATTAGTCATGTCGTTGATTAAGAAAATATCTAATGGTGGGATTTTGAGGGAGGTATTGCTTATTTTTGTTGGCCTTGGTCTTTATTCAGCTTGTTCTGGGGGTAGGATTGATAATGTTTGTAGTGAATCGTTTGTGAAAATAATTTCTGGAATAGTTGATATTCCGAATGTTAAATCATTGTGATACGATTATGTTGCAATAGAGGGAGAGCCAGATAGTTTACTAATCTTTGAGCATACAAACAAGGTTTGATTCTGGCACGACAACGGATTGGAAGGTAAGCCCAAAAATATCATAGACGGAAGAAAGGATAGGGGATTATGGTGAAGTGTTGGGTTGACATCTAGAACTTGTTTACTTCAAATCATCTGGACATAATGTGCAATTGTGCATTTGTTTGTAATCTAAACCATAGTAGATTGATTTTTATACAAGTGATATACTGAGGAATATTGGTGGTTTATTAATTATGTCCCAAGTCTATTTTGAAGTTCACCCAATCCATTTTAATTTCCTACTCCAGGTCTTAGGAAATATGAAAACCAAACTTACGCTTTCATGCTTGGTATGTTCTGAAGTTTCAAAATAGGTGTTAATTGTTTACCTTAATTGGTTTCCCTTTTATATAACAAGTTAATGTCAAGCTTATTGAACACTTGATTATTTTTCACCATCTCTATGAAAATTCTTTGCAGGTGTTGTGAACAATATCCTAAAAACCAATGAGCGATTTTCAGTTCCTGTTACTAAAGCTGAGTTTGCAGTGATGCGTACAGCTTTCAGTGTATGATATTATATAACTTTTGCTTTGTACACATCATTTTATTTTTTTAAAATTGAATGCTGGTTGTCTTTCTCATTGGAAAATACTAATTACGGATTTCTTAAAAGCTGGTTAAGGATTTACTGCATCTATCAACTGTGTGATTTTACTAATTCCCGCCTTCTGACAAAATAGGTGTATCTGTGTTTTTCCCGTATAAAATTGTTTCATGGAATAAGAAAAGAGAAGCATTTGTAGGAAATATCTGGGTATATGAAGCTCGATCAAATTAATGAGGCTTGGGTTAAGATGCTTTTTATTTGTTCATCTTTTATTCCGAATTTCCTGAGTGCTTCTATTTCTGTAATGGGTCAATTACTCAATTTTAAATTAAATAATAGGTAAAACAAGAAGAAAGAAGACTACAATCTAGATCTGAAGCTGATTATTTTGTTTTAAAATTGGTGGTGTCCATATATTTGAATTTTAAGGAATTCATATATTGCTTTGTGGAATTCATATATCCTACACTACGAAAGAAATGAGTTATTAATTTGTTTGAGGTCTCAAAGATCCTTAAGAGAAACACTTGCATATGCGTGGCAGTGGAACAGTAATATTGTATATACTATATATAAGCACTTACATTCAGTGTCCCGTGACAAAAGTTTGTTTAGCATGCCCATCCTCATGCCTGTGGGGAACCCATGAAGAAATGTATCTAATCCATCTTTATGGTTGCTCTTGTATATTATTTGTTTCCATGCGAGTAATATTGCTCTCACTAAAAGATCCATCTTTATGCTTGCTCTTGTATATGATTTGTTTCCATGCTAGTAATATTGCTCTTATTAAAAGGTGTTGGGAAATGCACATTAACCGGGCGATTATCTCAAAAGGGATTATTTTGGCAAGGGCTGTATGGAGTTTTTTTTTTGTTTTTTTTAGGCCAAGTGATGCAAAAAAAAAACATCATCTTATGTCAGACCAAAAGGGTAAACTAGACATATATGATAGTTATATTCTAGAAGACAGAGGTGCGTGTGAGCACATGGGTTGTAGTTAGTATGAGTATTATTTTCAGCTTTTGTTGTCTATATATAGATGTAAAGGGAAGAATATTCCCCAATTATGAAATTTATGCATTGAGAAATTAATTGAAAAATGAAGCTTTCAATCAGCTTCTCCTCCCTTTGTATCTATTTCTCCCCTTCTCACGAACTCAGTGTAAAAACACTGAGTTCTTCTCCTTCTTCCTCCCTAATTTCTCTGATTTCTCTCTATTTTTATCTCTCTTTCTCACTATATTTCTGGTTAGGTACCAACAGAGACCTGACAAATTGGTATCAGAGTTCTAGTTTGTTACATAACCATCATCTTTTTCCTTCTAATCCTCTATTTTCTTCTATCTTCAACCTCTAATTTCTTCTCCTCTACAAAACCAATCTCAGTTCTGTCTTCTTCTCCCTTCTACTCTTCAAACGCAACCCAAAAACAGCCCAAAATCATCAACTACTACAACTAATCACAACCACAAAGTAGCAGAAAAACTAATTTGGAGGCTCTGTTTTTCCACACACCTGTAACCATGGTTCGAAGTCACGGTAGCGGCCTATGTTTCAGAAGGTTATTTTTTGACTTGGTATCAGTTTCGGTAACGGTTTTGGGAGATATGCAATGTTAGCTAGTTAGGAACTTCAAAGAAAGTAAAAGAATTGTAAAAAAGTTCTAAATAATAAGAACAAGAAGATGGATCAATGAAGTTCGCAAAAAAACTATCTAGTGCACATAGCATTATCCAAATGATAAAACAAACATTTCGCACATATATTTAATCATTTTTATGTTTGAATAAAGTTCATATTGATGTTCTGAAAGCTCAATAGTTGAGCACACATATTCTGTAAAATTAAAGTACAATTTAACTTGTACATTTCAATTTGTACTTAACTAAGTACTATATAGGTACAATTTAACTATAATTTAACATAACTAATTATATATCAAGTACATTTTTTATATTTTTTTAAGTTATACCTTACTTGGTGCATATAGTTAAAATTTAAGTACAATTTAGTTTAACCAAGTATATTTTAAGTACAATATATTTTTCAATTTTTTAAGATATACTTAACGAGGTACTACAATTTTAGTACAACTTATAGAGAAAGATTCGTTCTCTTTTGTCATCTTCCTTTTATAGCTTTTAGCATATTCGATTTTTTATTTCGATTTATTTTTTGGTGGCGTTTCTTCCCTTTACACCGTGATTTCTCCGTTATTTGGTCTGAAACCGTTACGTTACGCCGAGTTGTCGAAATTTCGCCGAAAAGTATCCTTTACATAAAATTTTTCTAATTTTGTGAGTGGTGTCAAAGTTGTAGTTCTCAACAAAATTAAGTGATTTGTCACTTGTTTTAGGTATTAATCACTTCTATTCTACTCATTTTAGTCTTATAGCAATATCCCATAACATATTTCTCAGAAAAAACAACATCGAAACACAATTCAATCCCTAATTTTCTACTAATTCTTTGACGGCAAAAAAATTCTAGATTTTGTGATTTGTTTTGGTTTGATCTTGATCCTACTTGTGTTTAAGTGATTCTAATTACTTAATTAGCATATTTACAATCAGTACAAACAATTAAAAAACCAAAAACATTATAATTCAGTCCTTAGTTATTTTCTAGTTCATAAACAAATAGTTTCAGCCTTATTTTAGTGTTAGCACTTTATTACTACTCTGGTAATCGGTGTTTATACTAAATTTGGATCTCTTGGTGCTGTAGCTTGCTAGTTATGCTCATTTACTCTATAAAATTCAATTAAGCTGTAGCTAGTTAAATTTAAAAATTGTTCACTGAGGAGGTCCATTTCTTACATAAAAACCTCTAGCTCATTTACTCACTCAAGTAGTATTGCTACCGCTTGAAATTAATTTTCAAACTCAGAATCACAATTGTCCTATGATTCATTTCATTTATATCCTCTATAAACATGGCTGGTCCTTCATAAATATCGCAGTAGGACTTTTTGAGTTACAGGGAGCACCAATGAGAAACTGCAATTCATTGATGAGAAGATGGATTACTTCATGGGTGGTATGAATGAGCTACTGAAGCAGAGGGACTTAAATAATGAAGAAGGGTTTGAGAATCCTTTTGAGAGTAAAGAAATGGGCTACAGACCTGTTCTTGTTGTTCATGTGGGGCATAGAAATGAAAAGGGATTTTTTAGAAATCGTTGCCATGCTTTGCAGGAAAGAGCAAGGAGACATGAAGAAGATGATGCTCAATGGAGAAGAAGGAACCAAAATGAAGAAACTGAAGAAGAGGGAAGAAAACTTAAGCATCTTAAATTGGTTTTTCATCCTTTACTGAAGGTGATGATGCAAAGAGTTGGATACAAGATTGTGAGGAGTACTTTGACATCTATTGAATTAACTCCCAGAGGAGGATTGCCATCGCTGGGATGCATCTCAATGGCTCTCCAAAGTATCGGTACAAGTCCTATGTTAATGGCAAGGATGGACTCACTTGGAGGGAATTTGTAGAGGACACTGTGAGGTTTACTGAGGCTGGTGTGGAGAATATATATGAGCAATTCAAAATGTTGAAGTAGGTGGGTACTGTGAATTCATACTATGATGAGTTTGAGAGGCACAAGGGAAGATTTCTTGAAAAGTTGCCTCATTGTGGAGAAATTCATTGGAGGACTTGAGGATGAGACTAAGAAGATAGTGAAGTTGCTTGACCCAGTAACCCTTTCCCAAGCCTTCAAACAAACCAAGTATTATGAAAGCTGTCAAACCTGGGTCAGGGTCATCTGTGTAGTGGCACAACACAGCCCCCAATAGAGACAGGAGGGTAAGAAGAAAAAATGGAAGTCTCCATTAACGCCATTGAAAGGGGATGCAACACCAGAACCATTGTAATAACTTGCTCCATTCTCATAGATGGAGGCAGCACACACATCTTCATTGATCCATTAACGGCTAAGAGGCTTGCTTGTTTGCTTCAAGAAACACCACGACAGCAGCTATCCTAAAGCCCATACCACTTGCACAAACACTCAACCCAGCTCTAAAAAAGACCTCCCTGCACCTCCTACAATCAAAACACCACTGCTTACCTACCCTAGAAAAGTCTTCAACAAACCTAAACCAATCACAACAGTCCAAAGAGACGAGAGGAAAGCAAAAGGCCTTTGTTTTTACTGTGATGAGAAGTACATCATGGGTCATCAATGTAAATCCCCCAGAACTTTATGATTACATGTGAAGAAACTCAATAGTGTGAGGAATACTCTGGGCCTCCACAATATAATGAAGATCCCAAGGACAGCACCCTAGAGGAGTCACCAGATGAGGAAAGCTTAAATTTATATCTCAATGCCTTTGAAGGACAGTCCAGTCCACAAACCATGAAGAGGACTGGTTATATAGGGACTGAGGCCCATTTCCATACTTACTGACGGGGGAAGTACTCACAACTTCCTAGACCCTAAAACAGCACAAAGGCTCAAGTGTGCTTTGGAACCTACTCAATCCATGTTTGTCTCTGTAGCAGATGGGAGCCAACTCACTAGTAGTCAGCAGTGCACATAATTTAAATGGAAAATGGGAGGGTTTTTCTTCAATGGAGTGAGGATCTGCCTTTAGGAGGATGTGATATGGTTCTAGGGGTGCAATGGCTGAAACAACTAGGACCAACTACATTTGATTTTGAAAACTTAATGGAGGAGATATGGTGCAGCTATAGGGCTTAGCAAGAAGCTCATTGCCAGGACTAAAGATGATTACTCTAGAGGGAATTTTTGAGCACATCAATGATCAGGAAAATGGGTTCCTTGTTGTGGTACACTCACTCCCAAACATTACTTTTTCACCAATATATCCCAAACAACCTGCCCCATATGTTGTTCCTTGAGTACCTACACCTACCTAGAAATACAAACTCCTGACATCTTTGTTGTTTTTCAAGAACCAAAAGGAATGCCATAAAAAAGAACCCTTGATCATGGCATAACCTTAAAAACAAACTCCTTTCCATCTCCATTAGACCATATAAGTGTTCATATGACCAGAAAAATGAAATAGTAAGGCTGGTAACTGAGATACTGTAATCTGGGATAATAAGGCCTAGTCAAAGTCCTTTTGCTTCCCCAATACTCCTACTTAAAAAGAAAGATGGGAGTTGGAAATTCTATGTGGACTATAGGCACCTGAACTCTCTTACTATCAAGAATAAATATCCTATCCCTCTCATTGATGAATTGCAAGATGAACTACAAGCGGCCAAGTTCTTCACCAAATTGGACCTAAGAGCTGGGTATCACCAAGTGAGAATGAGGGAAGAAGACATTGAGAAAACAACCTTTAGAACACATCAAGGCTTGTTTGAATTTATTATTATGCCTTTTGGGCTAACTAATGCCTCTGCTACCTTCCAAAACCTCATGAATATTGTATTCCAGCCACTCCTCACAAAACATGTGTTAGTTTCTTTTAATGAATCCTAGTCTACTCTAAAGACTAAAGGAGCATTGTAGACACTTGGGTAAAGTGTTGCAGGTTATGAATGCAAAACTAAGTAAATGTGCTTTTGCACAGTCCCAAATAAATGTGCTTTTGACTATTTAGGGCATGTTATATCAAGCTCAGGAGTCGTAGTGGATCCCTTTAAAGTACAAGATTTGTTGGACTGACCTATTCCAAAAACTGTCAAACAACTAAGAGTTTTTCTTGGGCTCATTGGGTACTCCAGGAAATTTATACAAGGGTATGGAGCCATAGCCAAACCTCTCACCACTCCACTTGAAAAGGGAAAATTTGGGTGGAATCAAGAAGCCCAACAAGCCTTCACAACTCTAAAGTAGGCTCTCACAACTGCCCCAGTCCTAGCTTTACCAGATTTTACCAAATTTTTGAAATAGAAACTGATGCTTCTGGGTCGTACCTTCTTTTAATTCACTGATCGTACTAATCAGAAT